>JAAIXJ010000180.1:88978-329246 GCA_013403705.1 Heliconius hermathena
TTCAAATTTTGTCGGTGCTCCAGAACGCTCTTTGTCTTCAAGGTCAAAATCATTACTTTTGAAGCGCCTAAACCAGTCTCTGCACGTTGTATTCGACAAAGCATTGTCTCAACGAGAATTCTGTGTGCTTCTGCTGCAGATTTTTTCTGAATAAAGCAGTGCAATAAAATTCCCCGCAAAAACACTTTATTTGGCACAAAAGTACACATTTTCACAAAGGGAAAATAAATATGTAGTTGACACTGTAGTAAACACTATTCTACTATAATTTGAGGTTACATATAGTACTACTTTGGTGATTCGTTACCGTACGAAATTCCATGCACAGAGTGCCGCAACGCCATCTTTCAAAAAACAGCGAGTACTTATTCATCCCCCTAATATAAAAAAATTAAAACAACTATCAAGAGTCTTAAACTTATTATATTTTTTTTATTTTTTTAAAATAAGAATTTCATAATAATATATCTTGCACAAATAATTTAATAATTAACAAGATTTTTCATTGTGAAGTAAGAACTTATGGAATATATATTTAAGCATGTTTTAAATTTCAAATTCATATTTTAATTTTTCTTATGAATGTGTAATCAGAACGAAGCCTAAACCTAATGTATAAAGCACAAAAAAGTTTTATCACAAAAACTTATACTCTACATTATTATTATTATTAAAAAAATAATAAAATTTAAATATTTAATTGTAAAATGAAATCAGAATATTCTATAGTATATATTATAAATATATAATTCCAATTATATAACATTATTGCCTAATATAATTAATTAAAAAAACGTATATTTAAGTGTCAAATTACCATTTAATGTCTGTATTCGATGTTGTTTTTTTTAAGCTGCATATAAACTTTATTTGCGTGCCTTGTCTCATGTAATATAGAATTCAGATTTATAAAATATTACTGTGAATTAATAATGTATAATAATTGATAAAGTTTCACTATCGGCCTACAAAATTAGACGATTCTCTGTTTTATTTAAATATTGTGATTAAATCACCTATTATTATTATTTGTGTTTTATTAATTTTAAATATATAGGAAACTGGAATTGAATGGTAATAAGAATGTTATTATTAAATTTTTGTATAAGATTAATAGATACTTTGAAAGTCTCCGTCGTATAATTTTCACATACAGAACGAAATAGGTGATAATAATTTGCCAATATAAGACATTATTATTAAATTATTAATAAGCAGTTTTTAGTAGACTTATTTTTGTATTATAATATATTTTTAGGGTAATTTTAAGTTGGTTATAGTGTATAGAAGTTGTTTTTATGTTTCTACGCTTACGAACTAGGTGATGTCAATTATGTAGCGATTGATTTAAGGATTGTTAAAGGTTCTTTCCGGTCTAGAATTTTTTTTTTTTTTACTTTAAAGTACATATATTATTTAAACTAATTTTTAAAATCAATATTATTTTCAAAAGATAAAGAATTAAAGAAAGGTTAAATTAGATTTTATTTAGATTTATTTTTACCGAAATTTTGTAGAGTTTTATAGAGTTTCACACAGTTTTCTAAGGTTTGTGTCAATTTTAGAAAGCATATTATGTTTTTTTTTATGTGTAATAAATAATTTGAAATCACGTTACAGTTATTATATTTAAGACGTAACATTTAAAATAAATTTATTTTAAAATTATTAATATTTTACATGGCTTATAAAATCGTAGTATATAATTAAAAATAATAGACCTTTATAGATGTTAGCAAAAACTCAAAAATCATTGATTTTGATCTAACATTTTTCACAGTTGTATTTTTAGGTTATTAATTTAAGCTCAGGTTATTATAACTTACATAGATACATATAATATGTATATGTTTAAGCGACATCAAAACATGATGTATTAAAAAAATGGAAAGATACGGGTACGAATCTGTAGATTATTCTTAAGAGAAAGTAGAGAAAATCGATTAGGAAACCGAGATTTCTATTCGGTTAAGGATTTTTTTCTATATAAATCTCAATTAGCATTCACGCACTATATTATTAATATAAATATATTGTAATTCAACTTGATAATTTTTCGTCAAGTAAACTAAATGTACCTACATCTACAGGAAAAGTATGGTGCCATTGACAATATTAAATCTCTTATTGTAATTAACTATTAATTTTAGTCACTTCTTAGTACTATCCTATCGCTTAAGACTTTTGACTTATTATTAACGAAGAACAATAATTAATTATAGAATTTATTTTAACATCGGCCATATTTTAAGTGATTTTTACTCATGTTTTTTAAATTTCCTTTGTCTCTTGTCAATATATAAAAATATTACATTATTATATTAATTATTAAGAAATTTCATATTCAATTGAAAAACATAGCAAAATATTACACTGAACTTTCGTTTTATCGAAAGTGTTTATACAATTTTCAAAGCAAATATTATTTAAAACACTAATATTTAATAATTATATTTATTAAATCATATACTAAATAGATAGATATATAAATATACTTAATATTTTTTTTCTCATAACATTAAGGCCACAGTTCCTTTAATCTTTTGCCATTTACTCTATATTAGGAATAAGAGTGAATATGTCTCAGATCGATAAAAAAAATGAAATTAAAAAAAAGAAGCTCTGTCAGTCATGTCAGTTGAAGTAGTCGATATTTAGAATAAGTTAATTGCACTAAATTGTTTGTGACGGCGTTTTCAATTATTAGATTTGCGATCGTTGATCCTCGTTCTATTATAAAGGATGAAACTAAAAATGTTATTTAAATACACTGTGTATAAGGTATTGTGTTTTATTTATTTTAATAAAATCCTTTTATTATATTATTAAGAGTTTACTATAATTACTATAGTGATTTTCCTGAAAAAGACAAGGCAAACGAGCGTATGGGTCACCTGATTGTAAGTGATCTCCGTCCCACGACCCCATGTAACACCAGAGGAGCTACAGGAACTTCACACCACATTTCACACTGTTCTCATCTCTGGGCTGGTGCATCCCAGAATCAGGTTGACCCATTTGATTGCATAAAATATAGAGTCATTCGAATCACTGGGAACCCAATGATCTGTGAAAGGCTTGACACATTGGATTTGCATATGGATAACTCCTCGATGTGCGTTTTCTACCGCATTTATCATGGCGAGTTTTCTGGAGAAAAGTTTGACCTTTTACCTACCACCGAATTTTCTAACCGCACAGTACGTCACACATTCAAGTACCATCCACACCATTTGTATACGTGGCACTCCATTACTGTGGGGTTTCGTAGGAATTTCCTTTCACGCGTCACGCAACTGTAAAATGGCAGTGTTTCCAGGTCGATACGACATGGGTACCTTCAAAAAGCGCGTTTATCTCCACTGGTGTTACACGGGGTCGTGGGCGGCAGTGATCACTTACTATCAAATGACCCGAATTTACTCAGTTTTCTCAGCTACTCTTAGTTTATTGTTAATTTCGTTATATTAAAATATTTTAGCTTATAAAAAAAGAAAACCCAGTATGTAAGATAACTTATTGAAAGATGAAATGCATGCTGTTTGTATTCCAACACAGCAAGCCGTCGAGTATCAATAACGTATACGTTCCGCACTGAACAACAATGTGTTATCATGGCAGCAACTAAAATATCCATAATTTAATATTTAGCAACTATTGCAGCGCTCCGAACACGACGGTAACGTGTTAATAATGCCAGACCGAGAGCAATATTCGTAAATTGATAAATTTAACCCTGTCACACTCGGGCGAATAAAATTTCAAATTTCTTAATAATCAAAATATACTCTAAATTTTAATATATAAAGTTGAAAATTCTTTAAAAATATTTAGTCCAACCTAGGTTCCGCAAGCAGCTCGTAGACTATAGCTGGGAGAATGATGTGAGAGAGCGAGCTTTCTCTTTGATAGCCGCCATTTTGACTTACAGTAATGGCTGCTGCGACGTGAGTTATGCGTTCGTGTCACTAAGACTTAAGTAATGTCGGTAGTGTACGAACTCTTAATGTAGAGTTCAATTAAAAGGATAAACGACGCGCCAGAGCGTTGCAGAAGCGAAAACTTTGCAATAGTTTTATGTTAGAGAGAAATTATGTTTATGGCGCCAAAATTGACAGTGACGTTTACTTTATGTATACAGATTAAACAATAAATTGATTTCCACATAGTATAGATTCCATATTGAGGCCAGTCGTGGCGCTGGGGCACAAAGTGTGACTGTAAAACTGACTGGTTGTGGGTTTGATCCCCACTTGAGGAGATGAAATATTTACTTAAATTTATATTTCCATTTCTTCGCTCTGGTGTCGAGGCAAAGCGCGGCGTTGAGTTCTGCCACTCAACACGCAATGCCTCCAGAATTTGGCAGAAAGTGGGGAGCGGAGTCTTAACACTAGGTTCCCTCTGCCTATCCTGCAGTGTGCGGGATACAGCGTGAAGCTGACATAGTATAGTCTATATTGAACATATTTGTTTTTATATGCAATTCATTAGGTTGATACAAAAGTAATGTGCGAATACGATATTTTGTTGAACAGACAGTAAATTATTTTCGCTGTGGGAACTGTCCGAGAAAACAAAGCGTGTTCAGTTACATCTGAGCTTGGATAGCCCTGAATCACTTACTATGTAACTTTTACTTACATCTCGTTAGCTTCTCGTATTAACTTGGATTGTTATATTTAAAATAATAATTAGTTAAAAATATTTTTTTTCACAGCTTCACTCTGTATCCCGCACACAGCAGGGTAGGCAGAGGGAATCTCGTGTTAAGACACTCTGTTCGCCACTTTCCGCCGAATTCTGGAGGCATTGTGTGCTGAGTGGCGGAACTCAACGCCGCAGTTAAAAATATAATTTGATATTTACTACATAATTTGAATTTTACTACATGTATTATATAACTACATTTATTATTAAAAGTAGATTCAATATATAATTAGAAAAATATATTTCATGAAACATTTAGTTTTAAATTAATTTAATAACAAAATCAATGTCTATTCAATGTCTATTCTATATCTTAGTCCAAAGTATGTTTTAATATGAAACAAAAACCGATTAATAAAACGATTTTGCCTTAACCTACCACCATCTATATAAATCTAGTAAATAAAGGAAAAATCTAAAATATTCTATCTAACTTTTCGAAATACAAATAGTAGTGGAAAAAGGATCTCGGAACTAGATCTGGCTTTGCTTCGAGATATTGAATTTAGTGTGAACACTCGGAGCATTATTTAATTGCGTGTCAAGTGGTGAGCTGCGGCCCTGTCGAGGTGAGCGCCTTACTTTGCGCCTAAACCATATAGTGGATAATATGGTTTACTAGAGGGCGCGCGCGGCTTCGCCCGCTTATTAGGAGTGAATTCTAAAAAAAACCACGAAACACGTGTTCAATAAAATATTTTTAACAGTCTGAATTTAAATTTTTATAAAAATCGGTGGCAATTTAAAGATTTTTCCATATAAACTTTCAACCCCTTATTTGAACCCTTAGGGGGTGAATTCTTAAAAACCATGAAACACGTGTTCAATGAAATATTTTTAAGAGTCTGAATTTCAAATTTTATAAAAATCGGTACAGATTAAATTTTTTTTCCATACAAACTTTCAACCCCTATTTCATCCCTTTAGGGTTAAAATTTTTCAAATTCCCTTCTTAGTGGATGTCCAGAATATGAAAATAAACATCTGCCCAAATTTCACGTTTCTACCATCAGCGGTTACGGCTCTGCGTGCGTCTTACCTCAGTCAGTCAGCACAAGTCCTTTTATATATATAGATAATGTATTTAATATATTTTTTTTCTTATTCATAATTTTTTTTTATCAGCTTCACGCTGTATCCCGCACACAGCAACAGAGGGAATCTATCTATCTATTAAGCCACTCCGTTCCCCACTTTCTGCCGAATTCTGGAGGCATTGCGTGTTGAGTGGCAGAACTCAACGCCGCGCTTAACCTCGACACCAGAGCGAAGAAATGGAAATATAAATTTAAGAAAATATTTCATCTCCTCGAGTTATTATTTATAGTGATCTAATTATATAGATTAACTAAATAATCAAAAAAATGTGTAATTGCTTTGTATTGTTTTTATCAACGTAAGAGATGCTTTCTTCAATATATTTCTTTCTCAGCTTCACGCTGTATACCGTATGTGACGGGGTAGGTAGAGGGAATCAAGTGTTAAGACACTTCGTTTCCCATTAAGCACCAAATATTCGAGGCAATGCGTATTGACCCTGGAACTTAACGCAAACTTTTAGCCTTGATACCAGAGCGAAGAAATGAAAATGTAAATTTAAATAAATATTTCATTTCCTCAAACGGTGATCGAACCCACAACCAGTAGCGTCTACAGTTACACACTGGTGCCAATGCACCACGACTGGTCTCTATGTATTGATATAAAAATTACGAAAAATAAATAAAAATATATAACCAGCTTCTATTACAGTTTGATTAAAAAAAAGGAAATTAATAAAATCCAACAAAAGTTAATAAAGTTTTTCCCATAAAAATAAAATAAAAAAAATCTTTTTCTCTGCATTCTGCAGCGTGGGCGCAGTGTGCATTGGTAATAGTTAACGCGGCAATGAGCCTGTCAGGTGCTTGAGAAGAGCATATCGTTTATTTTGCTACACTCCTTCAGACACTGTTTATTCTTATACTTCTAGCTCTTTACTTTTAAATACGAGTTATTTAAAGTGAATGTATGGATTTATTTGTTATAGTTTTAAAATAGTACTATTATTTGCAATATTTTTATTTTCTATTTTTATAGTTATCTAGAGCCCAGTCGTGACGCAGGGGCACAAAGTGTGACTGTAAGATCGACTGATTGTGGGCTCGATCCCCACTCGAAGAAATGAAATATTTATTTACTCGCTTTCATTTCTTCGCTCTGGTGTCGAGGTTAAGCGCGGCGTAAGTTCTGACACTCAACACGCAATGCCTCCAAAATTCGGCAGAAAGTGGAGAACGGAGTGTCTTAACTAGGTTCCCTCTGCCTACCCTGCTGTGTGCGGAATACAGCGTGAAGCTGATTTTTTTATTTTATTTGAAGATATCGTGGCGCAGCGGCCCCGCAGCTGCTTGTAAACAAAATAAAGCCTATAGTCCAGTTCCGCCACTCAACACCAGTTCATCAAGTTCACTAATATTGGGCACGATGGAAGTGAAAAATATATAATAATGATTAAGTTCTGCCAGCCATGCCGTATACGGGATACTGCGTGAAATCAAAATAAATATATATTTTTTATTTTAATATATTTTCCACGTTTTCTAAAACCCCGGAGACTAACTAGGCAATCCATCGCACTCGTATATTCACAGTAATACAATCACTGCACAACGATAGCAGATCAGACGCGGCTGTAATACAGCAACAATTGCTAAATTATTGTAATCTTCCCATTACATTATATTACAATTGGGTATTTACTGAAGAGGATGGTGTTCAACGTTGTTTCGAATCATAAAAATATTATGTTTTCTTATTTATTTTTTTGGTCTTCTAACCAGCTTCAAGCTGAAACTTCCACGTAGCAGGATAGATAGAGGGAACCTGGGAACCCTACACAAAGCCTGACGTGCCTTAATAGGTACGTTACCATTAAGACACGTCAGGCATTGTCTGTGAGTGGCGGTCCCCAACGCCGCACTCATCGCCATTTGACACAACAGCGGAGACGCACTGGTTCTCTTCGTCTTGGGGTTCTCGCCCTAGCAGTGCGCTCTCACGAGATGCATGTGGCATATGGAACGAAGCAGCCCTCGTAAGCTCTGGCAGGGGTCGCTGCGGGAGCGCCTTCGATCATGGACCCCCACGTGTATAGGAACTAGGCATATAAAAAATAAATTAAATTAATTTTATTTGCCTGCGCCAAGTTGAGCACTACATTTCACATCAATTATGGACGATAGTGAATTCAATTAGAAGTATATATTTTATATAGGACATATAAGTATAGATATAAAAGTGAACCTCCTTTCTCATTTCCGAGTTATTTAGTAAAGTAGAAACTGTTTTGCTATTACGATATTATTATGGAGGTTAAAGTAGCCGCTACCGGCGGCGCGCGGCGTGCCGATGCGTGCAATATGAAACAAGATTGAAGAACATCCAATTGTTGTCCTTATTGTTCATACGTACATACACGTAAAATATTAGAATTCTTTTATATGAAAAATTTACAAGGGTTGCAATTTTGGCCGAAAAAAAAAAATTAAAAATAAAATCAGCTTCACGCTGTAGCCTGCACACACGATTTCTTTTACTACACAATATATCTTTAAATGTTATTTAGTCAATTTAATTTTAACTAAATAAAGCGTTTTTAAATATTATTTCGTCTTAGGGCGATAATCTGGAGCGGATTCATCAAATAATCTCGAAATTTTCATAATTCATATGCGGCCTTGAACCCGTAACCATTGCACTAGAATTTCGTTCAAATGAAAAAAAAAAATACAAATAAAATATATAAATTAATATTAGATTTTCCGTTTACCGATTCGTATCACGTAATCGATACTAGTAACAGCGAGTGGTGTTTATCGATTCAGATAGGTGACCTAAGTTTAGGTTACCCAACCAATTAACTTAACATGGAAGCACAATGTGGGAACGCGAACAGACGCAGTTGAACTTGTTACGCGTAATTGCTTTACTGGTTTATATGAAGATATCGATTTATTATATATTATTTTATTATTTATTTTAGCTTCCCGCTGTATCCCGCACACAGCAGGGTAGGCAGAGGGAACTTAGTGTTAAGACACTTCGTTCCCCACTTTTTGCCGAATTTTGGAGACAATGCGTGTTGAGTAGCAGAGCTCAACGCCGCGCTTTGTCTCGACACCAGAGCAAAAAAATGGAAATATAAATTTAAGTAAATATTTCATCTCCTCGAGTAGAGATCGAACCCACAACCAGTCCGTTTCACAGTCACACTTTGTGCCCCTGCGCCACTACTGGCCTCTATATTATCTATTTATATATTATAGTTTATATATTTAGTATTTTAAAAGTTCAAGTAATGTGAATGTAACTATATGATTTTTTTAGCTTTCTTTACATCCTTCATACTTAATATTAAATCAAATCAAAATAAATCATGCATACAACAGGGTAGTCAGAGGGAACCTAATGCTAAGACACTCCGTTCCTCACTCTCCGCCGAATTTTTCAAGACATTGACTGGCGGAACTCAACGCCGCGGTTTAGCTTTGGTGCCAGAAGGAGGAAATAAAAATATTAAGAAATAATAATTCATTTCCTTGAGTGGGGATCGAACTCACAACTGTCACGTTACAGTTGCACTCTTGTGCCCCGGCGTCACGACGGTATCTCCTTATTTAATATTAAATAACGTATAATTTTTTTTCTAGTATTTGGTTACTCTTTTTTCGTTCTCTTTCCTGGCTATTATTACATATTAGAAAGTATTGCTTAGGTAATTGGTGGCAAGGGCGTATTTAGAGATATTTTCCGGGAGACCCTGGACTTTAGCTTTGAACGATTCATTTCGTTCGTGTAAATTTTTTTATTTAATTTAGTTTTTGTGGGTTACAAGACTATTCGGAGGTTCCTTTCCATCCGGCCTATCTCATTCCTACGTCCTTCTTTCCCGATGGAATTCAACCCCAATTTTTTCCAAACTAATGAAATATCCACCTAAATATGTACCACTTCGAACCCACAACCACCACCACCGCTGCACCAAGTGACAAAGCAATCAATGTTTATTATGTACCTATAATGTAATATCACATTAGTACTTTCCCAATCGTTTATTCCCCCTTTTTTTTTAGTAACTTTATATAACAACTGGTAGCAGTTTGTGGAGTAGTAAAATTTTATTGTACAGACCACTTAACCCGTAACGTGTAACAGACAACAACCCACTTAGGCCTAATAGTGCAGCCATTATAGTAAATACTGAATTGATTTTATTTCTTATAAGCTCTTCTATTATTGGAACATCTCTTTAAATATCAAGAACCTAAGACATTTTATAAGCGTTTAACAAAAAAAAACGAACATTGATGTCGACGTACAGCTCAGTTGAGAAGTGTATGTCCGTGCATGTTATGGAAGTAGGTTCGGTTTACAATCGAAGAATGTAAATTGGTCTCCGTATTTTATAAAGAAGAATGACTAAATTGATTTCTGTTATTAAAATCGCTAATATATTTAATTTGATAGCATACGGCGTACTTAATTATGCACTTTTTGCCTTCTCCACCAAAAATGCAATTTTTTTTCACTCTTCTCTAACGTATCATACCACTATAAATTTCTTCAAACAATGTAGTAATGTCGTATGTTTTATTTAATAAGGGCATTTAATGTTCGAAAGCTTTGAGACATGTAATAAGAGCCATGTGGTGTGACGCAGCATGAAGATCCGTCACTCAATGTCTCGAAAATTGGGCGAGACGTGTGAAATGGTGCGTATAAACACTAGGTGCTCTCAGCCTATCCTTTGAAGTATCTACGTATTTATCTGTTAATATGAGTTATTTAATTTGAAAACTATTTACTATTGAAGCCTATCGTGGCGCAGAGGCACAGGGGTGCGTCTGTAAACGCGACGGGTTGTGAGTTCGATTGCCTCTCGAGAAAATTAATTATTTAATCTTTTCGTTCTGGTAACGAGACTAAGCGATTGAGTTCTGCCACTTAATACGCAATGCCTCCAGAATCCGATGGAAAGTGGGAACGAACAATGGGAACGGAGTCTTGACATTAGGTTTCCAGGTTCCTTCTGGCGACTCTGCTATAAGCAGGATACAATGAGAAAATAAAAAAATAAATAAAAAAAATAATAAAATAAAAATAAATAATAATAAATAAATAATAATAATAAATAAAATAATTAATTGTATGTAAAATATTTTTATAAAATGACCTAAATCTGTTTATTGATAGGGCTAGAAATCTCTGGCTGGCCTTGTGAGCGGTGTTGGCACACTCGATAAAATTGTCAAAGTGACATAAAACTGGACCGACGCCTTTGCATGCTGCAACACGAACACTGTGAAGAAATGCCTACAGAAGATGTATGTTTACAAGAAGTTTTTTATATTTTCTAAATTGGACAAATCATTAAGAAAAGGTTAATTTAATAATTTTTGTAAATTAACATGAAGTTCCAAATAGGCATTTTCGGGTTTTATATTAAATTTGGAAATTTAAAGGCCGTTGTGGCGCAGGTGTACGAGGTTGTGACTGTAACGCGACGGTTGCGGGTGCTATCCCCACTCGAAGAAATGGATTATTATTTATTAAGATTTTCATTCGCTCTGGCACCAAAGGCAAAAAGCCCGGCGTTGAGTTTCGCTATTCAACATGCGATGCCTCGAGAATTCGGGAGAAAGCGGGGAACGGAGTGACTTAACACTAGGTTCCTATGCCTTCTTAGGTTAGCCTATTCATTGAGCACGTAATATTTAAGCTAGTTAGTCAGCCATACTGGCTGATATATAAATATGTAAATAGTCAATAATTACGTTATATTTAATTTTGAGATTGAGACACGAAACTGGCGAAACTCAACGCTGCGAAACGAAAATATTAAATATTACGTTTCCATAAGTGTAAATCGAACCCAAGACCGTCGCGTTTACAGTCACACGTTTCTGGCATTACGCCACGACAGCCTCAAATTTACATTTATATCAGTTATTCTGTTATCTGTTTATCTTATAATATCATTCAGGGTCTGAGATCCACCTGTAAAAGACTATAAAAATTGCAACCAGATAAGTTTCCACAATATGTTAGGAAAACGATCTAATGCAAAGTTTCTAGTTATTTTACATCCATGTGTGTGACTTAGTTACAGAGGTGGTGTGATGTAGTTATACCTCTCGGGTCACGACACACAAGGCCTATGGGTTTATGTCTTAATTAAGGACCCCACGTTCTATTCTGGAAATGAAATGAATAGATATTGTAAATGCTCAAACGCCTTCAGCGATTGCTAAAGCTTATACCTCAGATCCCAGGGTCGCCAGACGTATGTCATTTTAGCAAAGCTGAAATTTTACGGACGATTAGTCTAATATGTACTTAAGACAGTATGCGTACTCACTAATCTGAAAGTGGGGTCCTTTCTAAAGTATCGCCGAATATAGGTATATCTATGTCTGGGAGGATATGTGAGCCATCGTATTGGTCTAAGTGCTTATAAGGGGTCTTGAAATAGTCCGTAAACAATATATGTAAAATTAAAGATTGCTAGTATAACGTATTTTTCTTCAACTTTAAACTACTTTTAGGACGTCTGGCAAGAGTAAAGGCCCACGTAAAGAGTCTGGTAATAATAAATATACATTTTTTATATTATTTTTAATAACATATTTAAATACGGGTGTTCCTTCTTTAACATAGGTGAGCGTGTACCTTAAGTTGGTGCTATCTCTGTAATGTCCCCACTTTCAAGTTAGTAAGTACGCAAACCATCTTAACTACATATTAGACTATTAGTCTACAAAACTTAAGCTTTGCCCCCAGATCTACGTCATTTAATGACGTAGATCTGGGGGCCCTGGGATCTCCATCTATTACAGAAGCATTAGATTTTTTAAACTATTGTGACTATTGTGGCTATGTAGTTTTAGATTGTCAATATCTTTTCGTTATGATAGTTTAATGAAATTCTATTCTATTTTGAGGTAAAGACATTGTTGTTAACAATTTACATTAATATGATATTTACGTGGCGCGGGGCACAAAGTGTGACTGTAAATCGACTAGTTGTGGGTTCGATCCCCACTCGAGGAGATGAAATATTTACTTAAATTTATATTTCCATTTCTTCGCTCTGGTGTTTAGGCAAAGTGCGGTGTTTAGTTTCCGCCATTCAACATGCAATACCTCCAGAATTCGGCAGAAAGTGGGGAACGGAGTGTCTTAACACTAGGTTCCCTCTGCCTACCCTGCTGTATGCGGGATACAGCGTGAAGCTGATTTATTATATTTTTTTATGATATTTACAATAAAAATGGGTTGCCAAGTCAATTTCTAAATTACAATACATAGAGAAATCACATGTCCAGCCGTGGCGCGGGGATACTAGTGTGTGACCGCAAATCCGACTATTTATAGGTTCGATTCCCATTCAAGGAAATGAAATGATTATAAAAATTTATATTGTAGCTTCTTCGTTCTGGTGTCAAGGCAAAGCGCGGCGTTGAGTTCCGCCACTCATCACGCAATGCCTTGAAAATTCATTAAATGCATAAAAAAAAAAGAAATCACATATTAATGCAAAACAAGTAAACTAATATTTTTACACTATTAAAGTGTTATGAAAAATATTTATTTAGAAAAGGTATAAAAATTTTAACGTAGCGGGACTCGAACCCGCGCCTCTTGGAAACCGACCAGGCGCTCGGGTTCGAGTCCCGCTACGTTAAAATTTTTATACGTTTTCTAAATAAGTAAAATAAATAATATTATATACAATTCAAACGTAATAAAAATCACATAAACTTCTATCACTTTTATTTCGAACACCTATATTCATTCCTTTTTGTCAACTAAATTATTTGCTAAGATAACAAGAAATTATTATCAATTCAAATGTCAGTTTAATCAAGAGTAGAGCCTGTTAGATACTAATACTGTATTGTTAGGTACTAAATACTGTATTGTTACATAGCCTGTTAGATACCAATATTGTATTGTTAGTATCGAATCGGTCTAACCAGTGATACCTGCGTTATCGCGTAACGATATTGCTGAATTTGTTAATGAACTGGTATTTATTAAGTACGCTTAAATGCTTTATTAGTATGGTATGGTATTATATGGTAATACTTCAAGTATTTGAATGAAATAGGCTGTAAGATGTGTAAATTTTTGTTTGGCATAGTATAGAAAATGCAAAGAGGACCTAGTGTCACGACACTCCACTATCCGACGTGTTGTAATAAGTTGTGTTTGAATTCTACAGAAAATATTTTTTGAATTTTTTTTATAGATATAAAAACTACCGGAAGCATAGCTGAACATGAGACATGTAAAGGAAAAAGTATGTATTTCTTTCAATTTCAAAAACTTTAAAAAATCTTTTGAACTAAATTATATTTCCATTTCTTCGCTCTGGTGTCGAGGTTAAGCGCGGCGTTGAGTTCTGCCACTCAACACGCAATGCCTCCAGAATTCGGCAGAAAGTGGGGAACGGAGTGTCTTAACAATAGGTTCCCTTTGCCTACCCTGCTGTGTGCGGGATACAGCGTGAAGCTAATTTAATTTAATTTTTTAATTTAAACTAAATTATTCTCACTTATTCCCATAACCTATAAACGAGTGCTTATTGAGCATATTTAGTATTAGAAACGAAGTTAGAAATGCCATGTGTAAGACATCAACGAGTGTCACTTATAACTTTAGAGCGTAATTTTTTTAGCTTCACGTTGCATCCCACACATGTCAGGGTAGGCATAGGAATCTAGTGTTAAGACACTCCGTTCGTCACTTTCCGCCCAGTTTTAAAGATATTGTGTATTGAGTGACCAGAATAGATGCTACGCATTGTCATGTTGCCAGAGGGAGAATTTAAAATAATTAATTCCCCCTATTTAGATTTAAACCCGCAACCGTCTACAGTCACACGCTTGTGCCGCTGCACCACGATGGCCGCATTTCTTCTTATCAAATGATTATTTCTTTATTATCTGTCAATTTTGAGTAGAAATTGGGATGCAGATTGCAGATTTCACTCGAGGAGATGAAATATTTACTTAAGTTTATATTTCCATTTCGCGAAGAAATGGAGTCTGGTGTCGAGGACTAGCGCGGTGTTGAGTTCTGCCACTCAACACGCAATGCCTCCAGATTCGGCAGAAAGTGCGGAACGGAGTGTTTTAACACTAGCCTCTGCCTACCCTGCTGTGTGCGGGATACAGCGTGAAGCTGATTTTTAATTTATTACTTTTGAGTAGAGTTTAAGCCTTTGACTTTGTAATTAAAGTTAATGCCAGTTAAATATAAATAAATTTAATAAAAACATATATTATTATTAATATTAATCATGATTAGCGGTGATCATTTAACATGACGCCATTTAATCAGAATTGATAGTTACTACTAACAAATTTACATACAATTTAATTGTTTTCCTCTTGGCTATTGAGAAATGTTGTGGATAAAACTAGAACGTCAAGAATTTATTACTGGGAATCACAATATATGATTTAGAATGTAATTGTTATAGTAATAATTGGTTATTATCTATATACAGCGCTTATGATGACGAAACGTGGAATAAAATGTCTCGTAACAGAATACTGTATAAAAGATAATATAAATGATAATCCACTCAAAACGCAATGCTTCCAGATTCGGAGGAAAGTGGGGAATGGAGTATCTTAACACTAAGTTTCCTCTGCCTATCCTGCTGTATGCGGTATACAGGGTGATCCAAAAAAATATAAAAAAATAAATTAAGAATATTAATATAATATAAAGAATATTGATATATGTGAACTGTATAAAAATAAGAATATTGAATGGATAGAACGTTAAAGTGGCACAATTTTATCTATTTCTGTCTGTCTACACTAACATGCCTCTAGATATAACTTCATAGAAATAAAAACCAGAACTATAAATAATTATAAATTTATGTTTAATTTTCTTTTCAGTTACATCACACACACACACACACTAACGACACTCTCTTCTCCACTTTCTTCCTACATTTGAGATAGATTCCTTTTGAAAGATTGCGTATTTAGTGGCGGAGCTCATTGCAGTAATTTGCTTATCCAGCGCGAAGGAATATAATGAATTTTGCCAATAGTTAGCATCCCCAAATGGGCATCAAATTCCCAATCATCTCGCTAACAGTCAGACCAACTGCCTAACGATCTTTGACATAATTTCATACAACATGACATAACTTGATATCTAAGTTCATGACTCAAATATCTTTATTACAGTATCATGTCCTCAATCTACGCCAGATTTAGTATATAGTGAATGACGTTTGATACATTGTTTAACATTGGATTTGTAAATTCAAATTAATTGTCCAGGTGTAAAGCAAATGAATATGATCTAATATAACTTAATTTCCATTGTGAGTCATAGGAATGTTATTGTAAGCCTATTTGTTTGTATCTGGTTGAAATGTATGTATAAAACGCCGTGTGATCCCGGCCTATAATAGGATCATTCTGGTACTGGTGGTGTCGTCAGAGGCGAATAAAGTACGTGCGGTAGAGTCACGTCGCCAGCAATGGCAACACGCATGGGCAGACGACCGGATCATTACCACCCCCGCCATTTAAAACCAGCGTGAAGTAGTGGCTTTGTGCCACTGCGTTTCGCATCAGGTAATGCCGGGGTCCGGCGCCCAACGCTGGCAACGCACCTGTAGCTCCTCTGGTGTTGCACGGGGTCGTAGGCGACGTTAATCACTTACCATCAGGTGACCCGAACGCTCGTTTGCCTTGTCTTTTCCATAAAAAAAAAACATTTCTTAGAGAAAAAAGATACAATGAGACCACACCAGAAGCACCAGCTTTTAAATAAAAAAAAACCATCATCGAAATCGAATCGAAATTATTTATTTATTTAGTTTAAAAGTATCCGTAATAAAGTATCTGAGTATATGTACTTAACTACGGGGAAAAATGTAAAAAAAAAAACAGATTCACGCTGTTGAGACACTCCGTTTCCCATTTTTCGAAGAATTCTGGACGCATTGCGTGTGGAGTGGCGAACCTCAACGCTGCACTTTGTTTCGACACCACAGCGAAGAAACGAAAATATTTAAATAAATATATCATTTCCTCGAGTGAGGATCGAACCCACAACCAGTCGAACCAGAATTAAAATAAAATCAGCTTCAAGCTGTATCCCGCACACAGTAGGGTAGGCAGAGGGAACCTAGTGTTAAGACACTCCCGTTTCCCACTTTCTGCCGAATTCTGGAGGCATTGCGTGTTGAGTGGCAGAACGCAACGCCGCGTTTAACCTCGACACCAGAGCGAAGAAATGGAAATATAAATTTAAGTAAATATTTCATCTCCTCGAGTGGGGATCGAACCCACAACCAGTCGATTTTGCAGTCACACCTCGTGCCGCTGCGCCACGACCGGTCTCGACTACATAATAATAATAATATGAAAATAAATAAAATACCGCCGGTCGTGGCGCAGCGGCACGAGGTGTGACTGCAAAATCGACTGGTTGTGGGTTCGATCCTCACTCGAGGAGATGAAATATTTACTTAAATTTATATTTCCATTTCTTCGCTCTGGTGTCGAGGTTAAGCGCGGCGTTGTGTTCTGCCCCTCAACACGCAATGCTTCCAGAATTCGGCAGAAAGTGGGGAACGGAGTGTCTTAACACTAGGTTCCCTCTGCCTACCCTGCTGTGTGCGGGATACAGCGTGAAGCTGATTTTTAAATAAAATACTCAAATCGCTAGCATTTGGAAACTCTTTAAGTGAATCTTATAAAGTTTAAGCTTGCGAAAGACTTCTATTGAATACAGTATTTTTGTTCCGTTGCAACATCTATTGATGGGAAATAAAGGTCTTTTGTATAGATATTTCAATAATAGCAATATTCTTTTTATTTCAACTATAATGTTAATCTTTGTTATAAAACAGGAACAATTTTTTTTTATTAAATTATATCTTTTTTTTATTGAAAATATTTTAGCTTTATGCTGTATCACGCACATATCGAATAGGGGATTCTGGAAATTCAATGGTATTGTGTACTGAGTCACGGAGATCAACGCCGC
Source organism: Heliconius hermathena (assembly GCA_013403705.1). Classification (NCBI taxonomy): domain Eukaryota; kingdom Metazoa; phylum Arthropoda; class Insecta; order Lepidoptera; family Nymphalidae; genus Heliconius; species Heliconius hermathena. The sequence continues at coordinate 106,760 of JAAIXJ010000180.1, forward strand.
GCTTTACCTCGTAACCAGAGCTAGGAGATAAAAATATTAAATATTTTATTTCCTCGAGTAAGAATGGCATCCACTATATGTCACGTATAAAGTCGCACGCATGTGCCCCTGCACCACGACTTGCCTCTCATTAAATATCTTATAATTCCAAAAAGCCATCACCGGTTATTGGTATCAGTTTGAACTAGCCTCATTAGTTTTTATTTATTTTTTATTGTTTAAATTTTTTCAAGAATTTAAGAATTTTAAATTGTTCTTTTTATGGAAACAAAGAAAAGGCAAATGAGCTTATGAGTGTTACACCAGAGAAGCATCAAATGAGGTGATGGTACCAAAATCGTATAGACCTGGAAACACTGTCGCAGGTAGGCCATTCCACAGTTGCGTGGCGCGTGGAAGGAAGTTCCGCAACCACACAGAACCGCACAGATGGTTTGGACGATACTTAAGTTTGTGACGTACTGTGCTGTACAGCCGGAGTAAACAGCGTCCGCTGTGCTATCATCTGCATAACAATAAATGCTAGAATCCTCTAACATTTCATTGATATGCAGAAGAAACAGCGTAGAGGACTGCACGTAGCCTTGGGGGACTCCAACGTTCACGAGCAGGTGTTCTGAGCAAAAATCATCGACAGCGACCTTAATGCTGCGCCCAATGAGAAAGCTGGCGATCCATTTGCATAAATTCTCAGAAAATACGTAGGATGGAAGTTTTGCAAGGAGCAGCCAATGCCACACTCGATCAAAGGCTTTCGTCATGTCCAATCTAACTGCCAGGCCCTCTCCCTTACGCCCCCCCAGCGGTGAGTTAGGTAAGCCAGAAGATTCAGGGTTGAGCGACTATGTCCCTAAAACCATATTATAATTATTGTGAGGCCGGTCGTGGCGCAGCGGCACAAAGTGCGACTGTAAAACCGACTGGTTGTGGGTTCGATCCCCACTCGAGGAGATGAAATATTTACTTAAATTTATATTTCCATTTCTTCGTTCTGGTGTCGCGCGGCGTTGAGTTCTTCCACTTAACACGCAATGCCTCCAGAATCCGGCAGAAAGTGGGGAACGGAGTGTCTTAACACTAGGTTCTTTCTGTCTAACCTGCTGTGTGTGGGATACAGCGTGAAGCCGAAAGTGAGTAAAAATGTTTTCTATGTTATACTAATTTAATTTAATAGCATCCAAGACTGCTATCCTTTTAATTTTTTTAATGTATGTTGTTGAATAGCTTTTCAACTTTACTTTTGTTTATTTCACAAATTATGACATTGAAAATTATTAAGGTTAAGAAATTAGCCGATATTTTACAGACAACCTTTTACGTTCTATACTTTTATTATAACACCTCCTTAACTTTAGATTTATGATCATCTTTTTGTATGGTAATACAGCCCTTTAGGATTCCGTAAAAATGTTAGAATGTATCCTTATATTGTTTTATTTGTTATAATATTTTTATTTCAGAGAGATGATGAAAACACTCAACAAACAATGAAGTCGGCAGAAAGTGGAGAACGGAGTGTCTTAACACTAGGTTCCCTCTGCTCACACTGCTGTGTGCGGGATACAGCGTGAAGCTGATTTATTTGATTTATCTTCTCAAATCCAAAATAAAGTTTTACAAGCGGAACCAACGTCGTTACTCTTGAGCTGTTTTTTCAACTGCGTACGATATTGGGTGTTTATGTAGTCATAATTTATTGCCTCTGGCGGCGTTTTTATGTTTAAACCTGTGAAGGCACGTGGTATATTTATTATGAACGTTTCAATCTGATGATCTTCGCGGTTTTTAGTTTTATCTTTGCAATCTTCGTCCATCTTATGTGTTTTACGAGACAAAAGAGTGTATGACTATGTTTAAATGGTAATTTTGCTTGATGCGTTTTGCGTTACTTGGATGTACAGTGACTGATTGTGTGCTCGATGCTAGTGGGTTTGATTTCCATGAGGAGAATATATTATCATTATTCCGTTCTGGATAAAGCAGAATATTGGGTCACTCAAAACTCAATCTCTTGAATTAAGGCAGTAAGTGGAGAATATTAGACTTCTTGACATAAGATTTCGTCTGCCTACTTCGCTTTACGGGCAAAATCGTGAAACTGATGCTGTGGATGGTGATATAGCATTTGACAGGTCCAAGACCAAATAACATTTATAGTTAGAGTAAAAAGTGTAATAAAACAGCATAAAATATTATATGATTCGGTGCAGCTGTATGGAGTGACGAGACAGAAGCTGGTACTGGTTGGAAGCGAAGATCTGAAGTCAGAAGCGTGCTAGATGCCTATACCTGGCAGTTGTCGAAGTCAAGGTATAATTATTATAATGTTGTGGTGGAAGTCGTTGCCATAACTAAATCCCCCAGCTCTCCTAATGTCTCAAAAATTGTAGGTTCAATCGCCACTTGAGGAAATATTTATTTAATTTTATATTTTTATTTCTTCGCTCTGGTGGCAAAGCGCGGATTCCGCTCTACACACAATGTCTTCAAAATTCGGTAGAAAATGGGGAAAGGAGTGTTTTGAACACTAGGTTCCCTTTGCCTACTCTACGGTGTGCGGGATGCACCGTAAAGCTAATTTTTAGAACCATATTCACTTATCTTAAAATTTGACATTCTTTCCTCATAATAAACACTCAGTCAAACAATATGGAAACTATTATTTTGAAGTCATCGAAGCTTATTCATTGGAATTAGTAATGTGTTCAAGGAACGCTATCTGCAATTGTATTTTCCTGTAACGAAATAAAATTTTAATATAGGTAACTTTGTGTAATTAGAACTAGTGTATGACGTGATTATGAACTCATTTTAATCTTTGGATTTGTATGACGTGAATCAAATATGTTTGTAAGTGTTTAACAATTTTTTTACACGCTTCTTGCTGTATCCCGCACTACATTTCGTACTTTCCGCTGGAATTTTGGCGGAACTTAATGCAGCGCTGTGCTTCGATACCAGAACAAAAAAAAATGAAATATTGAATATTTAATTTCCTAATGATAATAGTAGGAATCGAACCCACAGCCAGTCCCGTTTACAGTCACACGCTTGTGCCTCTGCGACACGACCGGCATTAACAACAGACTGTATATAATTAGCATTTTAAGTAAATTTTTAATAAGAAAATATTCATTCAATTCACAGTCATTACAGTATTAAAATATCAGGTAAATCAGAATCTTAGACTCTTGCTTAAGAAAATAATGGGGCCATCGTGGGGCAGGGGCACAAAGTTGTGGCTGTAAACGCGACTGTTGACGGTTGTAGGTTCAATCCCTCGAGGAAATATTTATTTAAATTTATATTTTTATTTCTTCGCTCTGGTGTCGAGGCAAAGCGCTTATTCCGCTCTACACTGTATGCGCAATGCCTTCAAAATTCGGTGGAAAATGAACAAAGGTGTGTCTTAACACTAGGTTACCCCTACTAGGTTACCACAGTCATTACAGTACTAAAATATCAGGTAAATCAGAACCTTAGACTCTTACTTAAAAAAATAATAGAACCGTCGTGGCGCAGAAGCACAAAAGTGTGACTGTAACGTGAAAGTTGTGGGTTCTAACCCCAATAGAGATAAAGCATTATTATTTATCACTAGAACAATATTTCTTCGCTCTGGCACCAAGGCAAAAGCCCGGCATTGATTTCGGCCACTCAACACGCAATGCCTTGAATAATTCGAAAAGAAAATCGGAGTGTCTTCACACTAAGTTCCCTCTGCCTACCCTATATGCAAGATACAGCGTGAAGTTGATTTCATTTTTAAAATAAAAAAAAAATATATATAAGATAAGTTCAAATCCTTCAAAAGTGCAAATCGATGACCTCCATCTCTTCACAGATACATACATAAAATTTCAATTGCATCGACTTTAGTAGATATCGTTATAAAATAATAATATTTAATTATAGTATGTAACACAAGCAAAATGACTACTAACTGGTTGTTATATCTCTAGGCATTATAATTAAATCAACGTTATTTACAGCGATAGGAGTGATTTATTGGTTGTATATTGGAAGCCATGACATAAGTTTTACATTGTGTATAATAAATTAATGAGATTATTAATATATTGTATTATTATTTACTATGTAATTATTTTGTTATTTCCTATGAATTGTGTTTCGAATTGTTTTGTGAATAAAAAATCAAAAATCAGCTTCACGCTTTATCCCGCACATAGCTTCTAGGCAGAGGGAACCTAGTGTTAAAACACTTCATTTTCCACTTTCCATCGTGTTCTGGAGCTGCTTTTACCTCGACACCAGAGCAGAGAAATATAAATGTAAGTAAATATTTCATTTCGTCGAGTTGGGATCGAACCAGCAGCCAGCCGATTTTACTGTAACAATTTGTGCACTGCGCCACGACTGGCCTTAATTGTTTTGTCCCTAGAATGAATCAATAATAAATATATATACTTACTTCTAGATCAAATTTGCATTTCCGGTTCATTACGCCTTTTAAAAATTATGAAATTATATGACAAAATCTAATTTTGGGCTGATTTGACGGATCGTATATAATAAAAATTATATTTTTTTCTCGATTGTAATAAACAAATTTATTTTTTCGAAGAATCTTACGAACTTGCCATACCTAAATTAAAAAAAAACCAGTGTTCGGTAAATTTTTAACTAATACTGAGAAAGCTATTATAAAGGCTTGACGTAGACCCTCCTCTGACCTCAGTTAAGTAATTTTAATAACCGAAAACCAAGCTTGAAAACTATAATTATATTTTTATTTTAACAGGATATTTTCCATTAGAAGAACATCAGAATTGATATTTTTATATAATTAAAAAAAAAATAAATTAGCTTCACGCTGTATCCCGCACACAGCAGGGTAGGCAGAGGGAACCTAGTGTTAAGACACTCCGTTCCCCACTTTCTGCCGAATTCTGGAGGCATTGCGTGTTGAGTGGCAGAACTCAACGCCGCGCTTAACCTCGACACCAGAGCGAAGAAATGGAAATATAAATTTAAGTAAATATTTCATCTCCTCGAGTGGGGATCGAACCCACAACCAGTCAGTTTTACAGTCACACCATGTGCCGCTGCGCCACGACCGGCCTCATCATTTTTATATAATATTATAGTAAAATGTTATTATTATATGAATCCCATCACCAGCTCATTATATTAAACACCACCATAGTCTTGATTAAATAAATTAAAAGTTGTATATATTTATATGTGGCCAGACGGGGCGTAAAAGGCAAAAAGTGTGACTGTAAAATCGACTGGTTGTGGGTTTGATCTTCACTTGAGGAAAGGTAATATTTATTTACATTTACATTTTCATTTCTTCGCTCTGGTGTCGAGGTAAAGCGCGGCGTTGAGTTCCGCCACTCAACATGCAATGCCTCCAATGCCTCCTTAAAAATGAGGAACGGAGTGTCTTAACACTAGGTTCCCTCTGCCTACCCTGCTGTGTGCAGAATACAGCGTGAAGCTGTATATATTTATTCATATTTCAATACATATTTATTTATTACGAATAAGTAATTGTACAAATTACGTTCATATATGTATTTAATTTTTTTTAAGTGTGTGTGGAAATCATTCCACAGTCCCACACAAACAAGAAAAATACTTATTTAGAAAATATATCAAAATTTAAAACAGCTATGACCAATAAGCCATACGATTTATTTTAGAATGTATTTCTTAGAGGTTAGAACGCATGAACGAGGCACAGGTTAAAATCTCGCTACGATAATTTTTTTATACGTTATCAAAATAAGTAATTTCATATTTCGAGACCTATTGTTAAAGACCAAACTCTACGTATTCAACGCGTACAAAAAGATAAGACACCAAAACGAATCGGCAGTAACATTGAAACCGAATCGTAGCCAGCTATATCTTTAATGCGGTGCTGGGCTGCCGGCGTTCCATAACTTATTGCATATTTATTATGGCATGGGACGTTGCTCGTGCTTGTGCGCATTAGGACCAATCGATTAAAACTCTGTAAGACTTTTCTTTTCTTTTCTTTTTTATCTGTTAGATTATGATTTTTTTTTATTTAGAAATTGATATGGATAATTATTATCTTTTTTGAAGTAGGTTGGTAATATGTAAACATGCTGTTTTTTTTTTTTATTTTTGTATATATTAAATCTAATTATTTTTCGTAAAGTTAGTGATAAAATTTGTTGTATTCCTTGCTGTGTTTCGCAACTCACTTCCGCTATTCGCAATGTCTCGAAAGATTCAACCAGTTTTTCATTTAGAATGTTTAACTAAAGATATAAGAGAGAATGGAGATAGTACTGTGAATACGAAGAAATTCATAAATTCTATCTTTTATTATTCGTTGATCGTCAACTTTTTCTCTTGTCCCTATGATCTATCTATATAATTGGAACAATATTTTTATAACTTCACGCTGTATTCTGTATAATAGGGTAGGTCGAGGGAACCTAGTATTAAGACATTTCGTTCCCCAATTTCTGCTGAATTCTGGAGGTATTGTGTGTTGAGTGGCGGTACAATGTCAGTGGAAACCGAACACACGATCTGTGAGTTTACAGTGAGCCTCACTATTGAACTACTATTTTGAATAAACAACTCAATTTAAATACATTTATAAAATAATAATAATAATAATACAGCTTCACGGTGTATCCCGCACACAGCAGGGTAGGCAGACGGAACCTAGTGTTAAGACACTCCATTGCGTGTTGAGGGGCAGAACTGAACGCCGCGCTTAACCTCTACACCAGAGCGAAGAAATGGAAAAATAAATTTAAGTAAATATTTCATCGATCGGATCGAACCCACAACCAGTGGGTTTTGCAGTCACACTTCATGCCGCTGCGCCACGACTGGCCTGGATAAAATAATTAACACAAATAAATATAATAACGTAAAATATTCATAAGTACCTACCCATATAAATAAAACATTTTATACAAACAATATCAAAAAACACTACAATATAAATAATTCAATGTTGGTAGTCCAAACAATGGAAAGCCGCAATGAGATTAGATAAGTTGCGTATCGCACGTACAGCGTACAGCCCTGTAGGGCGCGGGTTAACTCCGTAAATAATCACCGATGTACAGCGTGTTCGCCTCAACTAGATTACGCGTGCGTTTACGCCGAAATGCTTTCTGTTTGTGAATTTATTTGGTGAATGCTAATGTTGGAATTATAGTTGGATATCATTTTAAGCTTTTTGAATACAGATTCGAGGCCATGGGCCTGCGCCTATACGCCTGCATACGTATGTGACTGTAAATTCGACAGTTCTGGGTTCGATTCTCAATCAAGGAAATGTATAATATTTTCATTTCCTTGCTCTGATGTCGAGGCAAAGCACGTTGAGTTCCACCACTCTATACCTCCAGAATTCAGCGGAAAGTGGAGAATGGTGTGTATTAAGGTTATGTTCTCTCTGCTCATCCTGCTGTGTGTAAAGCTAAAAAAACCAGATTCGATTTCTGCAGTAATGGTGGTATGAAACCGTCGTGGTGCAGCAGAACTCCGTCTGAAGTTGATAAAACTTTTGTGCACCGTTACTCATAGCTATATATATTTTTCTATAAATAAATAAAAACAACATAACATTTACCGTCTTGTACTTGATAAATTGGCCTAACAACCGCGAAACCGGAATTGCCAACGTAGAAATATTTATTTGCGATCTTCAAAACCTGTATTACGCTTTATTCCATTGAGAAAAAGTTGAATTTACTTTTTTCTTTGTTTTTAATAGGAAAATGTATGTTAGCGTCGTTAAATCTGTTGAGTGACAAAGTGACAGGCGCAGAGGCGGCAGACGCTGGCGACGTCCAATCAATTTGTAAGCACTATTCCCGATATATAGGCTCCTTAACAGATGAAATTCTACGGGATATTCTAAAACCTTTTGCTATAAATTAAGCTAGTAAATTAATTAAATATTACCAATGTGATACAGTCGTGGCGTAGTGGCACAAGTGAGGACTGTAAATGGTAATGGGTTCGATCCTAATTGGGGCCAATAAATTATAATTTATTAATATTTTAATTTCTGCTTCTTTTTGATTTGATTTCGTCACGTCACACGTAATATAATAGGATTGAATTTTCCATTTTTATTTGTGTTTGATAAGAAAATATGTTAGCGTCGTTAAATCTGTTGAGTGACAAAGTGACAGGCGCAGAGGCGGCAGACGCTGGCGACGTCCAATCAATTTGTAAGCACTGTTCTCAATGTATAGGTTGCCTAACACATATTCTACGGGGTATTCTACAAATTTTTAAATAAATAAATAAATGAAATATTACAACTGTGAGACTGTCGTGACGCAGTGACGTGACTGTTAACGCGACAGATTGTGGTTTCGATGTCCACTCGAAACGTTTTTGTGTTATATAGTCTACTTATCCAGGGAGGGTTATAGGCCACCAGGGATGTGTTATATATCATACATAGGTCTTAGTTTATTCCATATGATCACAGAGTCGAAGCCACATGTAAAATATTGTACCCGACTCCGGCAAAGCTCAAAAGGAGGGTTATGTTTTTTTGCGTTTATCTGTACATTTGTTCCCTTGTAATTGTTAAATTAGTAAACCGATTTAAAAAAAAATCAGCTTCATGCTGTATCCCGCACACAGCCGGGTAGGCAGAGGGAACTTTCTGCCGAATTTTTGAAGGCATTGCGTGTTGAGTGGCAGAACTCAACGCCGAGCTTAACCTCGACACCAGAGCGAAGAAATGGAAATATAAATTTAAGTAAATATTTCATCTCCTCATGTGGGGATCGAACCCACAACCAGCCGGTTTTACAGTCACACCTCGTGCCACTGCGCTACGACTGGCCGCTTTTAATAAATGCAATATAATAGGATTTGCCTTGTGAGAGTTACTAAAAAAAACAGCTTCACACTGTATCCTGCACACTACAGGGTGCTACTGGGCTTATTAAATTCGTTTATGCAGTTGGGTTTTTAGTTTGCTTTATAATTCACTTGTATATACTTTGATTGACTCCACCTGGTTAGGCTGGGGATCGCTTTGCTAATCAACACGCAACGTTTCTGGTGGAAACAAATAGGTGGAAAGTGGAAGTGGTGGATTCTGTCTAATTTTGGCGTATTTATGATTATTTAAAAGAAAATTCCCTCTTTTATATTTTAGTTAGTAAGATAAAATTAAATTTAGAACTTAATACAGAATAAGAAAAAATAATTTTTCATCTGAATATATACATAAGACTTTCTCTTATCCTCGCTCTAGTAAGCTTTGATTTCTGCTTCTCAAACTGCAATATCTCAAAATCAGGCGAAAAATGAAGACAGGAATGATTTACCACTATGTTTTCTCTATACAGCCTGTCATATATGAAAGATTTCTGAAGGATATTTATAAGCTAGGCATAAACGCACATAAAATATTTATTATATTCACGTGTAAAAAAACGTAGACTAGCCCTTCTCATACAAGATGTATTGCGGTGCCGTCGGCTGTGTTTGTTCACTAATGAAGCACCCTTACTCATTAGATTATAAGAGTCTGCCTCTAATTTTAAGTAAAAGTTTTATTTTGAGGCCAGTGGTGGCACAGAGGCACAAAGTGTGACTGTAAACACGACTGGTTGTGAGTTCGATCCCCACTCGAGGAGATAAAATATTTACTTACTACTTTATTATATTCATTTCTTCGCTCTAGTGTCGAGGCAAAGAGCGGCTTTGAGTTCTGCCACTCAAGACGCAATGCCTTCAGAACTCGGCGGAAAGTGGGGAACGGTGTATTTTAATACTAGGTTCCCTCTACCTACCCTGTTGTGTGTGGGATTTTTGTTCGATTTGATCATAATAAAGTGTTATATTCAAAATAGAGAAGAAGAAAAAGATTTCCGACAACAAAAGAAATTTAAGATTTAAAACTTTTGATTGCTTAGTTTTATTTTAAAGCTTCCCACATTAAAAGATAGATAATAATTTCTATTTCTGCATACAGATATTGCACAATCATGATCATCAACTCTTTTTCTTATTTAAAGTAAACAATACTTGGTTTCAAAGCCGATTTCAATATTACCATACCGCCGCGGACATATTTCGTTGATCGCGTACACTTTATTCGACTACCGCGTATTTCAGGGTATTGTGGACGTCCAATAAACAATTGGAACAATACCTCCAGCCTTATAATGCGAATGGCATCCCATGTCTTTATAAGAATTATAAGAAAATATTCCAGTACAAATATACTGGTGACGTTTGGTTATTTTTGTATATTTCTTCACGTATTTTTTTTTCATAGTATTAAAGATTTCTTAAGATGAAGAAATCATCGTATTATTTTGATAGATATAGATGGATGCGTAAATATGTAAAATTAAATTGTAAAGTTATTCTTGAATAAATTATTCAAATATTTTTAAAAAAGACATAAAAAGTTTTTGAATGTAACACATATATTTAAGTAATTTTAGGTTTTGTACATCGTTGTATAGATTATTGTTGATGGTATATTAAAATGGTACGTATAAAATATAGTCTTACAAACTTGGAACAAACATTATTGCAGGATCTCTGGTATAAAAATAAAAACCTTTTGTTATATGTGAGGAAATGGAAAGTGGGATATGCGTAACGCGAGATTCCTGCGTACGCGCCGCTATGCGGCAGAGCTGGTCGTTCGATCATCGATATAAATTAAATTCTTGTAATTTTTTAAATATTTCTATATATAGAAGAAGGACATGCCTTTTTATCTTTATATTTATATATTTTATATGTATATACATTTTTGGATAGGTTATCGAGGTTGTTGTCGGTTTACCAATCATTTTAAATAAAATATATAATAAGATAATGCTTCTCTAATATCCTACTTGGTTTTCTTGGTATAATTAGTGATTTTTTTCACCGTCACGTTTTATCCCACACAGCAGGGTAGGCGAACCTAGTGTTAAGGCTCTTCGTTACCCATTTTTCACCGAATTCTGGAGGCATTGCATACTGAGTGATAGAACTCAACGTGACGTTGTCGAGACCATCAGAGCGAAGAAATTAGAAATATTAAATATCATTTCCTCGAATTTGTAATCGAATCCACAACTTGTTGCGCTTACAGTCACACTTATACCCCTGCGCTACGACTGGCCTCTAATATATAGAAATACTAAAAGCAAGTAGTAGAACATCACTAAAACATTATATATGTATATACATATATATCTCTCTCTACCTGTACCAAACAATTCGCTGCGCCCGCGCACGTGTCTGCGTCCTACCTGATTTACCGATTACTTTGGCGAAGATTAGATTCAATTTTATTTCACTTTTAGCTTATTACCTGTTCTGCATCATCACCGATTGTATACGAGGATATGTGAGAAAACGGTATTTTATGCTGTTGTTCTGGTAATATGGCTTTTTATTATCTTTGAACAAACTGACATTGTTGTCTGGCATTCTAATTTTATTGCAAAATAGAAGACAAGTGCAAAAATATATATAAATGTATGAGTAATACATACCTATACATTATACTAGTGGCCGCTGTGTGGCTTTATACGCTTCTTTTTTTTAAATGTTATTATATTAAAGTGTATTTACGATAAATCGGTTGCTTATTTTAGTATGAATATCTATACTGTTGTTATATACTTAAATTTAACCTTTTTTCTGCCATGTACCTGTGTCCGCCATGTACCAGGGTATGCAGAAGAAGCTAAGTGTTTAGACATTCCGCTACTCACTTTCCGCCGACTTCTAGAGGCATTGTGTGAGTGGTGACCCGACATTAGAGCGGAGAGATGAAAATATAAAATATTTAATTTCCTCGAGTGGGAATCGAACCAACAACCTGTCACATATTTGTGCCTCTACACCAGGGTTGGGTAATCTTTTGGGATTTTATTAGATTTTTCCCTCAAAAATTGACGTATTGTTTAGTTATTATCTTTATTATATTAGTATGGACAATACACATTAAAAAAAATGTATATGTATGTCAGATTTGTGTGAATATATTATCAGAACCTTCTTTTTTGTAGAACCCCGGAATTCCTGGTACAGACAACGCTAGATTATTTTAAAAATGTATTTTTTATCACTTTACTTTTTGCTTGGGGAGTTTGATTAAGGCATTTTATCCGGCACAATTGACGACCGCGTTTTTACTTGTAACTATAACCAGTTTTGAATGGTCCACAAAGAGGTATTGGAAACACATATTTTTTAAGTTCCAAGGGGTCACTGTTGCTGGTCCCTTTTAAATACCTACACGGTTCAGCCGAATCACATCGATTTAGGTACACTTGGCTATGTGAGGAATTTAAGGAAGTCACTTAGGGCGAGATATTACAAATGTCGTGAAGGTACGCAACCGTTAAAGCTTTCGTTTAACTAGTCGTATATTAATATAATTAATTAAAAAAATATTGTATTTAATAATATTTATTATAAAGTTTTAATATATAAAATTGTATTTTTTAGAGTAGGTACGGCAAAAAAAAGCTATAGAAGAGTATTGCATTATAATCGCATCTTTTTAATTCTTTGAAAATATTCTCTATATAACTGAGACCTTTTGAAAATATTCCCTATAGATACTATTTGACGAGTCCAGAAATCGTCGCAGAAATCGTAATTACATAATAATAAAGGAATGTCTCAAATATACATGCGTAAAATGATGAACGTAATTGTCTAAATAGGCAACGGAGTGTTAATACTAGGTTCCCTCTGCCCACACTGCGGGATACAGCGTGAAGCTGAAAAAAAAATCATCCATTCCTGTAAAGTTAAAACACTTACGCAAACAGCTTATTGTGAAAGCAAATAGCTATACTATTTATTAATTAATAAGAGGCCAGTCGTGGCGCAGTGGCACAAAGTGTGACTGTAAAACCGACTGGTTGTGGGTTCGATCCCCATTTGAGGAGATGAAATATTTACTTAAATTTATATTTCCATTTCTTTGCTCTGTGTCGAGGCAAAGCACGGCGTTGAGTTCTGCCACTCAACACGAAATGCCTCCAAAATTCGGCAGAAAGTGGGAAACGGAGTGTCTTAATACTAGGTTCTCTCTGCCTACCCTGCTGTGTGCGGAATACAGCGTGAAGCTAAAAAAAAAATAATAATAAGAGGCCGGTCGTGGCGCACAGGCACTGACTGTGAACGCGACTGGTTGTGGGTTCGATTTATTTAAAATATATATTTCCATTTCTTCGCTCTGGTGTAGGTAAAGCGCGGAGTTGAGTTCCGCCACTCAGCACGCATTGCCTTCAGAAATCAGCGGACAGTGGGGAACGGAGTGCCTTAACACTAGGATCCCTCTGCCTACCCTGCTGTGCGGGATACAGCGTGAACTGATTTAATTTATTTTTAATTTTTAATTACATAATAAATAAAAGTTTTTATTAATTAAATTTTTATTTAATTAATTTGTTATGCCTTATTAAAATATCGTTTGAGCTCTCAATATAATCTCTGATTAGTACAAAATGACCGTTATACTCGTAGATATCTGAAGCATTCTCGTCGTGTCTAATTCGGCATCCTATGCATCTCCAGTCACAGTCCATTGGATTGCAGTAATTTGATGTTTTATTGTACTTTTATAGGAGATTTCTTTTATTTTCTGTGCTTTAAGTATTTGCGATTATTATGTTTTTAATGTTATAATTACCTTTCATATATATATTTTTTAATTCATATTCACACTGTATCCCGCACACATCAGGGTAGGCAGAGGGAACCTAGTGTTAAGACACTCCGTTTTCCACTTTCTGCCCAATTCTGGAATCATTGCGTGTTAAGTGGCGGAACTCAACGCCGCGTTTTACCTCGATACTAGGGCGAAGATATGGAAATATAAATCAGCTTCACGCTGTATCTCGCACACAGCAGGGTAGGCAGAGGGAACCTAATGTTAAGACACTCCCGTTCCCCACTTTCTGCCGAATTCTGGAGACATTGCGTGTTGAGTGGCAGAACTCAACGCCGCACTTAACCTCGACACCAGAGCGAAGAAATGGAAATATAAATTTTAAATAAACATACCATTTCCTCGACTGGGGTTCGAACCCACAACCAGTGGTTTGACAGTCACACTTTGTGCCGCTGCGCCACGACTGGCCTCATTCATTCATATATATCATATAATATATATCATATCACACTATATATGATTAAATATAATATAATTTGGACACTTTGTCTCTGCGCCACGACCGGCCTCCAAATTGTGAACGCCACAGGTTGTGGTTTCGATTTCTACTTGAGGAAACGAAATATTCAATATTTTCACTTCTTCGCGCTGGTGTCGAGGCAGCGAAACGTCCTCCACTCAACACGGAATCCCCCAGAATTCGTATTGAAATAAGGATCGGAGTGTCTTAACACTAGGTTTGCTTACTCTTCTGTGTGCGGGATACAACGTGAAGCTAAAAAAATTAAGCAATTTAAGCATGATTTAAGATTTCCTGATTATTAATATTATTAATACCGAAGAGATATCCATTTGAAAAAGTACTTTGTATAAATTTAGCCTTTTTTAGCTTCACCAAATTTCCGTTACATTGCGTGTTAAGCGGAACTCAACGCCGTATTTGGCTACAAAAAAACCAAAGCACGGCAAGTAATATTTTAATAATACTGGTATTTTTTTAGGCTTCACTATGTACTTTGTTTTCCGTTTTTTCTTTCTTCTCTCTTTCTTCTGTTTCTTATTTTATTGTTATTTGCTTTACAAAAGGTGCACAAAAAATAGTATTATTATTATTACTATTATGTATCGAATCAAATTTGGATATTTTACAGATTTTTATAATACTTTGATAAAACAAAAAAAAATACAGAACTAAATACATAAAAAAAGACAAAAATAGTATAAAAATTAACATTAAAAGAAAATTTCCGTCTACATTCCCCTGTAAGTATAACATCTCGGGCGCACTAAATCTCTTACCTTCACGAAGCTACAAATTACGTTCAATATCGGCAGATATGCCCGCGCTGGCACCGCTGTGGGAAACGGTAGACCGCTGGCGGAATTCCAAATAGCTAATAGCAGGTTCAAAGTGTGCTATTAGTGACGTTTAGAGAAAGGATTTGTTTATTTTTATTGTTTTTTGTTCATTGTAAACAGTGGGAAGTAGGTTTTGTTTGAGGTTTTAATGTTAAAAACTCGTTACTCTAATATTTTAGAGTTGAGTTCCACTTAAGATGCAATGCCTTCAGAATTCGGTGAAAAATAGGGAACGAAACACTTAACACGAGGTTTCTAGGCTCCCTCTGTCAACCCTGCTATGTGCGGGATACAGCGTAAGGCTAAAAAAAATATATTTTCTTATTGTTAGCAAAAATTTTTGGTTGAGAAATATGAACTATTTTAGTTCATTACAATGTTCATTTTCGAATTATTGTCAAAGAAAATTAAAATGATAAGGAAATAAGAATAAAATTTAAACTGTCACATTTACGACTTTTAATAATCTCTCCATACAAACACATTAAAGTTTTTACAAAATAATCTCAACAGGTTCCCTCTGCCTATCCTGCTGTGTGCAGGATACAGCGTGAAGCTGATAAAAAAAAATTAGCTTCACGCTGTTTCCCGCACACAGCGGGGTAGGCAGAGGGAACCTAGTGTTAAGACACTCTGTTAAGACACTCCGATAAAAAAAATAATCTACATAAATGCCGATTTTACAATAAACACACTCTCATCTAGTACCTACTTAATAGTTATTTTTGTTTAGTAGTTTCTATAAGAACTAACGCGGTCTTTTCAAATTTTCCACGGTCACGATGTCGAGTCTGCCCTTTGACATAAATAAGGCATAGTAGGGAGGTAGACGATCTCGTTACAAAAAAAGATTTTTCGCTATTTTTAGATTCTTTAATATTAGTTATATAGCTAGATAGTTCTTTGGTCTAATCGATGCTTAGCGCCGTTTTGTGTTCACAATCTCTATAAGCTAGAATGTGGAACGGAGTTATATATTTTGAAAATTAAAATTTAATTAAATCAGCTTCACGCTGTATCCCGCACAAAGCAGGGTAGGCAGAGGGAAACTAGTGTTAAGACACTCCGTTCCCCACCAGAGCAAAGAAATGGAAATATTAAATTAAGTAAATATTTCATCTCCTCGAGTGGGGATCGAACTCACAACCAGTCGGTTTTACAGTCACACCTCGCGCCATGACTGGCCTCCAATCTATCTTGAAATTACTAAAATATCATCGTTTTGGTGATCAAGAGAGATACTTAACTCACATACATGTATAAGCACGCACAACGTTGATCGCTTAATAAAAAAAAACAATATGTTTCTATAATTTCTAAATCAGAGGCCAGTCGTGGCGCGACAGGATGTGGGTTCGATTTCCACTAGATGAAATGAAATATTTAATATTTTCATTTCTTCGCTCTGGTGCCGAGGCGAAGCGCAGCGTTTGCCACTCAGAACGCAAAGCTTCTAGTATTCGGCAGAAAATGGGGAACGCGGTGTCATAACACTAGGTTCCTTTTACCTACTCTGCTGCGAGCAGATACAGATTGAAGCTGATTTTTTAAATTTCTAAATCACAAGTCAAATTTAAAGAAGTTTTTTGAAATTTTGTTCCACCACAGCGACTTTGTGTACAAAAGTGTATAGTTTTAATTAATATCAACTTGTACCCGCATATCAGTTGCTTTAAGATTAATAAAGAAAATTTGCAAGGATCTTAATTATCCTTGAAAAGGTTAGTTACAATATATATTTTTTTAGCTTCATGCGGTACACTGCGAGTGTCAAAACACTCTGTTTCTCACTCATTTCATTATTTTCACCTAAGCTTTGTATTCTTACCAAAGTGGAAAAGCAACGGTAACTATGAATATAGATATTAAACAGGCTAAAGACATACAAACGAGAAACGTTCACTCATAGCACTGAAAAGACTGACTTTTATCCAAGTCTTTATTAGTTCTCTTTATTTATTTATTTTATTTTTTTTTATTTAATAGCTCTACGTACATAGTAAATGGTCCGTACTCTCTTTTTCCATACAAGATAGGCTAAAGAATGTCTAAACGAGTTTCATTTTTTCATATCTTAATATTATACATTACTAATCAAAAATATTTTCATATATATACATAATTGGTATTTTATTTATTCTAAGTTTACAATGTAGCTAAAAAATATATATAGATAACAGCGGCAAGACTGCTCACGTTTTTGGGTATTTCTCTATAGTTCTCTACCTACATACTTAAAAATTGTTAAAAGTCTTGTGATACTAAATTGTGATCAATTATGGAATCAAAATAGATACCTGATCTATATAGTTAATGTCAAAAAAGGAGTTTTATATAAACATTTATTCTTTAAGATGCTATTTAAAATCCTCAATTAAAAAAAAAAAAAAAATCAGCTTCACGCTGTATCCCCCACACAGCAGGGTAGGCAGAGGGAACCTAGTGTGAAGACACTCCGTTCTCCACTTCCCGCCGAGTTTTGGAGGCATTACGTAATGAGCGACGGAACTCAACGCCGCGCTTTGCCTCCATACCAGAGCGAAGAAATTAAATTTACATTTATATTTTCATTTCTTAAATATTTTATTTCCTCCAATGGGGACCGAACCCACAACCAGTCGATTTTACAGTCACACTTTGTGCCCCTGCCCCACGAGTGGCCTCAATTTTTCTTCTACATCCTCAATTCTTTTTATTGTATTCGGCAATTATAAAATATCTGTCTATTAAGACATAAAATAGTATTTAAAGCACTTACCGGATCGTTTTTAATATAGGTATAATACAACAGACGACTGTATTTTTGCTTTTGTTTGTCGTAACGTTATCATTCATTTTATGTAAAAAAAAATGTGAATCAATTTAGTCATATTTTGTGACATACTATAATAAGTATATTATATATTTTTTAGGAAACGTATAAAAAATTGATCGTAGCGGTATATTTTTTTTCATATTTTTATATACGTTTTCTAAAATGTATTTTTCTTTCCCATGTGTGGAATAGCACTTTAAAATTGTTAAAAATATATTATTAGATTACCTACTACATTTTTCAAAATATCACGGTTTTTTAGAAAAGAATAAAAATGAGCAGTTAGTTGTAGTTAGAGCAGCCATTTTTTTGATATAATATTAAGAAAAATGTTTGATTATATTTTTCTTACTTAACTGACTTGCAAAGAAATTTACGTCCGTATCGAATTTATGAGAACTATTGTTAACTCCATAATTTTTTTTTATTATTTTTACAGTAGAAAACATCACACGGGTCAATGACATATTATTTTAAAGTTGATCTATATACAGTAAAAAATGAACAAAATTGTAAAAACTGAAGGTATTCGCCATCTCTCTCGCTGGTTGCGCCAACGGTATGTATGAAAGAGATAGATATATTTTGTCGTTCTATTCTAAGTGGGCAGTCTTTAGCAGTGACGCGTGACGTCTGTTCTCTTTGAAGAAGAAATGATTGTCGCAATGTGAACAACGGGAATCGTGTTGTCTCGCTCGCACGTTTTAATACGTCCGTGTTGACAATATTATGTAATGGACGATTCGGCTTCCTAATTATATTTTATAAATAAATATATAGATAAGTATATATTATAAGATATGTTATAATATATTATTGACTTTATTTACTTAGACATTTTTTTAAAGTAATATATATAATATTTTTTATAGATTGACCAAAATTTAAATGGCATTGTGCGTTGATGTCTTTTATATTTACATTGTTAAGATAGCACAAGTATTGCGGTATAATATAGATATTTTAAACTAAATATATATTTTTATATATGGTAGTTATTAAGTATAATAACAATTTGGATTATTATAATTTATAAAAAAAAAATATTTTGTTAATTATATATATGTATTCATACGTGGAACGTTATATAAGCAACAAAACAATATAAGATGTATTAAAATAAAAAAAAAATTGTATTATAAATTACTCAATTCTGCAATAAATACGACATAAAACTAAAAAAATCTATCCTATAAAAGCGAGGTCAAATATTTATAACAATATTAAGATAACAATAGCCGAACTACCGTTAATCTTAACTTATGTTATAAAAAACCATAACTGCAATTCACTACGCTCCATAAAGCCGACGTTCGTAAGCGGTAATACCATTTGGAAATAAAAAAAAACAAG
Source organism: Heliconius hermathena (assembly GCA_013403705.1). Lineage (NCBI taxonomy): Eukaryota > Metazoa > Arthropoda > Insecta > Lepidoptera > Nymphalidae > Heliconius > Heliconius hermathena. The sequence goes on from JAAIXJ010000180.1 coordinate 125,923, forward strand.
CAGATCAGACGTCAAAATGGAAACAAAACCCTGACAGAAACAGTCAGCGAAGATGCTGTAGAGTATATCCTGTATTATAATCCTTTCCGTGAGAAAATATATACCACATTCTAGATGTTGAGAAGGTTTCGTGGGTCGAAAAGCGCGCGAACGCAGTACTGCGCCGATGCCCGTGCGCACTACACGCTCACACGCGCGCGCGCACCTGTCAAAATCTGACAGCCGACGAAACGTAATTGTCAAATTCAAATTCGGTTTCGTTCAAAAATGGAACGGATTCCCAATCGTTTTTGCGTAGACCTCACTTGATACAGCCAAATTTATTATACTGTAGTACTTTTTCTTTTTTTTTTCTTTTTGTTTTGTATTGTATTTCAAGCGTGTATGGAGCGGATTGAAGTGACATTTTTTTTTGTTGTTACAATGATATAAGTAAATATGTGTTAGTGTTACGAATTTTGGTGCTAAACGCTTTTTAAGGTCTGCTTGTTGTTGTTCAGTCAGTTATGTGGTTACAAGGGCGCCAATTATACCTTGTTAGAAGTGTGAACTGAAAACGTGTAAACTTGTAAACTGTTGTATTTTCATTAACAAGAAATATAAAAAAAATAGGATTTTACTGCTTCTATTCTCTGAGCGGTAAGATGTACTTTTTATTATTTTATATTTTTGACAACACTATGCTAAAGCATTTCAAATACTTTTATTTAGTGTAAAAATATACTTAATTCAACACTGAGTTTACCATATATCGGAGGGATTATATTTAACCTATGACATTTCCCTAAGCTGGTACGTCGAATCCGCCACTCAAAACGCAATGTCTTTATTCTGATGAAAAAGAGAACGGAGTGTTTTAAAAGTTAATTCTCTTTGCTTAGCTAGCTATGAAGGAAATAGTGTGAAATTGAAATACAAGATTAATTATAACTAAGTAATTATTTTATCACAAATGTTATATAATTATTAAAATAGACCTAATCGTAAGTAAAAAAAATACAATTTTATCTTTCTGTAATAATTTTATAAAATTTAATCTTTACATCTCATCAAATTTTTAATATTTAGTATCAAAAATATTATGAGATGTAGGGATCAGTTATTTTACAAATACTTAATTAGAAAACGTATAAAAATTTGAACGTAGTGAGACTCGAACCCGCGCCTCCTGGAAACCGACCAGGCGCTCTAACCACTAAGTCATACGTTCTCATCAGGCTCGTTGAAATCTTTATACGCTTGTTATTTATGTTGTTAGCTTCTCTGTAGGGAGATTTTTACAAATTTCCGCTACCCAAAGATAATTACTAAGAATTATCGTCTGGTAAGAGAGAATGCTATTTATTAAATATTTTTAACATTCTTAATGAGTTTTAGAAAAAGTATAAAAAATTTAGATTAATCAGTTATTTTACAAATTATTTATTTATTTTTTTCAATAAAAATATATTGGATGAAATTTTTAGACAGCATATAAAGAGGATTAGTGAATATTATAGAAAATATATTAAAATACATTTTAAATGATTTCTTTGTACCTACATATGCTAAATTCTGATTTAGTATACAGATATAGTGGTATGTATGTAGTATATATTTACATATATACCAAATATTTAATTAAATGGTCAAAAAAAATGGTACTATGATTTCAACAAGCAAATCGAGGTCCTTCTAAAATAACTTGCTCCTCTAAAAACGGAACGGAAAACTTTGAAAATATTATATCTTTAAATTAAGTATAAGAAATAGAATTAAATGCGATTCTGTATATCTATTTTATAAATATACCTATAATTGAAAGAACACTAACTTCCTCATAGTATTTCTCTCTGACATATCTCTATATCATTTGCACTTTATACAAAAGATTTACTATTCGAAATTATTATTGAGGTCTAAATTTATCACAAAAATGTCTTACTATTTATTTTATGTTAAATTTGCTTTGCATTTGCTTGTTTATATATCACAACTAAGTGATACTTTGGAGAAATGATCACAACTATCTTAATAAGAATTGACAGTAGAACATTTTACACTGTCTTCTTAATTTTGTTACAATGTAATTAATATTGAGCGGTATAAAAACTTATTTTATTTTTTTCTTGAATTGAAAAATATAGTGTTAAGACACTCCGTTCTCCACTTTCCGTCGCATTTCTAAGTCAATGCATGTTGAGTGGCGGAAGTCACAGCCGCGCTTTGCCTCGACACGAGAGCGGCGAAATTGAAATATAAATGTAAATAAATATTTCATTTCTTCGAGTGGGGATCGAACCCAAAACTAGGCGATCTACAGTCACTCTTTGTGCCCCTGCGCCACGACTGGCTTCCTGAAAAATATAATATTGCTGCTTTAACTAACTATAGACCAGAGCACTAATTATAGAGTGCTCTCGCATTCAATAGAGTTGTTTATTATTGAAAAGCTCGGGAATTAGGTGTTCCGGAGATATGATAAAAAGACTGGTAAAGGGCGAGTTGAATTCGCCTACCGAAGCTTCTGTACCAATTTTAGGTCAACGAGGTCACCACCACAACGGTCACCTTTTATAAGTACAACTTATAAAAGTTGACGGTTAAGTTTGCGGGCATATGCACACATATTGTATGAAATTAACTACACATATAAGTTTGTAATGATTCTTTTCTATGAAACATATATAAATTTTGAATTTTCGGTTTTTTTCCTTTATTAGTATCGTAAGTTATCGGGATGTATCCTATAGGTTTTGATTGTGCCACAAATTCCCTACAACATACAGCAAAATGGATACATTTTTTGATTTCGTTGACTTAAAAGCTTGATTTTTTTTCTGTGCTTCTAGGGTAGCACAGAAAAAAAAATATGGGAGCATATGCCTAAATATTTGAAATTAATTTAAGCTTAACACCTTCACGCGATCTCAAGATAAATAGTTGTTATAGACGGACAGACAACAAGGGTTTGAGGTACGGAACCATAAAAAGAAATCATAAAGGTTTGTCACAATCAAAAGTCAGCATCTTCAACTGTACCATTATTAATACTTGAAAAGTCTTCTAAAAATAGCTACCACTTCAGCTTACCATTTAATATTGTACACGTAAGCCACGTTTTTATATCATAATAATATAGTTAATAGGTCAAACACATGACGCATTCGAATTATCTGGTATTTTTTTTTTGCTGGTTTAGTCGCTCGGGTAATCCTGAGCCATTTTTATTATTATTGACGTATGTTTCTATTTCTTAGTAACAGTTGAAATTAGTAAGCATTGTTATTTTTGTTTAAAAATCAGCTTCATGCTGTATCTCTGCTGGAATCAAGTGTTAAGACACTCCGTTCCCCACTTTCCGCCGAGTTCTGGAGGCATTACGTGTTGACACCAGAGCGAAGAAATGAAAATATAATTGTATATAAATATTTAATTTCCTCGAGTGGGGATCGAACCCATAACCAGTCGATTTTACAGTCACACTTTGTGCCCCTGCGCCTTGACTGGCCTCATTCCTCCTGTCCTGAGTCAAAGACGTCGGCTTGCAATAAAAAGTATAATTTGACTGAATTATTATATTTTATTTGATGGTTTTTTTACTAACAATGCCATCGTGGGGCAGTGGAAGTGATGGTAATAGGTTCGATCACCATTTGGGGGAATACTTATATTTGAATTATTTTCGTTAGTACGCTCTGGTAAGACGAAGTACGGCGTTTAGTTCAGCCATTAAATAATGTCTAGAATTTTGTGCGGAAAACTGACTGTTTGGAGACTAGGTCCTTTCTGTCTACCCAACTATTCGAGAAAAGGAGTTAAGTTGAATAAAAAAAGATTAAATTTTGTACTATTGAAACCTCTATCTCAGAGGACTATGCTATAAGGTATTAGCTTTAGTTAGCGACCCAACCACGTCACCATACCGTGACGCCAATATTGTCAACATTGTCAGATCAGTGGTCTTAGATCAGTGGTTTCCAACCAGTGGTCCGCAGAAGCCTAAATATGGTCCGCGGACGATTTTAATTTTATGACAGGGGAAGGTGAGGCGAAGTTTCTGTTTAATAGTCACAGTTACCACCAGTCACCTGCTACCAAGAATGATATAAAAGTGGTCCTTGATCAAGAAAAGGTTGGGTACCCCTGCTTTAGATGATACGACTTGCCTATTTAAATATTCCGTTATACTTCTGAATTTATTATGAATTCTTTTATTTTGTTATGTATCCTGTAATTTTAATTTTATAAAATAAATTTTAAAGAAAACACAACACTGAAAGGAAAGACGGTACGTCTAGCTATATTTGTTTTATATTTTTTATTGAAAAATTTAAATTTAATTATTTAATTCAGATGAAAAAAAATATATAAAAGATATATATTATATGAGTCCTGTTGTGGCGCAGGGGCACAAAATGTGGCTATAACCGCGGCTGGTTGTGGGTTCGAAGAGATGAAATATTTTTTTAAATTTATATTCTCATTTCTGCGCTCCAGCGTCGAGACAACGTGCGGCGTTGAGTTTCGCCATTCAACTTGCAATGCCTCTAGAATTCGGCGGAAAGTGGGGAATTTAGTGTCTTATATAAGAAATTGTTTTATGAATAAATAATTATATATTTTTTATATTTATTATGTAAAGTAACTCAGCATCCATTAACGTTTATACCTTCGACGAATTGAAAATCCTAACCACAGGCATTTTAACTATATATAAGTGAAAGGAGTTATGGCAACAATATATTAATTAAAATTATTGAGAAAAACCAATTGCACTCTTACGATTTGTACGTAAGACTAAGAGCATAGTATGAACATCAATCAAACATATTTATCACAGTTTTCCCTCTATATATATGAATATAATTCTAAAATTAACTTTAGTTATTTATATGTGTTTATTTTTTAGCTTCACGCTATATTCCGCATACAGCAGGGTAGGCAGAGGGAACCTAACGTTAAGACACTGCGTTCCTCATTTTCTCCCGAATTCTGGAAGCTGGCGGACTCCACCTTAAGAACGTCATATAATATTTAACTAATACTAAATCTTAACATACTTACGAGTATATATAACATGTATTGATTTCTTGCTAGTTTTTTATTTTTTTTAGTTAAAAAAGAGCATTTTGGATAGATCACATATATTAAGAATTAAATGTGTTATCGTAATAATTTTAATATTGGTTCTAATATTCTAATATTATTGGTAGAACTTATAATCGAACTCACTTCTAGTATATTTAAATGTCCTATATCAGATTCTACCTAAGAAGATTTATATAAGAAATTTTTAGGTACGTCCTAGTGGCGCAGTCTGGAAATGTCTGTTTAAACTCGTTATTGTGAGATCGAATTTCTTTCGAGGGACTGTTTGCATTACTAATAATCATACTTTAATCTTTTGATTACGACAATCAACCATTGTGTGTTCTGAAATAGGACGAAAAAGAAACCGATAGATATGTGTGCCTCACCACCAAAGGGATATTTTTTTATTTATTATATCTATTATTTTTTTCTTAAACATATGTTTAGGTATATCGATATATGATAAAGTTTTCTATATGTACAGAGAGATTTAGGAGATTTGATATAAAATATATAATTATGTTGACGAACCAACGTCAAATGACACAAGCCAGATCGCGCGTGGCAAATCTGTTAGTGAACGATTTTTCATACTATTTATTTCTTATCACCATTCTCGTTTTTACGAAAACAAAATGCGGATACTAGGGCTGTCTCTATTTTCAATTATCTGTATATTGTAATGTCAAAAACATTTTTTTTCCAAGAAGAAGGATCTAAATTTTAAAAAATAAACATTTTATTGAGGCGAGGCGCCTGACTGTAAAGGTGACTATTGTGGGTTCGATTCCCACTTAGGTGATTAAATTGTTTTTATGTCTTGGTAAAAAGAAACGTTACGTAATGTAAATAAAATTCGAAAATTGAGCGTAAAGTGGGAGACAAAATATCTTAATCATAAGTTCCCTCTGTCTACCTTGCTATATGCGGGATACAGCGTGAAGATACAAAAAAAAACTTAAAATTAAATTTGAACCTTAAGCCAAGGTTGCCACAAAACCTTATAACGTATTATTACTATTAAATAATGCTTTCATCATATAAATACACATATATTAAACAAGGCCAGTGGTAGCGCAGTGGCACGAGGTGTGACTGTAAAACCGACTGGTTGTGGGTTCGATCCCCACTCGACGAGATGAAATATTTACTTAAATTTATATTTCCATTTTTTCGCTATGGTGTCGAGGTTAAGCGCGGCGTTGAGTTCTGCCACTCAATACGCAAAGCCTCCAGAATTCGGCAGAAAGTGGGGAACGGATTGTCTTAACACTAGGTTCCCTCTGCCTACCCTGCTGTGTGCGGGATACAGCGTGAAGCTGATCATATATTAAACAAGTAAAAGTAATTAAAATTAATATAAACATGATTAAAAACCGATAACCCTATAACGCTCAACCAGCGGAACGGTCACATCTCTAATGTTGCCCCCTGAACCCCGTTCCGTGAAACGCAATTAAAGTTATTTCGTCCACTACTAGTACTTATTTTTGAACTGACTAATCTTATTTTGAATAGTACCGTTTTTAGTGATGTGATAGTGATAAATAAATTAGACGTCATCGTGACTTGATTGTGGGTTCGATTCCCACTCGGGGAAAAGAATCAATTTCGTCTAATACATAGCTTTGGTTACGAAACATATCATGTTGACCTTCGCTAGGTTCCCTTTACGTACCTTGATATGTGTGGGATATAGCGTGCAGTTGAAAAAATAAATAAATTATTTAGCTTTGTAATTAATACAGAATTTTTTTACATAAACATTTCAATTTTACTAAAACGTAGAGAATATCGTTTCTATATTCATCAACTTTTATTTAGAAATTTTACCAAACTGTACAATAACGGTAGTAGGTATTACGATTCGAATACGAATAACAACCATAAGCTATTAAAAACTAAAATTTAACTTTAGTAAGAGTTTTTTTGTTTAATATTATTAATAGATATGTAGTAGTGTACTTGTTTGTGAGGCCAGCCGTGGCGCAGCGGTACCAAGTGTGACTGTAAAACCGACTGGTTGTGGGTTCGATCCCCACTCGAGGAGATGAAATATTTACTTAAATTTATATTTCCATTTCTTCGCTCTGGTGTCGAGGCAAAACGCGGCGTTGAGTTCTGCCACTCAACACGCAATGCCTCTAGAATTCGGCAGAAAGTGGGGAACGGAGTGTCTTACCACTAGGTTCCCTCTGCCTACCCTGCTGCGGGATACAGTGTGAAGCTGATTTAATTTAATTTTTAATAGATATGTAGTTGGTCCTCTTTAAAATAAAAAGTTAACAACTGATGATATAGTCAAGGAGAAATCGCATAAAAGTACAAGGTTCTATTCCGATTGCGATCCGCAACGCTGGCTGAGTAACATATTAAATATTAAGATGGCAACAGTGATTTCAAAAAGAGAATAGCCGATGGACCCCGTCGACTATGCCAGCAAATATTTAAATTTCAATTCGAACGTCGCATATCAATGGGGAGCCATAAGCCACCGGTTTCTTTTTTTTTACAAAAGCCGTATTGCCCGCACAGAGACAATAAAGAAAAAGGGTACAGATAAAAAAGAAAAGAAAGAAAAGAAAAAAAAGGAAAACAAACAGAATCTAGATTCGAAACACTGGCTGATTCGAGGTTGGAAACAAAAGAAGTTGGCTCCCGCCTGACCGAGATCTTGGCGTACGCGGGCGCATCTCGTTTACCTTTTATCCTCTTATTTTTAACTTGGCATCCATGTGATTCCTTTCTCTGATGCATCACAATAAGAATGTCTAACGACGTTTGTTACTGACCTCATGTTCATTTTAAATATACTCACGCAGCGGCACGAAGTATGACTGTAAAACCGAGTGGTTGTGGGTTCGATCCCCACTCGAGGAGATGAAATATTTACTTAAATTTATTTTTCCATTTCCTCGCTCTGGTGTCGAGGCTAAACGCGGCGTTAAGTTCTGCCACTCAACACGCAATGCCTCCGGAATTCGGCAGAAAGTGGGGAACGGAGTGTCTTAACACTAGGTTCCCTCTGCCTACCCTGCTGTGTGCGAGATATAGCGTGAAGCTGATTTTTTTTTCTTTAAGGTAAGCTTGTAATGCAGCTGGAACGCTACGGTTGCAAGTTCGATTCCCATAATTAAAGCCAGTGTGCTTTACAATTTTGATTTTCCTAATTAGTAAAGTAAGTTAAAGTATGTTTGAGTTTTACTGTCATTTGTCTTCTTATATCGTAAAAGTGTAAAATGGTTAGACCTATTATATATAAAATTTTGTTTATCTCAGTTTTAATAACTTGAAAGTAATAAAATTTTGCTTGAAAGGGATAAAAAATTTACTAAACACGTTTAAAATGTACCTAAACTAAACAAAATGGTTAATATATTTTGTTATATATATATAATTTTTCTTAGTTATTTCATTCTATTTAGATTTGTTAATGAAAATAGTTTAGGTAAATAGATATTTTCACTTGGAAAAAAGGTTAAAATAAAATATATCAGCGGAAAATGGGCAACAGAGTCACTTAAACGCTATGTTCCCTCTGCCTACCCTGCTGCGGGATACAGCGTGAAGCTGATATGATTTCGATTTGATAAATTATATAACTTCTGAGCCATAAACACACACCTATTAGAAAAATCATATATTAATTTAACCTCTATACTAGTTTATAGGTAATTAGAAGCCATGTTTCATTACAATTTATAAATTATTAAATCGATTAGATCATCATCATATCATTGCATGGGAAAAATATTATAAATCCTGGATATATTTCCTAGTCAGATGATATGTATGACGTGTATGAGGTCATCCACGAATGCACACGTATACAACTGACTCAATCATTTTTGGTTACATCCTTGTAATTAACATAATTCTATTATAAGGATGTAGCCAAATATCTTTAGGTACTTAATTGTTAATAGAGGCCAATCGCGGCACAGTGGCACAAGTGGTTGTTGGTTCGATCCCCATTCGGGGAAATTAAATGTTTAATATGTTCATAAATATAGGGCATGTGTAAAGAGGTTGATGACAGTGGACGAGGCGAAAGAGGTATGTAGAGACCGTAGCGTTTGGCGCTCCGTTCTCTCTGACTACCCCGCTAGGGACCGTGACAGCGTGAAGCTAAGTTAAGTTTAATATGTACATTTCTTCGATCTGGTGTCAAGGCAAAGCGTGGCGTTGAGTTCTGCCATTTAACACGCAACGCCTCCAGAATTCGGCAGAAAGTGGAGAACGGAGTGTCTTAACACTAGGTTCCCTCTACCTACCCTGCTGTGCGGGATATAGCGTGAAGCTGATTTCATAATATTATGCCGCTTTTTTGCATAAGTACCTACTCGAGTAGGCGTAATTGTATGAGTTTAAGTGTGTTTTGACAAGTTAATAAACATTTTATGTAATTTCGAAGGTAATTTTATATTATTGTTTTTTCGAACATCTATAAATATAATAAAATTGTAACTGATCGCTGTCTGTACATAGATGAGTCTGTTCGCTGTCTGTACAGAGAAAAATTCTTTTCTAATTGGGGGTACATATCAATGTAGAACATTTTTTTTTAAATCTTGTCTGTTTATCGGTTTGTCTGTGCGTTTGTGCACGCTAATCTAAGAAACAGATTAATTGATTAAATACTGTTTTCAATATTATATAGTAGTATGTTGGCAAGCTTCCTTTAACATTTATTGTTAAAAAAGTAGTTATTTATAATATATTATTAAGTATTATGTTCGAGAAAATTGCCACAAAACAGCTGTTTTATTGAATTAACTGACATTTAGTTTTATTACTTTTAAAATAGTACTGATATTGGAGTACGAAAGTAATTCAGGTTAGTTACTTAATATTAATGTATTTTTAAACAATTTTAAAGTGTTATTCCACAATTAGGAAAGATAAATACTTATTTTGAAAACGTATAAAAATTTGAACGTAGCGGGACTCGAACCCGCGCCTCCAGGAGGTGTTTTATACGTTTTCTAAATAAGTAAAATTAATTATTTCAAGCGAGCGAAGCCGCGAGGTGGATGCTATAATATTATAGTTTTTACTAAAATTTTTCAAATAGTTTGCTAAAAATCTACGTTTGTCTATACTGTTCTTAAAAAAGGCATAGTAAAATTTAAAATCTAAAAAAAAAATCCGTTCAAAGTAACTTTAAGAACTCAAAAAAAAAAAAAAGAAAAATGTTAACCGTACAAACGCTCTTATTTACCCCGTATTTTTACACATTAGCACCGAGCAAGGACAGGGTGCGAGAGGTTTAATTAGCGATCACTTAGAAAGGGTTGGCAGGTGGTCTTTGTTTAACGAGGCCCCACTTTGTTCTGTTAATGTACTTTAAAAACTTATCAAAGCATACCAGGTGCTTTATGTTGGTGCTTACGCGGTTTTTTTTTTGGTTGTTTTTTTTTCTATATATAGCAGAGTGGAAACCTGGGATATTAGTGCAAAGACACTCCGTTCCCATTAAGATGATTCCGTTCTCCACTTTCTGCCGAATTCTGGAACCATTGCGTGATGAGTGACGGAAGTCAATGCCGCGTTTCGCTTCGCCACCAGAACGATGAAATTAAAATTTCTAAATATTTTTTTCCTGGAGTGGGCATTGAACCCACAATCGTTTACAGTCGCACGCTTGTGCCTCTGCGCCATGATAGGCTCCTTTTTTTTGTATGGGATACGTGTATATTAATATATATGGTATAAGTACTTAGAATAAATTTCTGATATTTTACTCTGTTCTTGATTTTGAGTCAATAAAAAACCAATTATTTTAGATTTTTATCGTGGTAGCTAGAGCTGTATTCGCCTACTGCTCAAGCATCTATATATTGAATATATATGTACAAATAACTACAAATATAAGTAGGGATAATAATTTTACAAAATTATAAATAATTTAAGTTTATCAGTTGTCGGTCTGTCTTGTTATCATATAAAGCTATTTCTATTACTACTAGCGTCTCGCTTTATCCCTAGCGGAGTAGTCAGAGAGAACGGAGCGCCAAACGCTACACTATTTCTCCGTATTCCGTACGAATTGGTGGAATGCAGAGCGGAGAATAGAAGACAATTCAACTATAGTCACTTGCTAAAGTGGAGCCGAACCTACAACCTATCGTATTTAGAGTCAGATATCATTGCGCCACGACGGCTTCTTAAACTATTAATATTAAAAAAACATAGTAGACAGTCTCCAGACAAAACGCTAGTAAAATAATATTTCAAAACTTATCTACATACAAGACCTTTGATATTTAATTTAAAAACTCTAATGCCTAACTACTAAAGTAGATGCCATGCATAAGCAACTGTTCTATAGTATACATTGATGTGAGAAACAAATGAAATGCGCTATAAATATATTATATAGATATAACATTACTTCAAAATTACCAAAATAAAACAAAGTTAAAAGTGTGAACTAAATATATTAAATTTATTTTTTATCACGCACATATTAGGGTAGGTAGAGGGAACCTTGTGTCAAGACTCTTCGTTTCTCATCAAGACGTTTCCGAATGCTTGAGCCGCGACTGGTCTCTGTTAAGTGAATACCTTATTTTAAAAGCATATATGAGCTAAAACACCAAAAGAACTTACCATCTTATTTTTCTTTTCTATCAACACACACACACACAAAGCTATCAGACAACAATAATACCTTTACGCTTCCACAATTCGCAACACAACAGCACCATTAAGAAAATACAACATTTATTTAGCTCGAAACTAGTAAAAGATACCGTATCCAAGTTTCGTGGACTCCCTAATTGTTAGCCATTACCCCCTACCAGAACTAATGCGCGGCTTATCATAATTCGAATCTGCGTTCCGATGACTTTTAGATGACAAACCTGTGTTTTCTTGCACGGTTATTAATTTTGGAGGTATACGTACAAAGATATACTTACAAATTTAGTTTAAATGGTGCGCTGTTGTGATAGTTCAGTGACCTTCGCGAGGTTTGGAGTTCGGTTGCCGGTTTAGGAGGTCGGTCTTAATAGATTTATAAGCTGTAGCTTTTAGTTTTTAATTTGATTTATCGATGATAATAGGAGAACAGTGTGTGTTCGTGGAAGTGTCTTGATGGGAACGGAGTGTTTTAACACTAGATTCTCAAGTTCCCTTTGCCTACTCTGCTAAAAAGAAGAGATGTTAAAAGAATTTGATCGTCGATCTTAGTCTATATTTTGAACATAAATAGACTTCAACCAACAAATAATTTGCACAGTTAAAAATATATATAATATATATGAATTAGATACACAATACACGTGTCTTATTTGTGGCTCGTGGCTCATGCTTATGTATGAGGATCTAACTCACAAAATCAATTTCTAATTAGCCTCCACCCAACCACCGTAGACCAGCCTTATCAGCTATAACGTTATCTAGCTCTACGATAGACACGAGCCCAAAGCAATTTGCATACAACGATTCAATAACTCTATATAATCACAAAGTTAATTTCAACCACTTGCTGTGTTCCCTTATCATCATCATCAGGAGAGGCAGGTCATCGACGCGTTTAACTTATATCTTATATCTTATATTGTACGAGGTTTACCTATAAAAGTCACGGTTCTCTCCATATTGGCATATTGCGAACCCTACATGGTGAGGACCTAATGACCTACGACATTTCAACCAGTAGCTCCGTCTCGTTCTGGTTGATTCCGTCATGGGAAGTGCGAATGGGACGCAAGACCGCCATAATACAATATCAGTTGTTTTATTCGATTTGTAAGTGGCTAGAATTCAGGATCTACTGTTTTCTCATATTGTTTCTTTAGTGTCGGTGTGTGGATTCTGTGTTTTTGTTTACATGCTTGGTCTGGTGGGGCTTTGATTATGTTAGGATTGGTGTCGACGCTGTTGTGGCGCAGTTTTAATTCGTTTCGCTGTATACGATGATAGTGAGTTCAAATTCTATTCATTTTATTAAAATTTATATTATATATTTTACCTATAGACGCGTATGGTATAACGTGTTGGATTTGTGGAATTTTTTAATATTTTTTTTGTTAGTAAATGTGTAAAACTGTGAGTCGAGTCGTGGCGCAGAGCTACAAAGTGTGACTGTAAATACAACAGGTTCCCACACGAGGAAGTGAAATATTTAATGTTTCCATTTTCTTCGCTCTGGTGTCGAGGCAAAGCGCGCGACGCAATGCCTCCAGAATTCAGTGGAATTTGGTGAACGGTGTAACTTAACACTTAGTTCCCTCTGCCTACTCTGTGGCATGCGGGATACAGCGTGAAGCTGATTTAATTTGATTTTAATAAATGTGTAAACATATTTCTATGTTCCATTTTTCTCATCACCTATTTACATTATATTAATTGAATATCTAAATATCTCTTAATAAATTAATAGTAAGCTAACACCGACAATTTCCATTGTCTCAACGGGTGTAACAGTTTCATAGATTCCTTTTATTAGAATGCAATTTATGGATCGCCATATATGGGTTATCAATGGCAAAGTAACAGAAAGTTTGGTCGGTACTGATTTGATTTATTGTTTTGTGTGAGTGTTTCAACTCTATCGATTGTACAAGATCTTTTAAATTTTCCCTAAATGAATATTGTTATTAATTTTTATTTTGTTTTTAAAAGAGAGAAAAATGTGGAAAAATATATTATATTTTATATTAATATAAAATTACAATTAAAGTAAATTAGCTTTATTCTGTATCCCGCACACTGCAGGGTGGGCAGATGGAACATAGTGTTAAGACACATTCCGTTCCACACTTTTCGCCGAATTCTGTGGCTGATCTCAACGCCGCGCTTCGCCTTGACACCAGAGCGAAGAATTGCAAATAAATAAATATTTCATTTCCTCGAATGGGAATCGAACCCACAACCATTCGTGCTTTCACTTGTCACTTTGTGCCCCTGCGCCACGATTGACCTCGTATAATGAATGACCTTCTTAAGATCATCTGTAGTTTTAATTATTCATTTGGAGAAGTTACAGTACAAATAATCGACATGTGAAAATGCACAGGTTTATCACGGAAAAAACAAACTTTTAGGTACCATTCATTTTCTACAGAATAGTGCAAATGCCCGCATAATTGATCTTGTTAACTTTTATAAAATGTAATTTCCTTTGATCGACGATCATGAAATTGGTACGGAACCCTTAATGGACGAGTCCAACTCACGGCACTACGGTGAAATGTGCAGCGTTGAGTTCCGCCACTCAACAAGCAAGACTCGAAAATTCGGCGGAAACTATGAAACAGGGAATCTTAACACTATTTGCGGGATACAGCGTGAAGCTGAACTAAAAAAAAAAAACATAACAAACATAAAAGACTTAAATAAATAAGTATAGATTACAACACCGTACATTGATTACTATAAAATTATTTGAAAACGTTTAGGAATGTCCATACATTTTTCGTTAAGTAAATTGCCGTTTTCAACGAGCCCCTAATACCAGAGCCCGCTAACAAGGCTGAGGGCGCGTATTTAAAATGATTACAAGCATTTAAGGTTGATTGTACACATTTTTTATGTTATTATTTGTTCCAAAAATTGTAAATGCGTCGTTAATGGCCGTTTTAGTAATTTAATAATTGATATGCTGTGACAAAAAAGCTTGTTTTAAAGCTTAAGTTTATTATATTATATTAGGGATTCACTTTTATTTTGAAGAGTACGCAGAGGGCACCTGGGAAATTAGTGTTAAGACACTCCGTTTCCAATGAGACACTACCTTTCCCCACTCCCACCGAATTCTAGAGACATTGCCTTTTTACCAGAGCAAGGAAATGGACATAATAAATTTGTTATTTCTCCAAGTGTTAATCGAACCCACAACCGTCGCGCTTACAGTCGCACGCTTATTCCTGCGCCACGTCTAGCCTCGATAACATAAAATAATTTATAAATATAACAAGTAAAATTTGAGGCCAGTCGTGGCACAGGTATAGTCGTGGTACAAATTGTGACTGTAAAAACCGAATGGTTGTGGGTTCGATCCCCGCTCGAGGAGATGAAATATTTACTTAAATTTATATTTCCATTTCTTCGTTTTGGTGTCGAGGCAAAGCGCGGTGTTGAGATCTGCCACTCAACACACAATGCGTCCAGAATTCGGAAGAAAGAGGGGACCGGAGTGTCTTAACACTATGTTCCCTCTACCTACCTTGCTGTGAGTGGAACACAGCGCGAAGCTGATAAGATAAGATAATTACAACATATTTTTTAAAACTGTAACAGACAAAAAGGCCGGAGATGCAAACTTTCGTTTATTTCAAACATTAAGATGTCTTCCACCTGTCAATGAATAAAAATATGTTTAAACAAAAAAAAACCGTAAAGTATTTTGACATGTTCATAATAATAAATGTCGTTTAAAAACGTAAAATATAACTACCGGACTGATTTGTTTTCGCAAGAGGTTAACGCCCACATAAGTCAATGGATATCGTCTTTACCGATTATTCTATATTCCAACGGTATAAAATTTAAATAATATTAAACTCGAGGCGAGTCGTGGCGCAGGGGTACAAGTATGTGACTGTAAACAGTTAGAAAGGTTGTGGGTTCGATCCCTACTTGAGGAAATGAAATATTGATTTATGTTTACATATATTTTCATTTCTTCGCTCTGGTGTCGAGGTTAAGCGCGGCGTTGAGCTCTGCCACTTAACCTCCAGAATTAAACTCCAAAATTCAGAAAATGCCGAACGGTGTGTCTTAACACTAAGTTCCCTCTTCCTACCCTGCTGTGTACAGCGTGAAGCTGAAGATTTAATTGTTTTTTTAAACATTTTTAAAGTGTTATTCCACACTTAGGAAAGAAAAATACTTATTTAGAAAACGTATAAAAATTTGAATGTAGCGGGACTCGAACCCGCGCCTCCTGGAAACCGACCAGGCGCTCAGACCACTAAGCCATACGTTCTCATCAAGCTACGTCGAAACTTTTATACGCTTGTAACAACTTATTTATGTCGTTAGTATCTCTGTAGGGAGATTTAATTGTTTTATTTTTTTTAATTAAATTAAAATAATATCAATTTATAAAGAAATATAAAAATACAATT
Organism: Heliconius hermathena; assembly: GCA_013403705.1. Taxonomy (NCBI): domain Eukaryota; kingdom Metazoa; phylum Arthropoda; class Insecta; order Lepidoptera; family Nymphalidae; genus Heliconius; species Heliconius hermathena. The sequence continues at coordinate 142,074 of JAAIXJ010000180.1, forward strand.
TCATATATTTTCATAAGCTAGACCACTAAATATGAATGATCCTATCACTATAGTAACATTGGTTGAGTTGAGCGACGCCCCGATCTGACCTCCTTCACGCTTAAGAGGACACGCTAAGTAGTCAGTTCTCATTGTCGGTAGAAAAAGTTATATTTTTTAAATATGTCTGAGGCTTTTATAATTCTGCTTATTTTAATTATATATTACAGATAGTGTAATATGGATGGAAGTTCTGTTACATATCTCGAAAATCGGTCAAGTTCGAATTGAGCTCGGCTAACGAGGGTTCCGTACCTATGTAATGATTGTAGGGCAACAGGGAATATATGTTATAAAAGTTGATAAACTTAATTTTAAGAGAAAAAAAAGAGAGAAAGAGTATGACGAGAATTGAATACATTCACTAATTTTGTATAAAATGAAGTACTTAAAGATAATACACAAATTTTAAAAGCATTTAAGTTATAAACGTTAAATATCTTAATGTTTTGTAATAATAATTTATTTTATAATAATGCCAATATTTAAATATTGACTTGTATTATATAATATAAATCTAAATTTTAAACTATTGATATACTTTAAGGGAAATGAACAATCAATAATATTCTTTATATTATATATTTGGTATATGACGCATTTGATAAGTTTGATTGTAAGAATGTAATGCATTTATCACCTTATCTTCAATTGTTTTTTCCATTTGGTTTACGAAAATAAAGCTGCAATTGTATTACCAAAATGCCAATAAATATTTGTCAGATAGCTCACTCAGACACATTCCAATTTGCCGCAGAGTTATATTTTTTCTCATATATATCATAAGGAACCCTAATTTGTACACTCCGTTCAATGAATTCACTTGAATCACTTTAACATGTCAATTTTTCAATACATACTGCGTACATATTGAGTGGCGTAACTAAACTCCGCTTTGCCTACCAGAGCGGAAATATGAAAATCATTTACAATCACTTCGCCACGATGGTGTCACAATCTCTTTATATATAATTTAATATATTGTTAATAAAAAAAACAACAAAGTATACAATTAACTACTACTACTTATTACCCGAACAAAAAATAGTGGTTATTAGAGTCAGTCAACAAGTATTAATAAGCCACGCCCATTACCATTTCAGGATTTCAAAATACCCTCATCGGATTGGTTTTGCTTCAATTAAAGTGTTTGATAAACTTTTAGCATACCATCTTTAGCAGTACTTAAGAGGAAGATTTATCACATACCATATATGGAATAGCCAATGAGGCTGCTATGTAACGTTGCATCAGGAAATATTGGTTATGACTTGAATTTCGCTGGTTATTGTATAAAATAAATAAAAATAAATAAATCAGCTTCACGCTGTATCCCGCACACAGCAGGGTTGGCAGAGGGAACCTAGTGTTAAGACACTCCGTTCCCCATTTTCTGCCGAATTCTGGAGGCATTGCGTGTTAGTGGCAGAACTCAACGCCGCATTGTATAAAATAAGATAATTATAATAAAATATGTTTTAATTTTTTATTAAAAATAACCGAGTCAGAGTATGATAATTTAATATGATAAATTAATTATGATTACTATAATTTAAAAGATTTCCTAACTCATATTCTAAATGAGAAAGTAAGTTTGTCAGTCTGTTTGTCTGTCTATGACGTTATCACAGCCAAACATCTATACCGATTGTGACGAAGTTTCATATAGGGATATATAGCGGGGTTGGGATTATTGTCTCCCATCTCTAGTTTTCCACGAATTTTTTGTTTTACGAAAAAGTTTAACATTTTAAGGTACAAAAAACAATATTCTTAAAAACATTGTCCTTTAAAAAAATTATAAAAATATCAGCGATGGTGTATGTTTATCTCTGAAAATGATATATAATATGAGGAACGGTAATAATTTTTATATATTCAATATAGAATCGGTTTATTGTTAATGTACTTTCTCCAATTTCGTGTTAATTCTTATCAAATTTATGTAATAGTCACCTTTGGCATTTCATCTAGATTTAAATTGAGTTCGACAGTACATTATTATAATAAATACTTTAGGAGATATCACAGATTCAAAATTACCTCAGACAACGTTGATGGATGTGTCAATTTTTATACGTTTTCGATATATTTCTAATGTTTCTATAGTTATTTGTTATTTGGTTAATCTAACTAAATCTGCTTCACGACATAATCTTGTTATTGTATGTAATAGAGCAGAGGGAACCTAGTTTTAAAACACTCCGTTACCCACTTCTGCCGAATTTTTGGAGAACTCGATGCCAAATTATAATATTTATTAATAAACAATTCATTCCTCAAGTCATTCCTCATTTACTCCAGAACTCGGCGGAAACACTAGATTCCCTCTGCCTATCCTGCTGTGTGCGGGATACAGCGTGAAGCTGATTTAATTTAATTTAACTTGCAGGTGTTAGAGCGTGCCTGGCTGTAGGGGTGGCGCGTCAATGATGTCAACTGTGACACGTCGGGACGCCACTCTGAGCGCGCCACTGTCACACCCGCCTTACCATCATGTTCACGAGGTTCGTGTATCTATATTAAATATTCATATATATTTCGAATTTATATGTTTTTTTTTACTTAAAAGATTTTTTAAAAATATTTGCTTAATTTATAGGTAAATCTTAAATTTAGTGAAACCAATGTTATATAGCGAAGGAAATGGAAAGAAAGATGAATAAGTCATTTTAAACATAATAATAATAACGACTGAAGCATCAAATTAAGTAGATTTTCATAATTTTTCACTGTTTCTGGTATGTTAGATGATATTCAAAACAAATATAATGAAATACAGATACAGAAAAAGATATATATAAATAATATTAATAATAAAAAAATTATGTAATATTAATAAAAACATCATCAGCTTTTGCTGTGTCAGCATGTTATAAAATCAAATTATATAAGTATTGTTAATGTTATAAAAATTAAGCTTTTTTTGGACGCGCCAATCTCAGGAACTACTGGCTCAGAATGAAATATTCTGTTTAGTTTGGATAGTCGATTTGCCTAGAAAGGTTTTAGGCTATATTACATCACGTTTATCGATGTCACCCACTCCGGCCGAAGATTTTTTAAGCAACTGTCATGTGTCATAATTATAAAACTGCCGAATATTTCCATTTCACCACACGTATAACTCCGAGTAATAATAACCCCGAGTGGAAATCGAACCTACAACCATCGCATTTACAGTTGCATGCTACGAGATCTAAAAACATGAAAACAATTTAAAATTAAATCTTTTTTTTTTTGATTTCATTTTAATTTGTTTTCATGATTTTAAATCATCAAAATCATGAAAACAAAAAAAAATATTGATATCCATTGAGATATTATAATTTTTTCCATGACACAACTCATATGCTACGTACACAGCAACCGTTACGTTACGAGTTACCTACAAAATTTACACTTAACGCGTTATATGTATGTAAATTATGACGAAATTTGAAGTTAACCAAAATAAGGTCAAACTTTGGAAAATTATAACGCGTAAAAGTTTAAAATTATTATAAAATTTATAGTTAAATACATCAGGTAGGTTTTCTTGTAATCTATAACAATACAGTTTAAATATTTTTAATTTTTAAGACTGCTTAAAATAATTTAAAATAAATATAATCTGTATTCTACAGTCCACACAGCAGGGTAGGCAGAGGGAACCTAGTGTTAAGACACTCCGTTCCCCATTTTCCGCCTTGGTCTGGAGGCTAGGAAGAAATGAAAACATAAATGAAAATAAATATTTCATTTCCTCGAGTGGGGATCGAACCTACAACCAGTCGATTTTACATTCACAATTTTGTACCCCTGCGCCACAACTGGACTCCTGCAAGTAAAATAATGTTATTTAATATGAATTATATTTATATTCAAATATTTTGAAATATACCAGCCATTTAACCTTTAGAAAACTTAGTTTAAATTTAAAAACAAATCATTTAAAATTTACCTGTAACTGATGGACTAAATGTTTTTTCGGTTGTTATGTACATACTCGTATGTAATAACTAATAAATACGGTAATTGGTGCTAAATAATGACGTTTCACACTGGTCAGTTTACATAGTGACGTATGTGCTAAAGTATAGTGTTGTAATATGAAATCTAGTATACGTATCTATCTATATTTATTAAAATCAGCTTTACGCTGTATCCCGCACACAGCAGAGTAGGCAGAGGGAACCTAGTGTTAAGACACTCCGTTCCCCACTTTCTGCCGAATTCTAGAGGCATTGCGTGTTGAGTGGCAGAACTCAACGCCGCGCTTTGCCTCGACACCAGAGCGAAGAAATGGAAATATAAATTTAAGTAAATATTTCATCTCCTCGAGTGGGGATCGAACCCACAACCAGTCGGTTTTACACGATACGACTGGCCTCATTATATTTACTTTCAATATTAAATATAATAGATAAAAGTGATATGATATAGATACGCTAAAAATATCTGTGTTGATTTAGTTTTGTCGCCTTTTTTGTGTGGGTTTCAATTTAACTTTAAATAGATTTATTTAATAATGTCTTAAATATAATCTTGAAAAACTAATTTTCTGTGAATAGTTAAACACATAAATAACTTTTAGGCTGAAGAAAATTATATATTTATTATTTTTTCATTTTCTTCGCTCTGGTGTTGAGGCAAAGCGCTGCGTTGAGTTCCACCACTCAACACACAATAATTCCAAAATTCGACGAGTGGTGTTTCTTAACACTAAGCTAGGCTAGGCCTACTCTACTAAATTACAGCGTGAACTTGAGAAAAAAAGTCACTTAATAATTAAAGCTATATGAATAAGATAGTAAAATAAGCCCCGATCTAAATCATTTGTATAACAAAAACTCATTCTGTGTTAAATAATAATTAACAAAAATATATGAAAAACAATATTTATGCACTCAAAACGTCACAAAATTCTTAACATCAAATAAGTATTTACTTTTGCGATTAGACCTTTCTTAATTCGGCGTCGACCGTGTCTGATCCATTAGCGAGAAATTATCCCGTTAATATATAAATAAGAAACATAATGTATATATAAAAAATATATATTCATCAGAGGCCAGGCGTGGCTCAGGGGCACAAAGTGTGACTGTAAAACCGACTGGTTGTGGGTTCAATTCCCACTTGGGGAGATGAAATATTTACTTAAATTTATATTTCCATTTCTTCGCTCTGGTGTCGAGGCAAAGCGCGGCGTTGAGTTTTGCCACTTAACACGCAATCCTTCCAGAATTCAGCAGAAAGTGGGGAACGGAGTGTCTTAACACTAGGTTCTGTCTGCCTACCCTGCTGTGTGCGGGATACAACGTGAAGCTGATTTTTTTAAATATATACATCATCTTGCATTAATGCGAACAAATATAACTCAGATTTCCACGTGAATATTTATGTTGTTTGACACAATATAGAGGAACGTCGTGGCGCAGGGGTTTAAGTATGTGACTGTAAACGCGACTGGTTGTGGGTTCGATCCCCCTCGAGGAGATGAAATATTTACTTAATCCATTTCCAGTTCTTTGCTCTGGCGTCGAGGCAAAGCGTGGCGTTGAGTTCTGCCATTTAATATGCAATGCCTCCAGAATTCGGCAGAAAGTATCTTAACACTAGGTTCCCTCTGCCTACTCTGTTGTGTGCGGAATACAGCGTGAAGCTGATTTATTTGATTTTTGAAATATTTTATAATACATGAAGGCTCTTAGATCTAGGGGCCCCCTAAAGGCCCCTAGATCAGTTCCCTAACGCCGTTTCTCCATTTACATATTTCTATTTGGCGAGTACAGCCGCAGGTTAAAACTGCTGCTTTAATATACTCCAAAATTCTAGGAACCATACAGCTTCACACTGTAACCCGCATGTAGCAGTGTTGGCAGAGGGAGTCTAGTGCTAGGACACTCCGCTCTCCACTTTCGGCCGAATTCTGGAGACATTGAGTGTTGTAATACTTAAGCGACCGTTAAATGGCGGAACTCAACAGACACCAGAGCAAAGTAACGAAAATATTAAAATATATAGGTATATGTCATTTTCCTCCAATTGGAATCGAACCAACAACCTGTCGCATTTGCAGTCACTTACTTATCTCCCTGAGCCACGACTGGCCCAATTAGAAACCATATATCTGTTTTAAGCTATATAGCTATTTCATATCTAGTTCATAAGATTTGTCATAAGTAGTTGTAACTATATTTGGCCCGATAATACACAATAGATATTTAACATTCTTGATATTTTAATAGGCAGAGAATTTCAAATACATATCACTCTAAATTCCACTCCTTCTTTATATATCTATTATTATGAGCGCCAGTTGTGGCGCGGACTGTGGGTTCGATTCCCATCCAAGAAAATTAATATGTAATATTTCCATTTCTCGCCCGGGTAACGAGGCAAAGCGTCGTGTTAAGTTCCGCCGCACCGCTCATCACGCAATGCCTCCTCAATTCGACGGGAAGTGGAGAACGGAGTGTAATATTGTAATGTGAGGGATACACTTTGAAGCTAAAAAAAATTGAGTATTGCATATGACAATAAAAAGCTTACCATCTTCTCACAAATTGCTATTTTTTAAATCAGCTTTATTAACAGAGTATAAATTGCATTATCGACTCGTTATTTTTCCCGACTGCTAAGGAAGGGTTATGTTTTTCGGGCGTATCTTGTATGTATGTAATATTCTTTTTTATTTATTTTCTTTTTATGATGATTACTTCACACTACAAAACACTACAGGCCAGGAGGCCAGTGGTGGCGTAGCGGCACGAAGTGTGACTGTAAAACCGACTGGTTGTGGGTTCGATCCCCATTCGAGGAGATGAAATATTTACTTAAATTTATATTTCCATTACTTCGTTCTAGTGTCGAGGTTAAGCGCGTTGAGGTCTGCCACTCATCACGCAATGCCTCCAGAATTCGGCAGAAAGTGGGGAACGGAGTGTCTTAACACTCCCTGGTCCCTCCCTAACACCGACGGTTCCCTCTGCCTACCCTGCTGTGTGCGGGATACACCGTGAAGCTCAGTTAATTTAAAACACTACAACTATATATAAATCTTTAATACTTATATAACGATATTAATATAGGAGCTTTCAACAAAATGTTAGTTTCCATTATCTTAAAGAACATTCCTTGTTGATTTATTAAGACTGAATGTTCCACACATAACTCAAATCGTCTCTATTTTTTTTTGTTCGCTACAAACCACTCAAAATAACGTAATGCGCGTAAGACCATTATGAGCTTAAGGACTGTACACAGTTGTTGCTATACTATGTTATACTATATTGCTTTATTTACTCTTTTTTCTGTATTATGTTGCATTATTTTATCTTCATGCTTCTTCTATAATATTTATATAGATACTAATGTTTTTTATTAAGTAGAAAAATTACAAAATATTTTTCTACTATTGCATTTTTCATAATCATACTACTGCAGTATTTAAATCTTATTTGAACAAACTTTGAAAGAACTTTTGTAATCAAATAAAAAATAAATCATGTTTAACGATACATATATAATTTATTTAATTTTATGAATTATATATCTACGTAAATCGTCAAAAGACAGACATTAAAATATACTTACAGACAAATTTTGAATATAAATAAAAAAAAAATTAACTCTACGCTGTAACCCGCACATAGCAGGGTAGGCAGGGGGAACATAGTGACAAGACACTCCGTTCTCCACTTTCCGCCGAATTTTTCAAGGCATTGCGTGTTAAGTGGCGGAACTCAACGTCGGGGTTTTGCCTTCGTGCCAGAGCGAAGAAATGAAAATATTAAGAAATAATGATTCATCCCCTCAAGTGAGGATCGAACCGACAAAAATCACGTTTCAGTCACACCCTTGTGCCCCTGGGTCACGACGGCCTCTTGAATATATCTTGAATTGAATATCTAGTGTTTGCGGTGGACGACAATCTTAGTACACTTTCGTCGAAATGAGCTATTTGTATTAGGCATAAGATGACTTGCTCTTATTGTGGCCGGCGGAGGCTGATTTACGAAACTTGTGAAATCTGCTACGACGTGGTTTATAAAAGTTTTACAAAATTGTTTTAAATTTTTAAATCAGCTTCACGCTGTATCCCGCACACAGCAGGATAGCCACTTTCTGCTGAATTCTGGAGGCATTGCGTGTTTAGTGGCAGAACTCAACGCCGAGCTTAGCCTCGACACCAGAGCGAAGAAATGGAATGTAAATTTAAGTAAATATTTCCTCGAGCTTGGATCGAACCCAAAAACAGTCGCTTTTACAGTCACACTTCGTGCCGCTGCGTCACGACTGGCCTCAACTTTTTATAGTATTTTTATTAGATTTGGACTAACCGAAACCTGAACCGAAAAAAACCGAAAAATTATTTTTTCACTAAGTCCAATGGCGTCCCAAAGCCGCCATGATTGTTTTCTTTAAACGTCACCTATCTAAGAACACTTGGGCTGCTAATACGAATCTAACGATATCTCAATTGTGTAAATCCGTTCAGCGGTTCTGGAGATATGAGGTAATAAAGAATATTACATACATACAAGATACGCGCGAAAAACATAACCCTTCCTTAGCAGTCGGGAACAAGCAGATACTAAAAGTCTTTAGGAATTTAATTAAACTTATGAATAATTTATTATAAAGCAAGCAAGCTCAAACAATAATATAAAATTGTTAATAATACTGTAACAGAAGATATAGTCAGCAAAAGCTTATTAAAAAATCTACTTCAATTCAGAAATATATTGCTAATACTTAATCTAAGGCCCGTATTTATAAATCGCTCTTAAGTCTGAGATCGATCTTGAGATGCCGTTTTCATTCATATCCATAGGTCTTGAACTTGAGCGCTTTATAAATACAGACCTAAGCTAAGTAGAGTTTTGTTTGGGAATTAGAGAGCATTATCATCGTTTTTTATTAATTAGCAGCTTCACAGCAGGGTAGGCAGAGGGAACCTAGTGTTAAGACACACCGGTTCCCACTTTCTGCCAAATTCTGGAGGTATTGTGTGTTGAGTGGCAAAATTCAACGTCGCGCTTATATTCTTAAAAAAACCTAATTATATATATTTTATTAAGTAACTACCAAAATAAGCGGTTATAAACATTATAAATACCTATCAACACAAATATTTAATTTACTATACAACCAATGTAACCGAATAAAGTATGAAGAATGTCACCTCACTAATCCCGTATCCCGTTGTCGTAGTCCATTAATCATACACCGTACAAAGTGTACGTTTGATTCGACCACGTGGACGGACGGAGATAGACGTAAGCCGATCATAGCTTTAGGTTCTTACAAGTGATGGCGGGTAGAGAAATGGTTTTTAAAGATATTATTTAACAAAAATCCAATTAAATATTGACTGCCAGCCAGCCGTGGCGCAGTGGCACAAAGTGTGACTGTAAAACCGACTGGTTGTGGGTTCGATCCCCACTCGAGGAGGTGAAATATTTACTTAAATTTATATTTCTATTTTTTCGCTCTGGTGTCGAGGCAAAGCGTGGCGTTGAGTTCTGCCACTTATCACACAATCCCTTCAGAATTCGGCAGAAAGTGAGGAACGGAGTGTTCCGCTGCTGTGCAAGGGATACAGCGTGAAACTGATAGATAGATAGAAAAAGAAAATCTAGTGTTAAGACACTTCGCTCTCTACTTTTCTCTCCATTGCGTATTAAGTGAAGGAACTTACCGAAGCGGGAAAATAAAATAAACCTGTCTTATGACATTTTAAATATCGAATCACGGATCTGTAGAGAGATCATAGTGATTTATCACAAGGTTTCTTCTACCTACACTATACCTAGAGCTAATTAGTATTTATATTCATTTTAGATTCATATTTGATACGAACAAACATTTGTTTTAAACTTATTTTATTATTTGAAAAAACATTATGCCTTTTAAGAAATGCAAATAAAAGAAAGAAAAATCTGAGTAAGATTTTAATAAAAAATATCAAATATTAATTAAATAAATGAGGCCAGTCGTAGCGCAGGGGCATAAAATGTGACTGTAAAATCTACTCGTTGTGGGTTCGATTCCCACTCGAGAAGATGAAATATTTACTTATATTTATATTTCCATTTCTTCGCTCTGGTGTTAAGGCAAAGCGCCCGTTGAGTTCCACCACTCAACACGATGCCTCCAGAGTCCGGAAGAAAGTTGGGAACGGAGTGTCTTAACACTAGATTCCCTCTGCTTACCCTACTGTGTTCGGAATAAAGCGTGAAGCTGATTTCATTTACTATTTATACCTTTTAAGTAATGCAATTAGAACAAAGAAAAATTTAAGAAAATTTTAAATAAAAAATATTTAATATTTATTAAATAAACATTATGTAGCCAACTGTACCTGTCACATCCAAGTTTGACGATGTCACTGACGTTTAATACAAGTGACGTCGCCTTGACACAGCGCAGGGATGCTGTGACAATAGTCAACAATATGTTAATGTTAGTCTCGTTTTAATAAGACTATTGTCACTAAAAGTACTTACGATTTTACTAATTATAAGTAAGTTTTAAATTTATTGATGCCGTTGTAGCGTATTTCTTTAAGAAATAGATGCCAGTTCGAATTCAGTGAGAGGAATTTTATTTATTTATTCTTTATTGTATACAATTTAAATAGAAATATGCACAAAATGCAGGATTAATGCTTAAAAGCATTTTCTACCAGTCAACCTGATCATTTGGGAAATCATAAAAAAAAGATGTTCTTCTTTCATACTTTTACATTTAGCTTGGAATTGTGTTTTATTTGTATATAAAAGTATATTGTAAAATCAGGTAAAAATAGACGCGATGGTAGTGAGATCGACTCTCATTTAGGGGAATGATTATTTTTTTTGATACAATTCCTTCTCAAGAGTATGTGTGGCGTTAAGTTTCACAATTCAACGTGCAATATGTCCAATTATCCGGAAAGTGCAATTTAAGTATAGAGGATAAAACATGAAGAAGACTTATGTACTTACGGGAAAATATATATTTTACTACAACTCTCTCCAGGAGAACAGTTCCGATCGTCACTATTTATTCTTTAAATTTACCCAACAAATTCTAAATAGATTTTAATCACTAAAAAGATCTTCTCTAAACAACACAAGTCGAGGTCACAACGAACTAAGTGTTTAATAAATACAATAACGTCGCAGCCGGATATATCGTTCAATATCGAGGCCTTGATTTACGTATTGCCATTTCAATTGTATAATATATCTTTGACCTGATATAACTGATATAATATTTGCATAAAGCTGTGGGCAAGTGTAAAATGAAAAAATAGATATATCTATATAGATATAGAAATATGGGTGAGGGCAGTCGTGGCGCAGCGGCACAAAGTGTGACTGTAAAATCGACTGGTTGTGGATCGATCCCCATTCGAGGAGATGAAATATTTACTTAAATTTATATTTCCATTTCTTCGCTCTGATGTCGAGGCAAAGCGCGGCGTTGAATTCTGCCACTCAATGCCTCCAGAATTCGGCAGAAAGTAGGGAACGGAGTGTCTTAACACTAGGTTCTCCCTGCCTACCCTGCTGTGTGCGGGATACAGCGTGAAGCTGATTTATTTTTTTTTGATATATAAATATCTGATAAATTGTTCAAGGTTAAAAACACACGAGACCAGCCGGGAACAAGCGTGTGAGTATAAACGCGATAGGCTGTAGATTCGATTTCAACTGGAAGAAATTAAATATTTCATATTTTCATTTCTTCGCTATGGTTTCGAGGAAAAGCGAAGCGTTGAGTTTCAATTCAAAATTCGGAAAGGGGAGCTGATTGTCTTAACACTAGCTCCCTTTGCCTATCGAGCTAGCTAAAGCTGAAAGAACAAAAAAGTCACAAAAAAAGTTATAAACTTAGAGTCATCTACAATAATTTTGTTATAAATCATTATCTCAATTTATTTTAAAATTTAACCGTTGAACTTTTAATAAACTGTTAAAAAAAAATGTAAAATTGTATATAAATAATATTATATATACAAAAAGACCTTGTATTTGATAGGTTTGTAATTTCCATTAAAATATTTTGGTTTTACTAGACAGATATATCAATGCAAACTTTTTACTTTCAAAGGGCGAGTACGCAAAAGCCAATTTATAGTTGCTTTTTTTGTCGACGTAAGGTTTTATAACTGACGTAATTTTACTTGTAAAAGTAGGAACACATCAATTAATTTATTGAAAAATTGAATAGAAAACACCTCCATATATTATTAAAATATTTCTTAAGCCAAATTCAAAAAAAATAATAATAAAAAATAATTTCAAAAGAACAACGAAATCTAATGTGCTAGTACAATACAAACCACCAAACACTATATATATGTAATACATTTTATTATATTATACACGTACGGACAGACAGGCGCAGAAATTCACAATTAACAGAGTATTATCTTAATGGACCCCACATCTTATTGATGGATCAATCAATGCCCATGGTCCATGGCTTAATTGATAGATCCATTTCTAGTTTTAGTTGGCTTCGATCAAAGCTTTTTATTCGATTTAGTTTTAATTGTATTGATGTTTTGATCCGGGTCTGTGCGTATACTTACGAAATATGGCTATATAGCATTATAGCAATACTTTTTTTTATTTTAAAAGTTTCTTAAAAAAACCTTTTTTTTAAAAAAAAAAAGTTTCTTAAAAAATCTGGAGGCCAGTCGTGGCGCAGGGACACAAGCGTACCTATAACTGAAAGAGCGACAGATTGTTGGTTCGATTTACACTCGAGGAAATGAAATATTTTATATTTTGAACTCTAGAATTCGGCGGAAAATATGGAACGGAAGATTCCTTAATGGGAACGGAGTGGCTCAATAGTAGGTTCCTAGGTTCCCTCTGCCTTCCATGCGGGATACAGCATAAAGGTTAAAGTAAAAAAGAACTGCAATATACCAATGCATTTAAAATATAAAAAATGCCCATTTTTTACAATTTACATCATATCTACATACATAGTTATATGCTAAATAAATTAACAGAGAATATTAGCTATAAATCAAATTTTGTATATGATGATACAATTTCCTTCAACTTCTCACCACCCAGCTCATATTCAGCTTTTCACCTTTAGTCTCTATCTCCATGGACTTACGGTCTCTTATCAATACTTCCTTCAACATTCCCACGAGTTCTGATAGCAATAAATAATGAAGATCCAATAACAGTGACTACATTAAATCAGGTTCCGGTACGATCAGTACTTTAATATCGTACGTGGTGATATATTGAAGATATCGCGATAGTGGTGTAGTGGAATAAATTATATTTAATTTCATACGTCGGTTATATATCTAGCAAAGTAACTGTGAAATTGTTAATAAATATTAAACTAAACTGCCGTTCTGTTCGGTTTTGCTTATTGTTATTATTTAGAAATATTTTTTGTTTACTTACTTGGATAGATGTGTCTTTTAGTTAAGACCGTAAGTAACTTTTAAAACACAGAGTTAAAAATAAATAATAAAATATATAAAAATATCAGCTAACATAAATTTCTTCTGATTTTTTTTTATCACGCTGTATCCCGCACACAGAAGGGTAGGCAGAGGGAACCTAGTGTTAAGACACTCTGTTCTCCATTTTCTGCCGAATTCTGGAGGCATTGCGTGTTGAGTGGAATTCAACGCCGCGCTTAACCCCGACACCAGAGCGAAGAAATGGAAATATAAATTTAAGTAAATAATATTTTATCTCCTCGAGTGGGAATCGAACCCACAACCAATCGGTTTTACAGTCACGCCTCGTGCCACTGCGCCACGACTGGCCTCACTTCTTCAGAAATATTTAGTGCAATTTATAATTAGTATTAAAAACTCATGAAAATAACTTATCTTCAGTATCGTATTCATTAAAAATGTAAAAATAAAAATAACGTAAATTATGTTTTCATTTGCTCGCAGAATAAAAAAAATTAAAACAAAATTATTTTATAAATATGTATTTTTTTAATAGTGCCTATTGCTTAAGAATATCCTTTTTTTTACTAAATGCGTCATCTCAAGTTCTGTTTTGACCCAAAGCATAAGTAGCTTAGAGTGAGCGAAATCAAGGAAAAACAGTTACTTCTGTAATGAAGTTTATCAGTTTAATGTCGTATCCCGCATATAGTAGGGTAGACAGAGGGAACCTAGTGTTAAGACACTCCAATCCCCATTTCCCTCAAATTTTTTAGAAGCATTGTATATTGATTGGCGGAACTCAACGTCCGTCTTTTGCATTGGTGCCAGAGCGAAGAAATTTAAATTTTAATAAATAATAATTCATTCCTTCGAGTAGGGATCGAACCCACAACCGTTGCGTTACAGTCACACACTTGTGTCTCTGTGCCACGACGGCCTCAATATAATGAATTCACATTACATAAAAAAAAATATATTTCATATTCATACAGTATACATAACATAATTGAAACAAAATTTATTATGCATTGAATAACAAGCGAAAGTATATAATTAATGAGGTTGAACACACTACTTCGTACAGTGAAAATCGTGATTGAGCATATTGTAACACCTGTTGAAAAAACCTTTTTATTATTACTAATCTACTTCAATTAAGTAAGCACGATCTATATATCCACCTTCAAAACCACGTCTATCAAAATAGAACTTTTGATTAGTTATAGTTATAGCCCCCAGTTTTGTTCGCGTGGACTATAGCAACTAAAAATTTTATCAAATTATTTAAAAAAAAATGTGTAGGTTTGATTCCCATTCGAAGGAATGCATTTTTATTTCTTAATATTTTCGTTTCTTTGCTCTGGCACCAATGCAAAAGCGCGGCGTTGTATTCATTCACTCAATACGCAATGCCTTAAGAAATCGACGGAGAGTGCCGAAAGGAGAGTCTTAACACTAGGTTCCCGTTATTTACCTTGCTGTGTGCGGGATACAACGTAAAGCTGATTTATAATATCTAGTTAAATATTATTTTTTATCGATACTGAAGGCATTCCAAAAAATTCTCTCAGTACACCCTTAGGAATTTTAATGTCAAATTTCAGCATATTCGATCCAGTAGTTTGACTGTGCATAGTCTTTCAGTTACTTAGTAACAAAACTAAGTTTCTTTTAAATAAAAAAAAGGCTTCAAAAGAACTTTGCGATTTCTATATCATTTCCTCGAGTTGGAATCGAACCCACAGCCTGTCACATGCCCGTCTGTGCCTCTATGACTCATTTAGATAATTACATAATATATTTAGATCGAAAGATCCTTGTTTGGTGGATGTCAAGATTTAGTTTTTGCTTCTATTGTAATATGTAAGTTGCTTCAAAATGTGAAGTTTGATGCCAGCGTCTATCAAATTTAATAAAAAACGAATAAGTACATCTAAGATTTATTTAAGGCGCGGCGTTGAATTCTGCCACTCAACACGCAATGTCTCCAGAATTCGGCAGAAAGTGGGGAACGGAGTCTTAAACACTAGGTTCCCTCTGCCTACCCTGCCGTGTGCGGGATACAGTGTGAAGCTGATTTAGATTTATTTAAGATTTATTTCTTCCATTAGCCCAAGCTTATTCTTATTTAATATGACCTGGTCTTATTATGAATAAGAATACTGATACTTGAGTAACATATTTAGAACGATAGAATTTTTTATGAAAATTTACATGTGAAATATCATTTCTTTAAATTCTATTGCTTAATTAGAATTAATAAAGAAGGAAAAAAAATGTACCTACATTTTATAACAATATGGATGTCACAAGATGGTCATCCTTTTTAATTTAACATAAAAAAAACAATTCGTTTTTTCCGTATTGCGTGTTAAGAGGCGGAAGGTAATGAATTACCTCTAGTGTAAATCGAATCCACTATCGTCGCGTTTACAGAGGCACACTGGTGCTCGTGCGTCACTATGGCCTCGGCAGATATGTACGCGAAAATATATTTAAAAAATAACTAACAATTTATATAAAAACATTTAATATTGGCATAACTGTATATTGCGTAACTTTAAAATATAACATTTGAATACACCAATTCTTTATTATAGCACAAAAGAAATATATACATATATATAAAAAAAATATGTTATTAAGTCTTTTCATACTTAATGGCATAGGACAAATCATGTCAATTACCCAACAATGGTTGTCTGATGCGCCACAACCTTGGGTTCGGATGACTAATATATAAATTAACCTTTGGAAATAGTGTCAGTACGGGAGGCTCACTGTAACTATAGAACAGGTACAGCTATGAATCGTTTCGACTTTAGACTTATCTTTTGTCTTTTAAGAACATGTTATATAAATATAGGTAACAAGCCAAGCCCAATGCGGCTTCGCCCGCTAAATGTTATGTTATAATAAATAAAAATCTTTATATATTTGTAGCCTATGTGCTATTCTGATTTATAAGCCATATTATTGTAAAGTTTCATCTAAATTCGTACAGTAGTGTTTGCATGATTTATAATCTCAATTTATAACATTGGTAGGTTCTGTACGGGTATATATAATTGCATAAGTCTAGTTTCTACTAATATTAATATAAACAGAAATATAAATAATGAAAAGAAAGAATAAAAAATATATGAATATATGATAACAAAAGGTACGGACCACGAATCTGTAGTGTGTAATTTTGTTGTTTTTTCTGTTTAATTTTTAATATTCACTAAATGTGAAATACATTTATTGACATTTTTTTTGTGTTTTCAAATTAGAATTAAAAGTGTAGAAAGAAGAGTCTTAATACTTTACATTTTCGGTTTCCTCCCCATTTTTACTTAGCTATACATACAAAATAAAAAATTATAATTAAATTAAAATACATTATTACATAAAGTATGATCTTTGAGTAGATTTTATATAAAATATAATATATTCTTTTAATAGTTAACTGTAAAGTTATACCTTATTTGGTTCAAAGTTGATAGCATTTTAAAAGGCAGCATCTTCGCTTCCTGTTCGTCTCTATATAAATCAAGGTCACGTTGTGAGTAAGCTCTATAGTAACCCTGCCATACAAAGCTTACTACAATAGTTGAGTCTAATGTCGTAATATTTTTTAACAATAGCATCATTTTATAAGAAACTTTTATATATTAATAGTTTTTTTATTTAATTTTATTTTTATTTATTTATAAATTAAATAAATAAATTTATACATTTGAAGTTTAAGTTTTTATTGGTTTATTATATTTTTATATTCTTATTTAAAATCTATTATTATGTGACTTATTTATACCATAATACAGATATTTAAAATTTAGGTTATCGTATCTAAAAAATGTAACAACATATTATGTTATGATTTTAAAGGCCGACAATATGTGTATTTTTTTGTAATATCATATTCATTGATAAAGTATATTATTATTTTCAATTGTTAGCTTCACCCACTCAGAGTAGGCAGAGGGAACATAGTGTTAAGACACTCCGTTCTCCACTTTCCGCCAAGTTCCAGAAACATTGCGTGTTGAGTGCCGGAACTCAATGCCGCTGTTTGCCTAGACACGAGCGCGAAGAAATGAAAATATAAATGTGAATAAATATTTCACTTCCTCGAGTGGAGATCGAACCTACAACCAGTCGATTTACAGGCACACTTTGCGCCACGATTGGCCTTTTCAATTGTTGGTGCCAGTGCGAACAAATAAAAATATTAATAAATAATAGTTAATTTGCCCTAGTGGAGATCGAACACACAACCGTCGCTTTACAGTCGCACTCTTGTGCCAAATTATTTTATAATGTATAGAAATTTATAAAGAATAGCACATAGGCTACAAATATATAAAGATTTCAAAAAAATAAGGTCTTTCATCCATGTACTGGGTCATGGGTGGTCCACTGTACCCAATATTTCTTAGCTGTGTATAAAAATAAATATCAAACAAAAGATTTATATCAATTACAAGTAATGACCGTGAAAAACAATTATAACGCGATGGCGGCGCGAGCCGGCGTTACACAATCCAGCGGACGACGGTGATAGGCACCTTACACATTGAAGGTACTACATGGAAAAATATTTTTTCAAGAAATAAAGAGAAGTGATGTTTTTGAATTTACTATATTTAAAATCAGCTTCACGCTGTATCTCGCACACAGCAGAATAGGCAGAGGGAACCCCTAGTGTTAAGACGTTGAGTTCTGGAGGCATTGCGTGATGAGTGGCGAAACTCAACAACAGAGCGAAGAAACGATAATATCAATGCAAGTAAATATTTCGTTTCCTTGAGTGGGGATCGAACCTAGAACCAGTCGATTTTACAGTCACAATTTTTGCCACGCCAAGTCTAGCCTCAATATATTTAAAATCCTAGAGATAATAAACTAATACTTTATACTAATAAAAATATAATTAAATATTTAGTATTGAGGCCGGTCGTGGCGCAGGGGCACAAGGTGTAACTGTAAATGCTGCTGGTTGTGAGTTCGATCCCCTCTCGAGGAAATGAAATATTTATTAAAATATATATTTATATTTCTTCGCAATGGCGTTGAGGTAAGGCACGGCGCTGAATTCTGCCCCTTAAAACGCATAGCCTCTCGAATTCGACGGAAAGTGGGGAACGTAGTGTCTTAAAACTAGGTCCCCTCTGCCTACCCTGCTGTGTGCAGAATACAGCGTGAAGCTTATTTTAGAATAACTACTGCATTAATTACCTTAGTAAATAATTACCATAAATGGGTTACTCGTGCCGTAGTGTAGTTGAGGTGTTTCCGACTTAGAGACGTTTTTACAAGATATATATTATGTCGTTTGAATAAAAGACAAAATACATACAATATTAACTACAATTTTATTATTGTAGCAATAATATCACAAAAGCAATACATCAAAAAGAGGTAATCAACTATTTATAATACTTAAACCGATATATGGGAGGAAAAATTGATATTAACAGTGGATGAAAGGTAAATTTTCTTATTGAAGGTGCATAGTCAATTCTTTAGGTGTGATTAGTACCTAATATGCTTTAAGAGTTTAAGCAAATAATGTAAAGAAAATAATCTATAATTAAATAACTATGTTTTATCTCATATAGAATTTTAGTATCATAGTCAAATACACTATATATTTATTATTTATCATCGACATAAAAAAAACGCACAAACAATACGTTCGTATGGTCAATTAAAAAAAAATAAAATGATAATAAATAATTTCTAAAAATAATATTGTTAATATTAATATAATATAATAATGAGGCCGAGGTGAGGCCAGTCGTGGCGCAGCGGCACAATGTGTGACTGTAAAACCGACTGGTTGTTGATTCGATCCCCACTCGAGGTGATAAAATATTTACTTACATTTATATTTCCATTTCTTCGCTCTGGTGTCGAGGCAAAGCGCGGCGTAGAGTTTCGCAAAAAATTCGGCAGTAAATGGGGAACGCAATGTCTTAACAGTAGGTTCCCTCTGCCTACCCTGCTTTGTGCGGGATATCGCGTGAAGGTGATATAATTTTTTTTATATAAAAACAAATATAAAATATATTTAATATATATTTTCTTTATCCGACGCTTACATTTATTGTGTAGAGATCCTTATCTGACAGCTAATTATAATCTTCGATTAAGGACTAGATTTCTGTCAGAGTTCGAGTAATGAGCGGCAGATTGTTTATAGCTGACGTTGAGGATTCATGCGGTTGTATGAAATGTATGACTGTACGTGTACACATAACTACGTAACTACATATTATACTATTAAGGATTTGATAATTAATATTAGAAGCGATTGATACTTAAGATAATAAGAAATTTTAGGATTTTTTTTTTATTTATTTAAGCTAATACTTACTTAGCTTCACACTGTATCCCTAGCGGGGTAACCAGAAAGGCACCCGCGCCAACTTGTTTTTTTTTCCGGCTTTATGTTATAATATACTTGTATATTAATCTTACAGGAGACGAACATTTCTAATCTATTTATACTATTATAATGACGAAATCTACTTACATATTTATCCTTTTCACTTATATTAAAACCCAAAAAGATAATTAATCACTGTCACCGAAAAAAAAAACAAAAAATAATATTTTCACATTTTTTAAAAATCAATAAAATTCTAAACGTTTCCGCCTAAACATGTTCCAAATAGCTTAACATAAAAAATAAATAAATAAAATAAATAAATACGTGAAAGCGTGAAGCTGCACGCTGTATCCCGCACACAGCAGGGTAGGCAGAGGGAACCTAGTGTTAAGACACTCTTTCTGCCGAATACTGGAGGCATTGCGTATTGAGTGGCAGAACTCAACGACGCGCTTGTCCTCGACACCAGAGCGAGGAAATGGAAATATAAATTTAAGTAAATATTTCATCTCCTCGAGTGGGGATCGAACCCACAACCAGTCGGTAAGTAACACTTTGTGCTCCTGCGCCACGACTGGCCTCGACTTAAAAAATGACAAAATATATATTTAAAAAAAAATCTAAAAGGCGAAACAGTGTAAAGTAAACTTTGACGCGGCTGCCGTGTCCCCACAATTAGTTCATGCAAATAGCGTACTAATGAGTGCACCATTGAACGGCGAGCACTGACCCTGCACACCGTCTTCGAATGGCCCAAGAGTTTCAAAGTCAACTTTATATAGTAAAAACAGCTTCACGCTGTATCCCGCACACAGCAGGATAGGCAGAGGGATAGTGTTAAGACACTCCGTTCCCAATTGATATAGTAGCTTAATAATATATATTAAAAAATATATCAAAATATTTAATAATTGACACCAGTCGTGGCGCAGGGTAGAAGCGTGTGACTGTAACGCGATAGGTTATGGGTTTGACTACCACTTGTGAAAATGATATATTTAATATTTTAATTTTTTTCGCTTTGTTGTCAAATTAGAAAATTGGGAAGGGAGTTTCTTAACACTAGGTTCTTTTTGCCTATTCTGCTATATGCGGGGTACATCGTGAAGCTACTAAAACTAAAATTGAAAAAAAAACGAAAATGTAAGTAAAAAATGACTGAAAACTAAAATATAAAAAGTAGAATATAAATATGTATTTAAAAAAATATAACTTTATTATAATGTAATTTTCTACAGTATTTTTTTTATTTCACTTGAATATTATTCTTAATCGATGTCGATTTCAATACTAACCGGAACTAGAATAGAACTTGCTACCAAAAGGTTAGAAGTAATAACGTACGCGGGGACTACTAATCATACATATAATACTAATATATCTATAATTATACAATACATTAGAATCAATAACAAAATGAAATTGAGGCCAGTCGTGGCGCAGAGGCACAAAGTGTGACTGTAAAATCGACTTGTTGTGGGTTCGATCCCCACTCGAGGAAATCAAATATTTATTTACATTTATATTTCCATTTCTTCGCTCTGGTGTCGAGGCAAAAGCGCGGCGTTGAGTTCCGCCACTCAACACACAATGCCCTCCAGAACTCGGCGGAAAGTGGGGAACGGAATGTCTTAACAGTAGGTTCCCTCTGCCTACCCTGCTGTGTGCGGGATACAGCGTGAAGCTGATTTAATTTTAACAAAATGAAAAAAGGTAAAAAACGCTAAACAAACTGTTAACTAACGAGTGAAGGTTAATTGAGTGCTAATAACTGCATCGCAGTCAGTGTCACTTGCGGTCGTTACTCGGATAATGTGAAAAGAAATGTTATTTACAATGTTATATTTAATAAGTTATTCACATATTTTTTAGAAAACGTATAAGATGTAGATATTAGAGGCCAGTCGTGGCGCAGCGGCACGAGGTGTGACTGTAAATCCGATTGGTTGTGGGTTCGATCTTCACTCGAGGAGATGAAATATTTACTTAAATTTATATTTCCATTTCTTCGCTCTGGTGTCGAGGTTAAGCGCGGCGTTGAGTTCTGCCACTCAAGATGCAATGCCTCCAGAATTCAGCAGAAAGTGGGGAACGGAGTGTCTTAACAATAGGTTCCCTCTGCCTACCCTGATGTGTGCGGGATACAGCGTGGAGCTGATTTGATTTGATTTTTATATGTATAAGATATTGAACGTAGCGAGATTTAAACCTGCGCCTCTTGGAAAATTCTTATCAAGCTACGTCGAAATTCTTATACGCTTGTACAAAGTGTGGGTTAGTGGTGAGAGCGCTTGGACGGTTTTATAAAGGTGTGAGTTCAAATCCCGTCAGATATATCGAAATTCATATAAAACGAGGATAAGGTTTCAGGTTAAGTAAACTAAACTAAAGTTCTATTCATATACAAATTCTTGCGTAGTAGTTTATTTTAAGAAGCCAGGCTAAAAAAGGCTTTGGAAATACTTGTCATCTACACATATAATAAAATTGTAACTGATCGCTGTCTGTACATAGAAGATTTATATGAGAAAATCTGTTATTGGATGCATGTATTAATGTAATAGAACCTAAAATAATGATTTTGATTTTTTTGTCAGTCTATCGGTTTGTTTGTTTGTTTGTCGGTTTGTTTGTTTTGTTTGTGCACGCTAACATCAGAACAGGCTTCACTGACTACGTAATATTAGTATATCGTCGTAATATTTTTTAATATTTATTTTGCGTTGATAATATTAAAAATGTAACTGGTTTTGTGTAGTTTATTTTTATTAATAGTTCCCTTTGGTTACGTTTACTTATTACTTTGTGTTATTTTTATATAGTTGAGAGTATTGTTTTTTACTATAAGAATTTTCCTTAGTTACTTTTATTTGTTTTCTTTGTTCATTTCAATTACTCAGTTAAAAAATTAAATTAAATTAAATTAGCTTCACGCTGTATCCCGCACACAGCAGGGTAGGCAGAGGGAACCCAGTGTTAAGACACTCCGTTCCCCACTTTCTGCCGAATTCTGGAGGCATTGCGTGTTGAGTGGCAGAACTCAACGCCGCGCTTAACCTCGACACCAGAGCGAAGAAATGGAAATATAAATTTAAGTAAATATTTCATCTCCTCGAGTGGGGATCGAACCCACAACCAGTCGGTTTTGCAGTCACACCTCGTGCCGCTGCGCCACGACCGGCCTCTCAGTTATTTTTTCTAATATCAAGAATTTTATTTCCCTTATTTACACTTACTTCTTATTATTGTTTTTAGGATTATATTCACTATTTAGGATAATGAGGCCAGTCGTAGCACCATGGCACAAAGTGTGACTGTAAAACCGACTGGTTGTGGGTTCGATCCCCACTCGAGGAGATGAAATATTTACTTAAATTTATATTTCCATTTCTTCGCTTTGGTGTCGAGGCAAAAGCGCGGCGGCGAGCCACTGAACACGCAATGCCTTAAAAATTCGGCAGAAAGTGGGGAACGGAGTGTCTTAACACTAGGTTCCCTCTGCCTGCCTTGCTGTGTGCGGGATACAGCGTGAAGCTAAAAAAATAATAATTTAGGATTATATTCTCTTACTAAATCTTCAATAGGATTAGCTAACTGAATAATAGCTAATAATAGCTGTTAACTGAATATAATTTCATAAATATTCATATAGTTCAAGCGGGCGAAGCCGCGCGGGCCCTTTAGTATGTACATATATTAATACAGTACTTAAATGTTTACCTGTACTGAAATCGCTATTATATTTCACTGTACATACACTTTTAAGATGATTTAAATAATATTCATTTATTCTGACTGATTCACACGATTTATACTAAGAATAATGATTCATAATCAGGTATAAGTATTTTAGAATATACATTAAATAAATAATTTAAACATTTTGTTAATGTTTGTAACGCAAATTGCATTACAAACGTGGTAAGTCGTGGCGCAGGGGCACAAGGTGTGATTGTAAAATCTAGGTTGTGGGTTCGATTCCAAACAGGGAAATTAAATATTTTCGTTTTTTCGCTCTGGTGTCGAGCCTTCAATTCCGCCACTCAACAACACGTAATGCTTCCAGAATTCGGTAAAAAGTGGGGAGCGGAGTGTCTTAGCACTATTTTCCCTCTGTCTACTATTCTACATGTGGGATACACCGTAAACCTGAAAAAAATATACACAATATGTTACTATCTCAACATACTCCTTTATAAAGAGTTGATTATGATAGCTCTGGCTAACAATCGTCTGGAAAGTGCGCTAAACGGGGCCCCGAGCGGCCAATTTACTCACATCTTGCACCGTAGGAATTTTACTTGTAATAAGTGAGATCTAACCTCCTTCGAATACAATACTTAATCATTTAAATGTACGGCAGTGACATTTCTGTTACGGGATGTTTTGTGTTAATGTTATATTTAAGCAGCAATTGGATATTTAAGGATAATAATGAATATCTCTAACCCAAGACCCTGGTAAAAGTTGGGGTTAATGCTAGGAGGACGAAGGAAGTATGGGAAGTATGGGAACAGTAAATTGTATGAGGCGGTATTGATATTTGCTTAGCCATGAGGAATAAGAACACAGAAGGTAATTGTTAATACATTGTAATGTGGCCCCTGAAGCCTACACTTGTGTCACATATATAAATAATTATTATTACTAGCGACAAGCTCGCGCCGCTTGAATTAGAAAATTACGAGCATTATTTTTACTAATCTGAATTACTTTCGTGTTCAAAATAGCCATACATAAAAAAAATAAGATTAAGCCAAATGAATAAGACACTTAGTTTGTAGCGGTAATATTTGAATATATCGAGAATATTACAAATATGACAAAAAAGTAGCCTATGTCCATCCCAAGATCCTCAAGTATCTCTATATGAAATTATATCTCAATCCAATCAGTGGTTTGGCCGTGATTGCGTTACAAACAGACAGACAGAGCTACTGTAGAATTTATAATATAAATATGGATACTATTCCTTTGACGGAGTGGCGAATAAGTATTTTTTGTTTAGTATTTATTCAAATACTCATATTTATAGTTTCCTTTCCAGAGAACTAATATTTATTTATATTTTGTAAATGTATTTTTTTTTAGTTTAACGTATAGCAGGATAGGCAGAGGGAACCTAGTGTTGACGCGTTTCGTTTCCCACGGACCAATAAATTGTGTGATGAGTTGCGGAACTTAACGCCGCGCTTTGTCTTGATACCAAAACGATGTAGTGGAAATAATTCAGTCCACAAAAAAGGCAAAAAATACACAATAATTATATAATTTAATAGTTGAAAGATAAAGGAATGCTACGTAATAATGCAAGGGCCGTGTACTGATATGCTGTTTCGGTTTATGTACACGTTAGCTTATGCGTGGTACAAGTGATAAGATACCAGAATAAAATAAAAAAAAACTTAAATAAAAACTATATTTTATATGATTTTTTTGTGAATTTGACTTAGCTTAAACACTTACGATAGCAAATCAATCAAGAAGAATTTTACTTTTCGTTTGGTGCACATTTACGTATTTGAAGAAGAATAGAGAAAATCTTTCGTTGCCCATTTTGATATGTGAAGTTGAATGAAACCGATAGTGTCATTACTATATTTACAAGCAAAATTATTATTAACTTAGTTTAAGAAGTGTTCAGTTTGACATGTATGTGATATAGTCGAGAGTGATAAATATTGTGGTACAATGATCTAATAAGACTTCTAAGTAAGTTTGTCTATGTATGTTTGTTTACAAATTTCTCGAAAAATAGTAGTTATAATAAGTTGATACTTATTGGATTGAGTGACATCTATACCAACAAAAGGAATAGTCGAATTTGGTGTTTTTAGCATAAAAAATATTGTTTCTAATTTTGATTATCAAAACTAAAGATTTTTCTAGGGATTGCGATATTAAATCTTTATAACTTACGTATTAAAAAGTGTTAATAAATTCTACAAAAAAAAATAAACTTATCAACTTAAACAAAAAAACTTGCACCACAATCGATCCAATATTGGAAAATTGCCTAAATTATTGAATGCCTTTGCGCTGTTGTGGTGCTCGTGGGAAAACGGCTGAGTTTCCACGTGAGGCACACCTTATCTAAACAAGCCCCTTGCATTTGTAAATTGAATATTGATAGGTAATTTACTTTGTTTTCGCGCTTTCCTGAATTGTAACTTGGTAATAGCAGTCATTACTACATATAATTTAATCTAAATGTCAATAATAATAATTGAGACAAGTCGCGGCGCAGTGGCACAGAGTGTGACTGTTAATGCTATTGGTTGTGGGTTCGATCCCCACTCGAGGATCGTGAATATTTATTTAAATTTATATTTCAATTTCTTCGCTCTGGTGTCGAGACAAAGTGCGGCGTTGAGTTCCGCCACTCAACACGTAATGCCTCCAGAATTCGGCGGAAAGTGGGAAACGGAGTGTCTTAACGTTAGGTTCCCTCTGCCTACCCTTCTGTGTGCGGGATACTACGTGATGCATTTTTTTTAAATATCAATATAGTATAATTTTTGTATTATAATATATTAATGGATAAATATTCCTATCCTAAATTAGCTATCTGCTGTCAAGTATACTTAATATTATTTATTTGGGCAACATAAAAATTTGAACGTAGCGGGATTTGAACCCGCACCTATTGGAAATCGTCCAAGCAATCTGACCAACTAGGCCATACGTATACTAAGCATTTTTAAGGAAATTTTTATATAAAAAATGATAAAAATAGTAAACATTGCTTAATCTATACTAATTTTATAAAGGTGAACAGTTTATTTGGTTGAGATTAGCACATCGTAGGAGAATTCTTTTGTCTTAGATAGTCTAATTATTTAGGCATTATAACTTTACTTGTTGTCGGAGTTACCTCCCGTATATAAAATGTACGATTTATACACAATTTTTAATTATTTTTATTTGACTAAACGAGCAATACTGCGGGTAAAAGCTAGTTTATTTATAATAAGCTATTTTTTTCTGCGCGGAAGTCAGTCAGTAAGAACTGGTGACCTCCCGCTTAGATACATGAGAAATAATATATTAACCGCAATATCGACATGTGAGCGTAAATAGATACCAAGCTTTTAAAAGAATTAATAGTAATAAGACATTTTATATTATATTTTTAGATTTATTCTTCTAGACATGATAGATAGTGAGTACACTCCGTTCTCCACGTTCAGCCTGAATTCGAGATATCGCTAACATGATACTGGCGAAGCGATTAGTGGTCAATTTGCACAAACAGAGACATCGCCAGTTGAGTGGTGGAACTTAACGCCACGCTTTATCTAACCAGAGTATGGAGATGAAAATAATCATTTTTTCTTGATTGAACCCAAAATCATCATGACTTCAGTGACAGTTGCATTGCGCTACGATGGGCTGCGATATTTTGTATTAGCTAATAATAATATTATGATCTCTATATATATAATAAGACAGTAAAAATATTTTGTCTGTACATTTAGTAATTTTGGCTGAAATGGATAGAGGGACACTTAAAAAGAGTAATAGAAAGCAAAAATTTTTTTTTTAAATTTCTTGTCTGTCTATCTGTCTGTCTGTTGATATGTATGTTCACATTTTTCTCTGAAAGTACTGAATCGATTTACTTAAAAGTTTCACCAATTGTTTTGTTTGTTTAACGTGTATATCATCATTTCTACGTGTACTCTGTAATAACTACATATTTACCAATTGTACATTTAGCCAATAATATATGTAATTAATTTAAAAACTGTACAGGAGTTAATATGCTATTTGTACAGTTATTTTACAAAGAATATTATGAATCCTTACCCAAATCAATAATTTAACATTGAAGGCTGTTTTTAAAAAAGTAAATTAAATTAATCATTGACATTAGCACATTTAACAGAGTTTTAAAATTATGATGAGACGTACTAAATTACATAGGTAAAAAGAACGTAATGTTACAAATATATACACATATAATAAATAATTAGCTTTATGTATATTTTATGAATATCAAATATCAATATTGGTCGTATTTTTTAGTTCGAAACAATCAAAAATTCTTATAGAAATTACGATAATGTCGTAAAAAAAATCATATTAGAAGTCATTATATAATAGTTGTCAATCTATTCCGCTTATTAAATCAATAATCATGTATTTTAAGCGGGCGAAGCCGTGGGCGGGCCGCTAGCTTACAATATATTATTAAAAATAATTTGAAGCCATTTGTGGCGCAGGGGCACAAACGAACAACTGAAAACTTCACAGGTTGTAGCTTCGATTCCCAACTCGAAGGGTTGATATATTTTCATCCTCGATCTGGGAACAAGCAAAGCTCGACATTGAGTTTCGCCATTGACCACGCAATGCCCGCAATATTTAACGGAAGTTAAATATAAGTGACTCAATAGGAACGTAGTGTCTCAACACTAGATTCCCAGGTTCCCTTTACTTCCCCTGCTATGTGCGTGATCCAATGTGAGGCAAAAAAATACATAATATTATTATTACAATACAGTACATGTACAATTTACAACGCACATAGTAAGTATCGCGTGCGCCTTTTTATTAGCTAATAAGCGCAAACCCACTCATTGATTTTGCCGTTTTGTGCCACTTATTGAACCCTTGTAATACCTTGTATTATTTTTATTTTCTTTTACATTTTTGTTCATCATTTCTCAACGTGGGAATTTTAATTTAGACCGAAGCTATTTGTATGGAATTTATAAAGAAATCTTGGAACCTGATCATGTATGAATATGAACCAGTATTAAAGCTGAATAAGTATGAAAGTGAAAATATATGAAATATAACTATATCTATTTGAAAGCTTTCATATATTTTCACAAAATTTGTATATAATATATCTCTAAATTTTATTTAGGCATGCGTAGCGCAGGGGCACTAGCTTGTTATTATAATTGCAATGGTTGTGAGTTTGACTCCCATTTTGGGAAATAAATATTCCATATTCTCATTTCCTCCCTCTGGTAAAGCAAAGTGCTGCATTGAGTTTCACCACTTAACATATGGGGAACGGAGTGCCTTAACATTAGGTTCCCAGGTACTCTCTGCTTAACATGCTATGTGCTTAATACAATATTCAACTATTGGTTCCGCTCCCTATCACAAGGTGTTCTTTTAAAGACAGGAATGCCTACCAACGTATAAATAAATAAACAAAATTTTTTCTCTTCTTATTTAAGCAAATAAAATATTAATAACAATTTAGATATAAACAACAAATCAATCAAAACATATCATTAATATATGTAACAGACGGAAGTACCGCATTCAAATAATAAAAATAACACTTAAGGCCGGGTCAAATTTTTTTAAATGTTTTAAAGTGGTGTCAAGGTCCTACGCACATTTAATTGATCTATAGTTTTAGACGTTCACGTAATGCTTACCTTCACTTGTTATATTACACCACATAGTCTAATAATATTTTTTTATATAGCTTCACGCTGTATCAGACAGTGGACAGAGGGAACCTGAGGATCTAATGTTGAACACTTAGTAGAGAACACGTAGTGGAGAACGCTCCACTTACAACCGACGACGAAACTCAACGCCCCGTTTCCTCGAGTGGGAGTTGAACCCACTACCGCGACCACGCTTGTGCCCCGCCACGATCGGCCTCAAATCTGGTTTGTCAATATTATGTTAAAAAAATTGTATAGGTAAGTGAATAGAAAAAAAATCGATGTATAATCGATGTAAAATAACTATTATATTTAACCTTTTCTATAACTCTTACCTGTCAGATAATGACAAATTTTTAAAGAAATATTAGAATTATTTAGGCCGGGCGTGGCGCAGAGGCACAAAGTATGACTGTAAAATCGACTGGTTGTGGGTTCGATCCCCAATCGAGGAACTGAAATATTTATTTATATTTATATTTTCATTCTCTTCGCTCTGGTGTCGAGGCAAAGCGCGGCGTTGGGTTTCGCTACTCAGAACGCAATGCCTCCAGAATTCGGCGGAAAGTGGGGAACGGAGTGTCTTAACACAAAAAACAAATAAAAAACTACAAGTAAAGAAAAACAGATGCGACACTACCTTATAATAAAACTGTAAAATCAATATATTTAAATCTAAAAAATTATAGCTATAAAATATATCTATTATTCCAAATAACTGAGTAAAGATGATTATAGTGTTTGACCTTTATTAAATTGCCATATTGAACAATTTGGTCTTATTTCAATTATCTTTTAAGGTCGATTTACAAAATTTCAAAATATATTAAAGTCGAATAAAGAAAATTAAAATGCTCACCGATCAATTTGAACCATTTGTTATAATCTAATTGTGCGGAAATGAAGCCATGGCCAATTTTGAATGTGGTTAAATACGTATATTATATTTTTTTGTATGAATTCTTTCTAGATTAAATTAAAAAAAATCAGCTTTACTCTGTATTCCGCACTTAGTATAGTAGGGTAGGCAGAGAGAACCTAGTGTTAAAACCACTCTGTTTTTTACATTCCGCCGAATTTTTCGAGGCATTGCGATTTCCGTGGCCGAACTCAACGTTGGCCTTTGTCTTGGAGCCAGAGGGGAGAAATTAAAATATTAATTAATAATAATTCATTCCCTTAGTGGGGATCGAACCCACAACCATCACATTATAGTCACACTTCCCGTGCTTGTACCCGTGTGCCACGACGGCCTCTTCTAGCTAGATTAAATGTTAAAAAGAAAATTTGATATTACATACTATTTTCTTGAATTTTCCGCTCCATATTGATTAAGACTTAACAATCGCAGTTTTGTCTAAAAAAAAGTACTTAACTTACTTAACAGTACAGAACATTGTAAACATTTGCAATAAAAACTATAATTTTGCAAGAAAATACAAAAAAATAACAGTATAAAAATAACAATTATATTCAAATATCGATAAAATATATATGCTAATTAAATACATGGTGTTGAAAATATTTAATGTGCAACAATTTGTCAATTGGCGAGGAACATCGAGACGTTATCGGTATATCGATTATGGTTATATCGATTATAGATATATCGATTCGTTACGGTTCGAATAATAATTTCGACAGGTTTACCATTTATAAGAAGATTTATTAACGATTCGTATTGATTTTAATGGAAGGCCATTACATTTAACTGGACGTTTTGATGTTATTCTTATGTTTTATCAGAATATTAAGATTATAATTTTATTTTGTATATTGTGTGTTAGCTTCGTTCTTTTATGTTTGTAGCTGTTATGACTAGGTAACTCAATTGTACTATCTTGATGGGAGAGTAAACTAAATATAAATTTAAATAAAAAAAATACTTAGCTATTCCAGATGGAAGTAAGATTTGTACCAGTATGTCACGGAATATTGAAGAAAATATTTTGCAATTTTTTAATGTATTTTTACATGTTTAAAATAAGCCATCACTGATATTACCATAAAGTTATGGCAAAAAGTTACATTTAAGATACACATTTTGCTTCATAAAACCTAATTATGCTCTTGTAATAAAACACAACAATTAAAAAATTTATATGAAATAAAATAAGGCCAGTCATGGCGCGACAAGTTGTCGGTTCGAATACCACTATAAACAAAATATTGTAATATTTTCATTTTTCCGCTATTGTAACGAGGCAAAGCGCGGCGTTGAGTTCCGTCATTTAACACGCAATGCCTTCAGAATTCGGCGAAAATTGGGGAACGGAAGTTTATGAGGACAGAGTATCCTAGGTAACTTAGGTATCTTACTTGGTTCCCAGGTTCCATCTATCTACCTGAAAAACAAAACATATATAAAATACTACCGGATTTAGTTCCTAGATGCAGATAAATCCAATAGTAACAATTTGCAAAACTAATTAACCGCATTCCGATTGGTTGAAGCGAGACTATTTTAGTCGCCATACGTCATGGGTTCGAAGCTTTTACAACTTTAACCGGTTTTTAATCGTAATCGGTAAAATTAGATACTCAGCAGTCAAGTGGTGGATTTAACTATGCGTCAAGGAGTGGTGATAATGAGTTAATCATTTGATGAGAGAAATATTATGTTTTTGAAATACATATTTGTCAGTCACTTTTTCTGATATTAAAGGTACACCTTTCAAAAATCAAATTAAATTAAATCAGCTTTACGCTGTATCCCGCACACAGCAGGGTAGGCAGAGGGAACCTAGTGTTAAGACACTCCGTCCCCTCTTTCTGCCGAATTCTGGAGGCATTGCGTGTTGAGTGGCAGAACTCAACGCCGCGCTTAACCTCGACACCAGAGCGAAGAAATGGAAATATAAATTTAAGTAAATATTTCATCTCCTCGAGTGGGGATCGAACCCACAACCAGTCGGTTTTACAGTCACACTTAGTGCCGCTGCGCCACGACTGGCTTCAAATTTCAGTAACTATAAAAATTTTCATCCTTGTTTTTTTCTTCGTGAAAATTTTATAATTATTAAATAATGGAAACTTGTTATATTTGTTTTCTATTACAATAATGTTTTTATTATATATTATTAAATTAAAAAAACATATTAAATTAAACCAGCTTCTTACTGTTCTGTTCCGCGCACAGCAAGTTAGGCAGAGGGAAAATAATGTTAAGACATTGCGTTCCCCAATTTCGTGGCGTTGAGATGCGGAACTCTACGCCGCGCTTTGCCTAGACACCAGAGCGAAGCAATAAAAATATAAATTTAAATAAATATTTCATATCATTCATTCCTCGAATGGGCATCGTACCCACAACCAGTCGCGTTTACAGTCACATTTTGTGCCCCTGCGCCACGACTGGCCTCACAACAATACTTATTCTATAAGTAAAACATAACTATATTTCCAGGTTCGACCAAGGCAAATCAACGAAAGGCGCGAGCAAGCTACGGCGCGACCTGATCAACGCGGAGATCGCAAATCTGCGGGACCTGTTGCCGCTGCCGCCGTCGACCCGACAGCGGCTGTCCCAGCTGCAGCTGATGGCGCTAGTCTGTGTTTATGTGAGGAAGTCGAATTATTTTCAGCAAGGTTTGTTTCTACTATTTATATATGAATACTATAATAAAAAAAAGTGGGGAACGGAGTGTCTTAACACTAGGTTCCCTATCATAATAGTGTATTTTTAAGAGATTACATAGGAAGGGGCAAAGTTATTACTTATTATTTTACTATCCTATAAATAAGGTAATAGTCAACATAAATATTTTATGATTTAGATGAAACACCAAAAGGTTCAAATAGAGACTTCCGTACCAATTTCAGGATAATAGATCAACTGGAAGTTATAAAAAGAGCGAACTTATAAAAGTTTACAAACTTAAGTTTGCATATGCACTCATTTTGTATGAAATCAATTACAAATATAAGTTTGAAATATTTTTTTTTCTATGAAATACTTAGAAATTTTCACTTTTTGCATTTTTTTCTTTATTGATATTGTAAGTTCTCTCTTTATGCCAAATCTCATAACTGTTGGTCTACGGGAATCCTATAGGCTTTGATCATGCGAATTTCATATAAAATACAGAAAAATCAATGTATAAATGCTTGTATCTTTTGATCCAGTCCTTGCACAAAGTGTGACTGTAAAATCGACTGGTTATGAGTTAGATTCTCACTAGATGGAATGGAATATCTAATATTTTCATTTCCTCACTCTGATAATAAGATAAAGTGCGGCGTTGAGTTCCACTCAACACACAATGTCCCGAAAATTCGACAGAAAGTGTGTAATGGAGTAAAAGGTATATGTATGTATATATTATTAAATTTAAATAACAACAAAATTTATATAAATGATTTCTACATATATCTACATTTATAACCGATTATACAAAAGAGTATAATTGCATTGCTTCTATTATGCATATAACGATACTCGATACTTCACCACGGTACATTAAAAGTCCATAGGTTATGCCAGCATTAGGGCTTATCTGTGAGGAAGATCAACACTTAAACGGTTTTCTTGAGAAATAATGTTGTATTACCGTCTCGTAAATAATTCCGTCGACCCCAACAATGTAGGTAAGTATCGATTTGGTTTATTTCAATCTTCCATAGTTCTTAGTATTATAGTTAGGCATCAACCTATGGCATTTGGTGTTTCTTTTTGTTATTATTAAAATATAAAATTATTTTGTTGAATAAATATCGTTAAATAAAAAATATTTAATAGATAACAGCAATAGATTAATGCCTTCGTGGTGCAGTGGCACAAGCTTGTGATTGGAAACGCTACCTACGGCTGTGGGCACGATGTCATAGATCGAAGAAATATTGAATAATTTAATTTCTTCCCTCTGGTAACGAGGCAAAGCGCGGCGTTGAGTTCCGCCACTTAACATGCAATTGCCTCGAAAATTCGGCGGAAAGTAGAGAATGGAATGGTTTAACACCTTAGTGTTCTTAATTACTTATAATTACCCTCTGCTTGTCATGCTATATGCAGGATAGACACATCGTGAAGCTGAAAATAAAAAAAAAACTTAATATTTTCGTAACAAAACATACGAGTAGCAGTTTGTTATACATAAGTATATGTAAACTGAAAAAGTCATATTTCCTTGAACACCAAAATTGCTTGTACCGTATATATGTTTATATTAACGTAATATCTAACTAACAAGTAGTTAAATAAAATATTTGTATATCTATAATACAAGTCATTTCAAATAAAAATAAAAAACAGCTTCACGCTGAATCCCGCTCTAGCAGGGTAGGCAGAGGGAACATAATGTTAAGACACTCCGCTCCCCATATAAACTAAATAACGCGCAAAAAAAGTATTAAACAATATCTCCTCGACTAGGAATCAAACTCACAACCTATTGCGTTTAACCACACGCTTGTGCCCTTGCACCACCACTGACCACTGACCTCAAAAAAACATGATATTTCAAATGAAACCCATATAATATTTTATGATTACAACTAAACATAAGCAACATATACATATAAACCACGGATCAGAGCACCGGACAGACAGTGACAGCCCTCCACGCGTGTTAGATATTAATTTATTCACGGTTTGTTAGGGTAAGTAGCTGCCAACGAGGCCTAATGGCGACCCAGCTCCGAAAGGTCATAGAAACGTTGAATTTTAATATTAAAAGTGATATTAAATTATTTTGTTATTATTAGAAACAACCCGCCCAAGTTTAGATAAATAAATAACTCAGCTTCACGCTGTATCCCGCATACAACAGGGTAGGCAGAGGGAACCTAGTGTTAAGACACTCCATTCCCCACTTTCTGCCGATTTCTGCTGCAGCATTGCGTGTTGAGTGGCAGAACTCAACGCCGCGCTTAACCTCGACACCAGAGCGAAGAAATGGAAATATAAATTTAAGTAAATATTTCATCTCCTCGAGTGGGGATCGAACCCACAACCAGTCGGTTTTACAGTCACACCTCGTGCCACTGCGCCACCACTGGCCTCAATTATATAATATTGGAAGTGATATTAAATTATTTTATTATTATCAGAAACAACCCGCCCAAGTTTTGATGTATTGTGGAATTATAGTTTTGGTTGCTGATTTGATTTCTGTCGAGGCAACAATGTGAAATATGTCCTTTTTTAGAATTTCTGGGGTATTAAAATTATTTTAGTACCAATTTGTTATCCGTCTATCGAAATCATTTATCTCAAGATCGTGTGTAGGTATTTAACTGATATTAAAATCAAATATTCAGGTATATGGTCCCTTAAAGTACAGAAAATATCAAGCTTCTAAGTCAACGCAACCAAAAGATACGAACATTTTTTGCATCGATATGGCTGCATTTTATTATCAGTACTATAGGGTACTTCCCGTGGACCTATTGCAATTATTCCGCATATATGATAGTAGGCGAAGGGAAACTGCAGGTAGGACACTACGTTTCCCACTTTCCTCCACTAAAATTAATTTTATTTAAATTCATAATATGGAACACACTGTAACATTAAATTATAGTGTAATATTTTGATGTACAATAATCACATAATATAATGAAATAAAGAAAAATTCGAAAGTAATTGCCAATAATATATATCGTAATTTGAAATGAGATACAATACCACTAAAAATTTTCGTAATAAAGACAAAACAAAGAGTTAAAAATAAATTACCATATGAAGTATGTATGTTTCCTAATACAAATAATACTTGTATGTAACAATAATTGCGTAATAAATAAATCAGCTTCACGCTGTATCCTACACACAGCAGGGTAGGCAAAGGGAATCTAGTGTTAAGACACTGCGTTCGCCACTTTCTACCGAATTCTGGAGGCATTGCGTGTTGATTTGGAGAACTCAACGCCGCGTTTTGCCTTAACACCAGAACGAATAAATGGAAATATAAATTTAAATAAATATTTCATCTTCTCGAGTGGAGATCGAACCGACAACCAGTCGGTTTTACAGTCACACTTTAAGCCCCTGCGCCCGCCTGCCTCATTATATAGTACATTATATTGCGTAATATTTTTGACTGTATAAAAAAAATCGCCTAAACTACTCGATTAACCCTGTGCCTTTCTATCAGAAACATTTAACCATCAGCCAGTTAGCGCGGTTTCCTTCAAGCTCAATTTAACAGATTAACACAAGGTCGCATATCGTACCTAAATATCGATATGCACGCTACCATCAAAACGCAGCCTTGAACCGATCGAACCGAAAATCGATAATTACGTAACGAAATCGATGTTCTCACGATTCGAAATACAGTTACAGTTATCCTTATTGGTGGTTTAAACAATGGTTTCGCTTTTGATAGGAAAATTAGAGAAAATTAGCGAGTTGCAGCGGCTACCGTCTGATTGTTATTGGCAGTAATGGTGCCCGCCGGGAATTGAACCTGGGAGAGTGGTGTCACGCCCGCCTCACCGCGGGGGGTTCACATGGCTTAGGAAGTCGGCGTTTTCAGACAGACACGTGGAGATGCGGCTCTGGTGTTTTCTCACGGGGTGTATGGATGTAGAATTTTATGATTTTGTAATGGTATTACTTACTATATTTAATAATTGAAACCAGTCGCGGCGTAGGAGCACAAAGTGTGACTGTAAAATCGACTGGTTGTGGGTTCGATCCCCACTCGAGTTAATGAAATATTTATTTACATGTACATTTTCTATCTCATTCATCATTATCTCATGACGAGAAATTCGTAGTGAGGTAACGAGAACGTACCGGGAAATTCAATTTTTTATTCGTTTTCTAAATAAATATTTTTCTTTTATAAGTGTGGAATAACACTTTAAAAAAATATTAAAAAGACAATATTACTTTTTACCCATATCCATCGAAATCTTTCGTTGTGCGAGACGACTACCGTCTTTGTTCCTATATGGCGCGCCTCGGTAACCGACGATCGTGGGAATCTTGCTTTGCATATGATTTGCTTAGTTTGTTCGTCGATCGTTTCAATATTCATCGTTTTCACAAATTAAATATTGAACTTTTAGATTTGGACAGCTTTTGTTAAATTTATAGTAAAATTATCCTCACGCTGTATCCCGCATACAGCAGGGTAGGCAGAGGGAACCTAGTGTTAAGACACTCCGTATATTTATAGTAATATTTTGTAAATGATAGAGATATTTAAAAGATTTTTGATTATTACGTGATTTTTTATTTGGTTTTCGAATGTATTTTAATTTTACAACCTTTTTATTTGATAACAATAAAGTACTAGTGTGCTATTATGATTCTACATATATTTTTAATTTGCTTTCTATAAAAAATAAAGTAAAACGGAGAGACAAGAATAGGGAACGGAATGTCTTAACACTACGCTCCCTCTGCATACCCTGCGATATACGGGATACAGCGTGAACCTAAAAAAAAACCAAAAACAAAGACAACTTACGTTGGCAATATCAAAACAAGTCATCAAGCAATCAAACCTTCAACTATATCATAATAAGTATATCTAAATACTGAAATCGTGGGTACCGGGTTCGAATTAGCGTACACGCACGCATATTTTCTCAACAATTTTTGCATACCTCCATGGGAACTAGCCATCTTTCAGTCTAATTAAGTACACCGCATCGGTAATAATGTGTGGTGTATACTCGCGTATCTTCGGTGGATTTTTTAATATTACACTTTGCTTGCTTTGGAATGTTTATACGTTGGTTAGGTACAGAGAAAATATTTATAATTTAGTTTTTTTTTTTAAATGGCCAGTCGTACCGCAGGGTGACTGTAAATTTGACAGGTTGTGGATTCGATTCTAACTCGAGAAAATGACATATTTACTATTTTCATTTTTTCGCTCTGGTGTCAAGGCTAAGCGTGGCGTGTAGTTCCGCTGCTCAACACGCAATGTCTCCAGAATTCGACGGGAAGTAGAGAGTGGAGTTTCTTAACACTGTCTTCCCTCTGTCTACAGCGTTGAGCTATTTATTTTTTCATCATGGATGTTTAGTATTCGTAAAAGGAAGCAGAGAAAATGTAATTATAATTTCTCTTTCTCTCCGTTTCTACGAAATATCACGTGATTTCATCTTATTAAACAGAGAGCTTCTATATAAATAATATTTTCCTCATAGAAATTGAAGACACATATCCAAATCGTTTTAAAAAAATCTCCATGATTTTTTAGACTTAACTTTACGCTGTAACTCGCATACATCAAGGTAGGCAGAGGGTACCTAGTGTTAAGACACTCCGTTCCCCACTTTCCTCCGAATTTTGGAAGCATTGTGTGTTGAGTGGCGGAACTCAACGCCGCACTTTTCCAGAATACCAAAAAAAATTGCTGTAAAATAAGCTGTGTCGAATATCAATGAGCGCTATCACACGCCGTTCCTCAGTTTCCCGATATTGTAGTTTGCGTGTTGAATGGCGGAACCCAACCTCGTGATATTTTATAATAAGATATTCTTATTAATAAAATATACTAATAAAAACGAAGCTGTCTTAGCGCAAGGGCACAAGGTAGCGACGGTTGTGGGTTTGACCCCCAATCGTGAGAATCAACTAAACATATTCTTTTATTTCCTCGCTCTCACAAAGCAAAGCGCGACATCAGTCAATACGTAATGATGTCAGAATTCGGTGGAAAGTGGGGAACGGAAATGTCTTAATGGGAACGGAATGCCTTAGGATTAGGTTCCCAGATTCCCTCTGCATACCCTGCTATGCGCGGGATATAACGTAAAAAAAACTAATAAAATGAAACCGTTTAAAAATTCTTTTTAAATAATATATAATGTAATTTTCTATATGAAAAAAAGACTACAACCTTTTAAATGAAATAATTTAAATTTATATCTTGTCAAGAGCTGATGCACGTGTATAGGTACATTAACACTATGTTATTTATAAGAGAAGATTACACAGTAAATATATTTCTTATCATTAACATAAAACAGTCATTTATAAAATCACTACTTAACGAAGTTGATCGCCACTCTAAAGGATGATTCAGATACAGGACCGAAGTGTTCGTTTACTACTTGCACAATTAATTGAAGCTGGTAGACACTGCACTATTTTAAGAGATAAATTTGACTTACAGTTCGTAAAATGTTGAAAGCTAAGTACTTGGCCTCCTGTATTACTAGATATATACAAAATAAAAAAAATATCTTTATATTTTTGTCTTGTTTTCTATTATTTTTTTTAAGTTAAATATAAATTGGAGAAAATTAATGTTTTCAACATTTTTAAAGTGTTAATCCACACTTAGAAAAGATCCTCTCCTCCTCCATCCTCGGTCCGTTTCCTGGAGTCCCGCTACTTTCAAATTTTTATACGTTTTATAAATAAGAAAATTAATGTTTTTGAAAATTTTGTTATCAAAAGCTATCGGTGGATCCTTACAGTATCTTTACTTATGACATTAACATATTATACAATCTATACTTATAATAAAATCGTAACGAATCAGTAACGAATAGAAGATTTATAAGAAAAAATGTTATCGGTAACGTGTGACGTATTATAATAAAACCAAAATCAATGATTTTAAAAATTATCTGGTTTATACAAGTTTATTTTAACATTTATAGTTTGTTTTATTTCTATCGGTTAATAAATAAAAAGTTATACCATTTTAATTTCAATTTATATTTTTTTCCTACTCTTCCTGTGTGGGGATATAGCGTGAAGCTGATTTATTTGTTTTAAAAGATTTCGTTTGACAAAATATCTGTTTTGTTGAATTAGCTGAGCATTATTTTTTATAGATAGAAATATTGATATTGTTTTTAAATATATTATAATTAAAAAACAAAAGTAAAGCAGATTAGTAAATAATAATTACGTATTTCGAGCGGGCGAATCCGCGGGCGGGTTGCTAGTAATTAAATAAACAAACGATAACATATACATATATATGTACGTACAATATTCTATTTTTAAATGGTACAATAATCTTCGCGCAATTATATTAAATGATAGTGTTGCGAGTTTACAAAGAGACAATTGCGATATTGGTAATAGCGTTAAGTACCGTCCTGCCCCTGTAGTTCGTGTAATGATAGTCGATGCACTGTAAGCGTGTATTTTACTTACTGTTTATAGGTTTGTAGTCTGTGAGCACTCATATGTGTTATAGGTGCATATTATATAAGTAAATAATATCGGGGATTTCCAAATGCAATTTTTTTCAATGCTATTCTTTTAATAAAATAAAAAATAATTTAGATATTTTAAGATAAACATTTTACAACATGCTTTATGTATTGAATCCAAATCTTACTTCCACCACTCCAATTATTATTTCACTTTTTAATATATTCAACAATATATATTCAACAAATTCCATCCCAACACTCAATAAAACAACCATAAATAAAAAAAAATATTAAAAAATACTTTAAAAGCAATTTAACACAACCATTTAAACTTGATTATCGATCAATGTAAAATGTGAAAATATAATAAAATAAATGATCAGCTTCACGCTGTATCCTGCACACCTGTTAGCAGAGGAAACCTAGTATTAAGACACTCCGTTCCCCACTTTCTGCCAAATTCTGGAGGCTCGACACCAGAGTGAAGATATGGAAATACAAATTTAAGTAAATATTTCATCTCCTCGAGCGGGAATCGAACCCACAACCAGTCGATTTTACAGTCACACTGTGTGCCCCTGCGCCACGACTGGCCTCTAATCGATCCATCATATTAAAATGTGAAAATATAATAAAATAAATGATTATTTCATATTATCACCTCGTATATACATATAAATGAGGCCAGTCGTAGCGCAACGGCACGAAGTGTGACTGTAAAACCGACTGGTTGTGGGTTCGATCCCCACTCGAGGAGATGAAATATTTACCTAAATTTATATTTCCATTTCTTCGCTCTGGTGTCGAGGCAAAGCGCGGCGTTGAGTTCTACCACTCAACACGCAATGCCTCCAGAATTCGGCAGAAAGTGAGGAACGGAGTGTCTTAACACTAGTTTCCCTCTGCCTACCCTGCTGTGTGCGGGATACAGCGTGAAGCTGATTTATTTTTATATGCATATAAATATGTTTACATATAATCCAATTAGTGCGCGCGCGGCCGTGTCGTATTAGCATAAATTTAAATTTTAAAACAGCCTGAAATCACTTGCTGCTGTTTAAGAGCTTGACGACAGGTGGAGTCATCGATGTTATTTATTGATAGTTTTAAAACGATATTTAGTTGTGGATAACTAAATAATTCTTATATAAAATAAGATTGTTTTAGTTTCCCGCTGTATCTTGTATATGGGAGTGTAAGCAGAGGGAACCTGGGAATCTAGTGTTAAGTTACTCCATTCCCATTTGAGACCCTTTCGTTCCACATTTTCCGCTAAATTCTGAAAGTATTGATGATATGATTATTATTTTAATGAAACTTAACGCTGCGCTTTGCCTCTACACCAGAGCGAAGAAATAAAAATATTAAAAAAATATATATTTACTCGCGTGGGAATCGAATACACAATCTGTCGCGCTTAAAGTCACGCGCTTGTGTGTTTATTCCCTTTTAAAATCATTGACAGACTTTATAGAGAAAATATGATGATAATCGTCAACGCAAAGTTCTTTCAAAAGTAAACTTAACTAAGCAAGCTAGGTCAGTAACAATGTATCATACAAAAGGTTAAAAAGAGGTTTTATGTACATCAACCTTTCGAGATAAATCATCAAGAATAAAAAGTCAAGAAATCATTTGATGTTCAACGATTCGAACAAAATTTCTTTGAGGGCGTGGTCAACTTGGCGCTGGTCTTGTCAAAATGTGCAGATATTGGGCGCGACTTATGAGGAGTGTTCTCGAAAAGTGATGTCACAATAAATGAGTTTTTCTTAGTTAACCACTAAGAAAAACCCATTTATTGTGACATACAACACACACGCAAATTTTTGTTTTCTGGGGGTTGAATTGAACTAAGTTCCTTTTACCCCACGGAGATACATTCCCTAGGGATGAATCAACAAAAAAACACAAGTTTATTTCTAAAGTATAAAGCGTCCACTGTGCTATCTTCTACATGTAATTGATATGAAGAAGTTTACGGGTATGGAACAGACCATCGACAGCAACCATGATGCTTCGCCTAGTGAGAAAGCTGGCGATCCACTTGCATGAATTCTGGGGAAGCCCGTAATGTGCAAGGAGCGCCCCGTGTCACGCTGGCCGTGGCGGAAGCCATTTTTTATTATTTTATAATTTAAATAATTTTTGAATCTAATATTTTTACTTTTCCAAATTGACAACAAAACTTTTGGTTATATTTTTCGGCATATGTTATAAAATAGACAATCTGTTATAATAAAAAAGATTTTATAAAAGATTTTCTTGTTATTATAAAAGTTTAGCATGTACTTATAGTTATTTAATTAAATATATAATTGAACAATAATATTGTAATGTGTAAAGTTGTTAAATATACATATATAAAAATCGCTTAATACCTTAGATCTAAGTAAAATTTTGTAAAATAATGTAAAGTTAAAAATAACATTTTCTTATTACAGATATTAATTGTATGTAAACAATAATATAATTAATATATATGATAAGGAAATTAGATATACTAATAAATTAAAAAGGCGCCTGGTCGGTTTCCGGAAGGCGCGGGTTCGAGTCCCGCTACGTTCAAATTTTTATACGTTTTATAAATAAGTATTTTTCTTTCCTAAGTGTGGAATAACACTTTACGAAATATTTAAAAAATTTGGAGATCATTTTTAAATAACCATAAATGCCGTATATCGCAATACAACTTGTATGAGTTAGTTTGATTATTAGGCCACCAGCACTGGGTCAAGGCGAGCTCATACACGTCCGCAACACGACGTATTGCTTCTACAGTATTTCTAGTTTTACAATTAAATATTGCTTTCGATATTCATATATTCTATATGTTTAGTTGGCTTAAGCTTGAATATTGATCTAAGGAATTACATAACATTAAAAAAATAAAAATAATAGACTGTTGTACATTGTAGTGTCGAGGATAAGCGCGGGGTTGAGTTCTGCCCCTCAACACGCAATGCCTCCAGAATTCGGCAGAAAGTGGGGAACGGAGTGTCTTAACACTAGGTTCCCTCTGCCTACCCTGCTGTGTGCGGGATACAGCGTGAAGCTGATTTAATTTTTTTTTTTTTAAATATGCTTTGTGTAATACATAACTCAGATCCAGCTGTATTTACAATTATTAGATGTAACACAAAAAGTAGGGAAGGTTAAGTGACATTACTTTTAAAGAGTCTATGTGTTTTAGAGTTTATTTTATTTTTTCTCCATCGTAATTTAGACGTTGCGATGCGGTTGTTGGTTCAATACCCGTTTGTGGGAAAACAAATGTTTTGAATGTTGAATTTAAAATATTTTCGTTCTCCTAAACAGACAAAATGGAACAAAAGACTCTACAAAAGACGAAAATGGAAATAATAATTAAGTATTTAACTTTTAAATGGATTAAATCTAAGGCCCTATTTATTACATTTACCTCCAATAACGCATTGAAACCGGATAGCTGT
This sequence comes from Heliconius hermathena, assembly GCA_013403705.1. NCBI lineage: Eukaryota > Metazoa > Arthropoda > Insecta > Lepidoptera > Nymphalidae > Heliconius > Heliconius hermathena. The sequence continues at coordinate 185,859 of JAAIXJ010000180.1, forward strand.
AATCTGATATGCAAGCGTGTCTCTCCAGGTCAGTAGAACACACGGACACGAGAGAAACCAGTCTGTAAATACTAACTTAAAATGTTTTAGAAACCAGAATAGTTTCTAAAATATTTTCTATAAAATTTTTTTAGATTTTTTAGAGGCTAGTCGTAGCGCAGCGGCACGTAGTGTGTCTCTAAAACTGATTGGTTGTGGGTTCAATCCCCACTCGAAGAGGTGAAATATTTACTTAAATTTATATTTCCATTTCTTCGCTCTGGTGTCGAGGTTAAGTTTGTGCGTTGAGTTCTGCCACTCAACACGCAATGTCTCCAGAATTCGGCAGATTATGGGGAACGGAGTGTCTTAACACCAGGTTCCCTCTGCCTACCTTGCTGTGTGCGGTATACAGCGTGAAGCTGATTTTTTTTTAGATTCGCCTTTCACCAAAATCTTTCAAAATAAATAATATATTGTATAGTATAATATGTCACGTCGTGACAAGGATTTATATTCGGTATGTATAATTTTTTAGAATTCGTATATAATATCAAAACTGACAATATGACGGATTAGCTCTGTAATTCTATTTTACTTATTTATTTTAGTTTCATACTATTATATTGAGGCCAGTCACACAAAGTGTGACTGTAAAATCGACTGGTTGTGGGTTCGATCCCTACTCGAGGACATGAAATATTTATTTATATTTATATTTCCATTTCTTCGCTCTGGTGTCGAGGTAAAGCGCGGCGATGACTGCCACTCATCACGCAATGCTTCCAGAATTCGGCAGAAAGTGGGGAACGGAGTGTCTTAACACTAGGTTCTCTCTGCCTACCCTGCTGTGTGCGGGATACAGCGTGAAGCTGATTTGATTTGATTTCAATTTATTATTTCCATCATAAATAAATATTTTAAATTGTTAATACAACAGCAGGGTAGACAGAGGGAACCTAGTGTCGGCTTTCGAATTCGATATATGCTGCGTTGCGACGGAGCTTAACGCCGCATTTTGTTATTAGTACCAAATAAATGAAAATAAAATATTTACAGGAGAGAAGATCGTGCCTAAATCCAATTATAAAATAAATGGCCGCACTGTTTCACTGAATTGCGATAGTCATAATCATGTACTTACATTAAAATCACTTGCAATTATTATTAAAATATGAATAAAATAGGTAGGTAAATATAAAAGTATAATAACTTGCACCGTTTCCAAGAAGCGCGGGTTCAAATCCCGCTACATTCAATTTTTTATAAGTATTCTTCTTTCCTATATATTTTGTCTATTATGTGTATTAAAGTCATGCATTTCCGGCATATTCACAAGCTGTACACAAGGACGCAAGTTGCATTTAATTTGTCATAGTGAAAACGTGATAGTGACTTTCCATTCTATATATGTCAAAGCAATAGTTTCCATTGATATTTATGATTTAACACTTTTTTTTTATATTAACAGCGTGTTAGTTTGATGATCCGATATGTGACATCATTTCTGACTTTTTTAAAATAGATAAAAAAAATGGCATACATTATATAGGCATTGGCGTTTAACTCATAAAGAATGATATGAAATAATAAAACAGCGTGACGCTGATTTTTAATTTTTATGTTTATACAAAATACTAAACAAAAAAAAAATTGTTTAATTGTATGTTTAATACACAACGTATTTATAATATAACTTTATTTATAACTAAAACTAAGTAATTAGAAATTCAAAACGATAGGTGTTATAGTTGGACTCTCGTAAACTTCTCTACAAGCACGTTTTACTATCACCCTACTACTGCACTCCACTCGTATATTGAACATGCATACCGCTATCTATACAAGTACTTTGAACTAACGAACTGAATAAAACATAATCTAAGTTAGAAATATAAATAATAATAATCAGCTTCACGATGTATCCCGCACACAGCAGGGTAGGCAGAGGGAACCTAGTGTTAAAACACTCCGTTCCCCACTTTCTGCCGAATTTTGGAGGCATTGCGTGTTGAGTGGCAGAACTCAACGCCGCGCTTAACCTCGACACCAGAGCGAAGAAATGGAAATATAAATTTAAGTAAATATTTCATCTCCTCGAGTGGGGATCGAACCCACAACCAGTCGGTTTTGCAGTCACACCTCGTGCCGCTGCGCCACGACTGGCCTCAATCTCTACTTTTACGAGATATTTTATTATAAATGGCGGAATCCAATATTATTTATATTAATTGACTAGCTCCACAAAAATCAGTTATGCCACCATAATGATAAATTGCACAACAACTTGTTAAACATAAATTAAAAAATCACAAAAAAAATATTAATAGTTTTATTCAACAACTGAGATAGCAATACACGATAAAGATAATTTACAATCAAATAGAAATACGATTCTATTTGAATAGATCTGTGGTGAGATAAAACCTCCATTATTATAGAGATTGTATCAAAACCCATATTTACTAGGTATTTTTCATTACATAAACTATTTTGTACCTAGAGATAGTTTTAGGTTTATTAAATAATCTTTATAGAATAACTAAGATAGATGCCAGTAGACATAGTTGTGGCACAAGGGCACAAGCGTGTGTACGGGTTGTGGGTTCAATCCCCACTCGAGAAAATGAAACTTATGGTGTCAAGGCAAAGAGCGGTCTTAAATTCCGCCATTTAACACGTAATGTCTCCAGAATTTAACAGAAAATGAGGAACGGAATGTCTCAACATTAGGCTCGCTCTGAATACCCTGCTGTGTGCGGGATACAGCGTGAAGCTAACTAAAGAAGATAGAGATCAATATCACGTAAGGAAACATTGTCCAACTATAGGTGCGATTGTTGTGGGTTCGAATGTCAAGTTAAGGGAGTGGGTACATTTTTTTATCATATTATACGTCATGTTGCTTACCGTCAGTCAACCTAAAATAAAAAATATTTATATTGGGCAAAGAGTGAAGCGCAAATAGTCTCAACACTATGGTTTTTACTTATTTAGAAAACGTATAAAAATTTGAACGTAGCAGGACTCGAACCCGCGCCTCCTGGAAACCGCTAAGTCATACGTTCTCATCAAGCTACGTCGAAATTTTTATACGCTTGTCACAACTTATTTACGTTGTTAGTATTATATCTCTGTAGGGAGATTTTTACAAATTTCCGCTACCCAAAGATAATTACTAAGAATTATCGTTTGACAAGAGAGAATACTATTTTTTAAAAATTTTTAAACATTTTTAAAGTGTTATTACACACTTAGGAACGAAAAATACTTCTGGTCGATTTCCAGGAGGCGCGGGTTCGAGTCCCGCTACGTTCAAATTTTTATACGTTTTCTAAATAAGTATTTTTCTTTCCTAAGTGTGGGTTATTCCACACTTTAAAAATGTTTAAAAATACTATGGTTTTTACTAAAAAACCGCATTTACGAGTATCTACAAATTACTAATCTCATATATTACTAATATTTACTTAAATTTATATTTCCATGTCTTCGCTCTGAATTCGAGGCAAAGCGCGGCGTTGAGTTCTGCCACTCAACACGCTATGCCTCCAGAAATCAGCAGAAAGTGAGGAACGCAGTATCTTAACACTAGATTCCCTCTGCCTCCCCTGCTGTACGCGGGATACAGCGTGAAGCTGATTTAATTTAATTTACTAATCTAATAGATTGTTATATCAAACAAATTAAAATAGCGTTTTAAGATTAAGACTAAGCATACTAAGCAAAGTATGCTAGATTCTGTCAACCATGACATGGTTGCCAAAATAAACTATAATAAATTTTTATATAAAACTTTTTAATAATAAACTTTTGACCTCGAAGCTTATCAAACCTATATATCTATGATGATATCTATAGTATATTTTATGACAGTAGATCTAAAATACAGAATTACTTAAATAACATAATTAAATCGTATTAACTATAAGGTTCTCCTTGTACTAAGGAGCTTTCGGTAGCATTTACGTAACTACTAACGACTGTGCCGCAATTGATAATCAAAAAAATAATAGTCCTCCAATTCTAACAATTAACTCCCTCTGAGGTTAGAAATAATGATTAGATATCGCATACATAATAGCCGATTCAAATTAGCGTGAGAAGATGTAATATAATATATATATACAAGTATCGTTTATGTACAAAAAAAATTAAATCAGCTTCAAGCTGTATCCCGCACACATCAGGGTAGGCAGAGGGAACCTGGTGTTAAGACACTCCGTTCCCCACTTTCCGCCGAGTTCTGGAGGCATTGCATGTTGAGTGGCGGAACTGAACGCCGCGCTTTGCCTCGACACCAGAGCGAAGAAATGAAATATATTTCATTTCCTCGAGTGGGGATCGAATCCACTGCCAGTCGATTTTACAGTCACACTTTGTGCCAGCGCCACAACTGACCTCTGGACATGTTTAAATAGTATATTAGAAAAAATCAGAAAGGCCGGTCGTGGCGCAGCGGCACGAGGTGTGACTGCAAAACCGACTGGTTGTGGGTTCGATCCCCACTCGAGGAGATGAAATATTTACTTGAATTTATATTTCCATTTTCTTCGCTCTGGTGTCGAGGTTAAACGCGGCGTTGAGTTCTGCCACTCAACACGCAATGCCTCCAGAATTCGGCAGAAAATGGGGAACGGAGTGTCTTAACACTAGGTTCCCTCTGCCTACTCTGCTGTGTGCGGGATACAGCGTGAAGCTAATAAAAAAAAATCAGAAAGTATAGAAAACATTTGATTGATATTTTCAAGATTGTATTTAAAATATAATGTAAAGCAACTGTGCCGCTCCGTTGTTTGAATGTCATTAATTCTAATATTAATAAAGGAAAAATATACTCCATAACAAATCTCTCCGTTTACGATGCAAAGTACACAAGAAGATATTATAGTAAAAATAAAAATTAAGGCCAGTCATTAAGAGGAAATGAATTATTTAATGTTTTCATTTCTTCGCCACTCAACACACAATTCCTCTAGAAATCGACGAAAATTGGGGAGCGGAGTGTCTTAACTACAACTAACACTAGACTAGTGTCTTAACACTAGACACTAGAGCAAAAAAATCTATCTATATGCTATTTATGTATGTAGCATTGTCTATTTATATCTAACATTAGCTCATTACTAATACTTACAACCGCTTGTCTTATCTTAGAGAATATAAGATAAAATAAGGAAATAATCGTAAATATGTTGAAACGTAAGCATTATATTATATGACCTTAAGTCCTTAGAGTTACTCAAAAGCTGTGATATTATCAGAATAGGGATTTAGTTTTGTTGTCCAGATTATTTGAAAATATTTTGTTTTATTTTTTATTCGTTTATTTTAATTACATTTCTATATAAAAACACATATTATGAGACGTTACTTTAAATTAAACTAAGATAAGTCAAGATATTAATCTTTTTTTCTTTTAGTTTCACGATATTACTCACATAGGGTAGTCAGAGGGAGCCTTCACGCCGCAAAGAAATGAAAATATAAAAATTTTATTCCTCAGAGTGCGAATAGAACCTACAACAGTCGGGTTTAAAGTCACACGATTGTGCCACTGCGTCACTTGGACTTACAATTACAATAAATTTAATATTAAAAATATCTTATATTATATTTAAAATATATGTTATTTTCGATCGAACCTACAAACGTCACGTTCACAGTCAGAAGCTGTCCAAATGCTCCACCATGGCCCTACTAATCCATATAACATTCCAATTTTGCATTATTTTACAAATTATATTTTATGTTTACATTTGGATTAGGATCTAATGCTTATACTTTAAATTACATAAGAAGGTTCCCTAATTCCTATAGCGTTGTTAAATATACTTTACAACCAAAAATCACACTATAAGATATTGACAAGGTCAAATCAAGCAATGTAATACATCAATCGCCATTAACACACTACGACATGACCTCACATGGAATTATTATCGGTTCTCACTTTCAATTGTTTTAATGAAATTACGCCTTGCGCAATAAGAGGTCGTTTAGATGAGAACTATTATTTTATATATATATTTTTTTAATTGCGTATCTTTTATAGATAGATTTCTTTATGTTTCTGATTGATGTATAGGTTAATCTTTTGTAGCAACTTTTATAGTTTATTTTGTTCTGTTATGGTTTAAGTGTAGCGTGTCTAACTAATAGTGGCTAAAATGACGGTAGTTTTGATTTGTTTGTAGTTTTGAAAAGTTTTCTTTTTTTATCTTTACATATTATCTCTCAATTAGCGGGATAGGTAGATAAAGCTTAGTGATAAGACACTACTTTCTATATAAATTTAACAGACAACTAAATTAAGCAGTCAGTTGTTTTGCTATCAAATTATAATTGCCATTGTACTTAACCCTTCAATGTGCAATATAGTTTATGAATCATTTGATTAATTAAATGTGATAGATGTTTCTTTATCACACTTATTTAGAAAACGTATAAAAATTTCAACGTAGCGGAATTTGAACCGCGCCTCCTCGAAACCGACCAGGTCGGTTCTGGTCGGTTTCCAGGAGGCGCGGTTCAAATCCCGGTACGTTCAAATTTTTATACGTTTTCTAAATAAGTATTTTTCTTTCCTAAGTATGAATTAACACTTTAAAAATGCTTAAAAAAATTCTTTATCATGTTTTATTATAATATAAGACAATTTGTGTGTTTCACTATTATCAAAAAATATGACTTTAATAGCATACAAATATGGATAATTTATTTTCTGACACCAATATTCAAATATTGTCAAATTAGATGTGATGATTGTAGGGTATCCGCCACTCAGGACCAGGATAGTAATATAATATTGCCTATATTATATTACTCTCCTTTATTACTTATGGCTTCTGTTCTGATTAAAAACAGCGTGGTATAAAACTCAGCATCACTATACGAAGTTTCCAAAATCATCATAAAGTGTCGCGTTTAATCCTGGCACTCAACTCAATCACTTGAAAATCCTTCCGTAGGAGTGCTCTAACACTAAGTTCTCTAATGATGAAATGTAAACCTTAGTAGACAACTGACAATGAGATAGCTTATATAAATAAACATGATTTTTATAATTAATGGAAATATTTTCATTTCTTTGCTCTGATATCGAGATGAAGTGCAGCGTTGAGTTCCGCCACTGAAAACACAATGTCTCTAGAATTATTTTACAAAAAAAAAGCTGAAAGAAAAGAAATACAAAATGAACGATTACTTAAGGGTTAAAAAAAAACCTTGCCAAAATCAATGTAGTGGCCACACTTGATTGGATTGCGCTAACAAGTATTACAAATCAAAAATTGAAGACTCAATATCTATATAAGTTATTGATACGTACGTGATTGATAAAGAAATATCATATTTCATTTATTGATGTTTACCCGCAATTTTTGTTTGTCTTTCGCTGACAGCCAATTTATTGATGGAAATGATTTATTTGATATTTAATTATTGATTGCCAACAGATCGACCTTCAGATTGTTTATTTTATATTTGCATTACACATCGCGTTATTCTGATAAGTAAATAGATTTGAGCACTTAAAAAAAAATATATGTAAGTTTTTAAAATCAAATAAATAAATCAGCTTCACGCTGTATCCCGCGGCAGGGTAGGCAGGGGGAACCTAGTGTAAGACACTCCGTTCCCCTCTTTCTGCCGGATTATGGAGGCATTGCGTGCTTTGCCTCGACACCAGAGCGAAAAAATGGAAATATAAATTTAAGTAAATATTTCATCTTCTCGAGTAATAATGGAAGTATTATCACCAAAACATATTTAATTAAAATTGTATGAAATAAAGGATATTCATTTTACACTTTTAAATGACTAACATTTTCTGACCTCCAAAATACTTTATACAAGAACTCTATACTTTTGAATTAAGAGAAATTTCTATCCCTGTTTGTACTTGGCCCTACACTCGTACATTATCAAACGCGATCACCGCCCAGCTATCTAATTTCTAATCTAACTACAATTTAATTAATAGTCACTCGTTGAGAACAATTTCAAACTTGATTTATAAACCGATTGACCTGTATTTTAATATCGATTAAAATACATAAGTCGATTAAAAGAACATGCCAGCCAGCTATGTTTCCGCTTTACTTTGTAATTTGTTTTGACAAATGCGTTCGTGTATTTCTGTTTGTGTGTTTATATTTTTAATATTCGATTCGTTATCGATTATTATCGCTATTTTGTGTGTAGCTGATACTGTTATGATTATTTTTTTTATTATAGTAGGTAGGTTTTAAAGTATGGCAGTTTTGTGAACACAAATATAACAAATAGGTTTTTTCTTCAAATTACTCAATACATTATTTTTAGTTCACATTTTTTTGTTTATTTTAATATTTTGCAATATATTAATCTCAGTTGTGTCCAGTTGTGGCGCAGCGGCACAAGGTGTGACTGTAAAACCGACTGGTTGTGGGTTCGATCCCCACTCGAGAATTTATATTTCCATTTCTTCGCTCTGGTGTCGAGGTCAAGCGCAGTGTTGAGTTCTGCCACTCAACACGCAATTCCTCCAGAATTCGGCAGAAAGGGGGGAACGGAGTGACTTAACTCTAGGTTCCCTCTGCCTACCCTGCTATGTGCGGGATATAGCATGAAGCTGATTTAATTTTTTTGATTTATATTAATCTCAGTGACGTCTCACTCAGTCGGATAATTAAACTTAACGTTAGTGAAGGAATGTGAGAAATGTTCCAATTTTTCAATTTTGTCAATATTTCCAAATTAATTGCTCAAAACACTGTTAGATACATTCCTAGTGCATTAAAAGGGTGATGCATTTATAACAGCTATAAAATGTTTAAGCAACCTTCTATGTGTATAATTGCAAACTGTACTAAAAGTTATGGCTGTGGAACCAAGGTTCGATTAATTATTTAAAATAATAGTAAAAAAAAATTATGTTTTACGAAATTGTAAATAATACCTTAACAAATGTCAAGGAAAATTTTATAATTTATAATTACTATATAACCATGGATTGAATAAATTTGAGAAATATTCCCAAAACACGTTATTACCTTTTACAAACAGGTGTTCGGAAGCTAATAAATACGGAGATAATTACACGCTATAGCTTTATTCTCTGATTCAAGGCGAGAACGCAATTTTTTTATCTATTCACTGTGAATTTTTCAACTAGAATTGTTGTTTCGTAATGTTTACAAGTACATATTATATACAAATATCCTTTAAAGTAGTGTATTTTCTTATTTGTAATATACAAAAAATCAATGAAGCCATTGTGGTACAGCGTTCGACTGTAATCGAAATAGTTGTAGTGGACTCGATCCCCAACCGAAAAGAAGGACAAATTCATAGATGACTATGGCTTATTTTATTACGTTATCACCAAATTTATAGATTTTTAAAATCACTGAAGAGGCCAGTCGTGGCGCAGCGGCACGAGGTGTGACTGTAAAACCGACTGGTTGTGGGTTCGATCCCCATTCGAGGAGATGAAATATTTACTTAAAATTTATATTTTCATTCCTTGCGGCGTTGAATTCTGCCACTCAACACACAATGCCTCCAGAATTCGGCAGAAAGTGGGGAAATGAGTGTCTTAACACTGGGCTCCCTCTGCCTACCCTATTGTGTGCGGGATACAGCGTGAAGCTGACTAAAGAGATCATAGAAGAAAAAATAAGAAAATATTATAGAAAAACAGATGACCTCTAGACATACGGACAAAACAACACCATAATCAAATCGTTGCATTCATGTCACAATTATCTTAATGAACCGTTTAAGCAATTACAATTAATAAAATTTCCGGCATATATATACAAGCAAATTAAAACGCTAATGCCTCCAGCTAAAATATTATGATTAAACAAATTGATTTTATATGAGTAGTCTGTTTTTTTTTATTATTTGAAGATTTCATTTCTTGTTGTTTTTTTTACTGATATAGATGATAATTGATTAATTTAAAATCTAGATCGCAGTGTTTCTTGCGGCTAAGCCTCAAGGAATAGGTTATTAATTTTCAACAACTTTATCAAATAAACTGCTATGTGCTTTGATTTTATTGATATAGCATTTATAAGCTATAGTTGCTATATTTAGTAATATTTTATAATGTATAAAGTATAGTTACCTACACGTAAAATACAAAAATTGGCTTGATTTTAGCTTAGAACTAAACTACGTAAAAGTTCTTTTTTTTATTTCTCTTAGGCTTAATTTTTTGTTATTAAAAAATCTGGGGTGGCCACCAGACTATTCTGGGGTGGGCTCAACTTGGGCTCGGTTCCCAGGTTCCCTCTACCTGCCCTTCAATGTATGAGGGATTGAGCGTAAAGCTGGAAAAAAAATATATTATATATTTTAATCAACTTCACGCTGTATCCCGCACACAGCAGGGTAGGCAGAGCGAACCTAGTGATGAGACACTCCGTTCCCCACTCTCTGTCGAATTCTGGAGGCATTGCGTGTTGAGTGGCAGAACTCAACGCCGCACTTTGCCTCGAAACCAGAGCGAAGAAAAGAAAATATATTCGTAAATAAATATTTCATTTCCTCGAGTGGGGATCGAACCCACAACCAGTCGATTTTACAGTCACACTTTGTGCCTCTGCGCCACGACTGGCCTCTTATATTAATGTTTACAAATATTGTCGAAAAACCTAAACGCTTGCACACCTCTAAGTTATTGCACTAACGTGACGTCTCCACACCGATGACTGGCTAATTTGGCTGACGATGACGCGTGAAACGATAATGGCGCTGCTTGATGGATGAGCTCGGTTGCGACAGATCCGATCTGTATTTTGATGGTGTTTTGTAATGTTTCAAAAAGTATTTTTTTTTTGTTTCTTGATTAAAATTTTATTTCTGTATGTCTTTTTAATTTGAGAAGATTATTAGTTTATTTCTATACATAAGTATATTATTTGTACTTATGCTACAAAATAAAACCTTCACGCTGTATCCTACATACAGCAAGGTAGGTAGAGGGAATCTAATATTAAGAGACTCCGTTCCTTACTTTCCGAAGGTTTTCTCGACAACTCAACAACAGGCTTTTGCCTATGTACCAGAGCGAAAAAATTCAAATATTATAAAATATTAATTTATTCCCTGGAATGGGGATCGAAACCACAACCGTCGCGTTACAGTCACACCTTTGTGCCCTTGGGCAACGACGACCTCCATACTCCAAAAACTTATTTCACACTAACAACATCTATAAAAAATGTTTATAGCAATCAACATATTTAAACAGAAACCGCAAATAAAAAAAATATACCATCACCATCAAATAAACATCATGTCAAATATAACCAATAATAGAGAAAGAGAGTCATTTAGAACTGAAACTTCCAAAGTTTTACCAAACGTTAGACATTCAAAGTGGCACGACCATCAAATACCATCACCATCAAATAAACATCTTGTCAAATTTAACCAATAATAGAGAGAGAGAGAGAGAGAGTCACCTAAAACTAGACGTTCGAAAGCTTCTAACCAAACTTTAGACATTCAAAGTGGCACGCAATACTAGAAAACAGCATCCACATTCACGTATACCATGAAACTGGCCCGATGGCTGCTTATGCAAATCGTATGGGCAATTACTACAAAAGAAATGGTACTATACATTCACGAGAACCGTGCGATGCCTTTTGGGGTTTAACTTAAATAAGACCATTGTCTGTCTGTTCGGGTCTATTAATTGTAGTAGTTTAGACCATGTGTGAATCGAATGTTTCGTTTCGATCTAATGATTTTGCAAGATAAATAAAATATATATAATTAAAACAGCTTCACGCTGTATCCCGCATACAGCAGGGTGGGCAGAGGGAACCTAGTTACCTTCGAACATAGAACTCCGTTCCCCACTTTCTTCCAAATTCTGGAGGAATTGCGTGCTGGAACGCCGCTATTTGCCTCGAAACTAGAGCGAAGCAATGGAAATATAAATTTAAATAAATATTTCATTTCCTCGAGTACGGATCGAACCCATAACCAGCCGCGTTAATAGTCACACTTTGTGCCTTCTCGCCACAACTGAACTCATTTAGCAAGAAAAACAAAATACATAAATATATTCGCTTCAAGATGTATCCCGCAGCAAAGAACATAGTGTTAAGACACTCCGTTTCCCGTTTTCCGATTCTGGAAGATACAAGGGAATAGTAATCGACATTCAACGTAATTAAGATGGCATTTGTTGGAATTAAGGGCTTTAAGTTGTATAACGATCTAACCTTTCTCTAGTGTTACACTGTTTCAACGATTTGACTTTTATCTGTATGTATGTTTTGTATTTAATTAACATTTTGATTTTTTTGTGTTTTTCATATGATTCATAATATATATGTAAATCATATGAAATAGTAGACACATTTCAGAAAATATAAGTATTATGTGGCCGGTCGTGGCGCAGGGACACAAAGTGTTACTGTAAAACCGACTGGTTGTGGGTTCGATCCCCACTCGAGGAGATGAAATATTTACTTAAATTTATATTTCCATTTCTTCGGTCTGGTATAGAGGCAAAGCGCGGTGTTGAGTTCTGCCGCTCAACACGCAATGCTTCTAGAATTCAGCAGAAAGTGGGGTACGGAGTGTCTTACACTAAGTTCCCTCTGCTTACCCTGGTGTGTGAGGGATACAGCGAGAAGCTGATTTTATATATACAAAAATCCAGTCAACGGTACCGGTATGTCAACGGGTAGTACAACTTATAAAAGTTAACAAACTTATTTTGCAGTATTGTATTGAAATATGCACACCACGCCCTTTCATCTAATACTTCTGTGTAAAGTATTCTGTGTGAAGTATTATGTGTCAGACAGACAGGCGGACAACAAAGTGATCCTATAAGGGTTCCTTTTTTCTTAAAGAGGTACAGAATCCTAAAAATTACCTTTTTATAATAATTTTAATTCACATGATATCTCTTAAGATGCTCTTGAATAATATTTATAGAAAAATAAAAGACAAAATATGTTTAACATTTTTTATTCCACACTTAAGAACGGTTTCCAAGAGGTGAAGGTTCAAATCTCGCTGCATTCTCATTCTCAATTCGATTTATTTTTTTATGTTTGTTACTCCAGAACTTTCCCCTGGTTTTCCGTATGGTCTCTCGGTCCAGTTCTAACAATGCCCTCCGTGGGAAAATCATATAAGTCCTAAATGCAAATTAAGCCTGTCGATAATTAAACGACTAACTCAATTTTAACTTTTTAGTTAGGAAACTCGTTCTAACAATAGAAGAGAGGAGAAGAGTAGTAGAAGAGAAGAGAGAAATCGAAGTCGTTTTTTTGCGAAAAATTATTATTATACATTTTCTAAATCACTAAAACACAAAGTTTTTATTTCTTTACTTCGTTTCAAAACAATTACTTCAAAACGTCACAATTGCGGCGTCGAGTTCCGCCACTCTACACGCAACGCCTCCTGAACTCGGCGGTAATTGGGGAACGGAGTGTCTTAACACTAGGTTCCCTCTGCCTACCCTGCTGTGTGCGGGATACAACGTGAAGCTGTCACAATTCAAAACTATATGCAAAAAATCTACTATTTTAACCGCAACAATTTAAAATATATAAACCACTCATTCCACCGAATTCACCGTACAAAATGGCAAACTGGCGAACCAGCAAACTGCGAGTTTATTTAAAGTGAGGCAGGTGGCTGGTTAAATTGAGATGTTCGTTAGCCCATAATGGTATGTATCTCGTCAATCTCTCGCGGTTATTTCTGTCGCCCGCCACCATTGCCTATATGTAGGTAGTGCTGTGTGGTGAGATCGGGTGCGCGCCCAAGCCTCTTATTTTTAATGTAAAGGCAGTTTCTTTGAATTTCGTTGAGTTAGATTGTATATATATATATGTTTCTATTTAGGTTGTATGTTTTATTGATGTTGTTTTCGAATAGCGTAATTTATTATAATATGTCAAAAGTATAATATTGAGGCCAGTCGTGGCGCAGGGCACAAGCGTGCTACTGTAATCGCGATAGGTTGTGGATTCAATTTGCGCTCGAAGAATCGCTGTGGTGATGACGCAAACTGCGATGTTTACTTTCGCAAAGCTTCCAGAAATCGAAAATTGGAAATTGGGAAACGGAAGTGTGTTAATGGAAACGAATTGTCTTAACATTAGCTCTCCGGGTTCCTTCTGCCCTTGCTATGTGCTAGATACAGCGTTAAGGAAAAATTACAACAATAATAATATGTCATAGGAATAAATATTTCTTAAAATATGATGATTTTAAAATTTGTAGAATCTTGTGCTTTATTGTATGTCCTTAACTGCAATTTATAAGTAAATGTTAAACATTCAAAATCATTATACAAGACTATCATCAATAATTTCGAACTCGTTAACATACATCTCATTGGCAATAAAAACTTTAGAATTGGTAAAGATCGTTAATTCTCGAGTATTTCTGCTAAATGGTAGATTTAAAGCGTAAACTCCACTAATTTAGTAGCGCTATTCTGTGCTTCGTTGTTATGTTTTCAAAGCTTTAACTCGCGGCTTTGCACCCATGGTCAAATGGAAATTACTAAAAGCTGTATATGAGATATGACATATAATATTTATAAAGGAACGCTTTTGCCACTGGTACAGAGTTCTATTTTATTAATCGGTTATATATTCCGTTGCGCGGCGATGAGTTCCGCCACTTAACACGTAATGCCTCCAGATTGCAGTGACACTAGAGTCCAGATAACACTAGGTTCCATCTGCCTACTCTACTGTGTGAGGGATACAGCGTGAAGCTAAAAAAATACTCAATTTCAATATAATCTCTTATGCCAACGTCTATGTCTATCAGCCGTGTGCTTGTGTTGTTAAGCACACTAATTTCCTTTTGTCTTCTAGGCGATCGATAAATTGCCTATATAACACAAAAAAATATCGCGCGTTTAACTAAATTGTATAACTAATACACCACTTAATAATGAAAATTATAGGCACCTAATGTTTTTAATGTAAATACATTACTTTCACCCTACTGGTATCAATATAGAACGGCGCACAGGTTTCGTAATTTTTTTAACGTCGTTTGTTTTTATATATCTTAGATCGATACATAAAATATCGATAAAACATAATTGCAAATTTACCTAAGAAAATAAAATATGAAATAAAGTAACAAGCGTTATTAATTCAATAGCATTTCATAGCATCACCCTACAATACCAGTGGACAACAATCCCATACAACCAGTACATAGAATTGATTAGCGAGCGCATTTGAAACGATACCACGGACCTTAATTAATTAACTTAGCCGTGACGACGCGGGCTCTTGTATTAGCTCTAACTTATCCTACTATTAAACTTTGAATAAGATAGATTTATGAAACACTAAACTAAGAGGAATAGTAATTGAATTGCATTTTGTTTGTTTGTTTTGTGAAGATTACTTTGTTTGTTTTGGATTTTTTAGAAAAAAATAAATCAGCTTCACGCTGTATCCCGCAAACAGCAGGGTAAGCAAAGGGAACCTAGTGTTAAGACACTCCGTTCTCCACTTCCCGCCGAGTTCTACAGGCATTGCGTGTTGAGTGGCGGAACTCAACGCCGCGCTTTACCAGAGCGAAGAAATGTAAATAAATATTTAATTTCCTCGAGTGGGGATCGAACCCACAACCAGTCGATTTTACAGTCACACTTTGTGCCCCTTCGCCACGACTGGCCTCATTTGAATTTTTTAAATTATTTTTTTTGTGTAATATTAGTTTCCAATGTTTTTCTACTAATTTTCCAGTATTACAATACTTTAGGACTACGTACGTATTTTTATATATGTAGAACGCCCCTTAAGTTTTACTTTTATGTAAGATTTTGGAAACATTATTATTACAATAGGCTGTGTTTTTGTATATCCATTTTTAATATTAATAATCAAATTTTGTATAGTTTTGCATTGTGCATATATTTAGGCAAATAAAACCTATGTTACTTTCTTCTCATCGTTTCTTCAGTATTTTAGTGTAGATATTATCGTTTAGATACTGGACGGAATCTGAATTGATCGATGTCACTTTTTCTAACCAGACTTCTTTTTGCTTCATACTTTATCCCGCCTATCTCTTTGTCTATCCTGATATGATAAACCTAAAGGATATTTCATTCTCAATTCAAGACCTTACGTGTTGAATAGCGGATAACAAAGCCCCGTATTCTTTTTCTAGCAGGAAAAATAAAAATAACACATTTACCTGAATGAGGTTCGACCCTCAACCATCATGCTTACATTCTAATGCGGTCCTATTGCGCTACAATGACGTGATATTATTAATATAAACATTTCCTTAAATAAAAAATGAACGTTTAATAATTATTATTAATATATTGCACTTATCTCTTAACAAATATTCAACACAACAAACTATAAAATGACTGAGAATCACATTTGCATATATAAATGCTATATTTAATCATTTTAATGGTTTCTCGTGTACGCTGAAGATCGCGTTAGAATCGGTTAGGGGCGTATAAGAAGTTCGTGAGTACATTTGTACAGAAGTATCCGGACCACTAGCCCATTATATTTCTATTAGATAATTGCAAATGTTTCGTCTTAGGTAATGTGTTTTCTTGTTGGTTTCACTGTATTTTGTTATTTTTCACTTATGTTTGTGAAAATAAAAGCGGTGAAGTGCGAGTCGCATTTGTCAGTTAGGGGTTCCGTACTAAATTTAGGATTATAGTTTCAAAGGTTACAGTTTTACAAGAAGTAAAAATTTTGGATGAACATAGTTTCTTCGTGGATTTTTTTGTATAAAATTTTTAGATTTTTTATTTATAGTGTAAGTTTTCTCTCCGTACCAAATTTTATAACTTGGTCTAAGGGAAATACCCTAATAAGTTTTGATTATCTAATTTCATAGATCTATATATATAGATTTTAAGTACTTCAGTTATTGTGTTTCGAGCATGCGATTTAGTAATTGTTAATAAAATCTTTTACTTACTGCTACGCACGTGATTTTTTTTAAAAAATTACAGAATCTATTCAATTTGATAATATAGATTTCAGATTAGTCATGCTGCAAATGTGACTGTAAACGCGATAGGTTGTGAGTTTGATTCCCGCTCGAGGAAATGAAATATTTAATATTTATTTTTCTTCGTTCTGGTGTAGAGATAAAGCGTAGTTTTGAGTTTCACCAATTAACTCGCAATACTCCCAAAATTTGGCGGAAAATAGCGAACGGAGTGCCTTAACACTAGGTTCCCACTACCTACACTGCTGTCTGGTAATACAATACGTAAAATAAAGATATATATAATTTTTAAAACAACGCCACATTGTTTCTATAGATGTTATACTAATGCTAAAACGAATTACTTTTCCAAAGATATTTTATCAAAGATTTAAGTTATCATATTTTAATCCATCCTCTTTCATAGACTTAGAAAGTATCTCCTTACACTTCGCGGCGGGTCCATTAGAGTCTGGATTTATTCTATATCTAATCGATATAATCGGGTGGCCGCCCGGTTATTGTTTATCGATGTTTCAAAAGCCTAGAAAGTATCGATAGAATCGATTAATTACAACAATGTATGTTCCTTAAGTGGCCGGAGTGACATCGATTTTTTTACAATGGGTAAGAATTTCAGTGACGGTATTAGTATCGAATAATCGATTATACTGCACAGATAACAAATTGTGATTGATGCTAAATACGTAATACGAGATTGCATGTCATCATTGTAACGTTAGCTTCGCTCTTAATAAGCTCTTTCTAACACAAAAACCGCATTGTTTCTAAATGACGAAACTTAAGTGGATGGATAACTAAGACAATATTGAACGTAATATAAAATCTTCTTTAAGCCTAAATAGTATGTATTAAATATAATGTATGAAATTTTAAAAATAAATAAATTGTATTTAAAAGTACATTTGCAGGTGTTTATAAAATGAAACTTGTAGAAAATGTGGAATATCATTTTTTATTATAGATTAGATAAAAAATTTATCTTACAAATTCTTAACAGAAGATCTAAGTGTCAATACGACAATATTAAAAAAATATTATATATATAGTCAAAAATATAATAAAAAATACCTTCTCTTCATAAAAAAGAAATTAGTTAAAAAATACCAAAACAAAGAAACCAATTGTAAGCAAAGCCTAGAAATGACCATAGTGTCAGAATTCGATTCACTATAGATTTGTATCTCACTGAGTAGGTTGTCTAAATAGTCGATTGTTCGAATTATATTTGTCTTCTTGTATATTATTTAGAATTCCTCAGAGTTCACCGTTATGGTGAATGGTGACTATATTTTATATGTTAAGATTTTTTTAAATTATGAAGCAGAAGTAAGTTGAAGTCAGTCGTGGCGCAGGGGCACAAAGTGTGACTGTAAAATCGATCGGTTGTGGATTCGATCTCCACTCGAGGAAATGGAATATTTATTTACATTTATACTTTCATTTCTCCGCTCTGGTGTCAAGGCAAAGTGAGGCGCTAAGTTCCGCCACTCAACACGCAATGCCTCCAGAACTCGGCGGAAAGCGGGGAACGGAGTGTCTTAACACTTAGTTCCCTCTGGCTATCCTGCTGTATGCGGGATGCGCCGAATTTTTCGAGGTATTGCGTGTTGAGTGGCAACGCCGGGCTTTTACCTTGGTACCAGAGCGAAACCACAGTCAGACCCGTACTCCTGCGCCACGACAGCCTTTAAAACTCTAAACTTCATATATTTTCACTACAAACAATATTCACATAGCCCCGCGAATGTAAAACCAGCCTTAGAACTGGCATTTCACCAGAAACGCTACAATTTCTTATCGATCGCAAGACATTATGTTACTATTAACTGTTTTATGGATACTAGTGGGTGTGTAATGCCATACTAAATGACAATACAGTATACATATGCTGTATGTGATTTCTTGACTCTCTCTTAGAAATGATCGTTATATTCATCGTTAAGCTTAGAAAGTTATCTAATCCGAATATATAATACTCTAATATTATTTCAGTTATATGATTGTGCTGTATGTGATATATCTTTTTTTATGTATGTAAAAGTTATTGTGACAACTTAGATGCCATTAATTTAAAAAAATAAATTAGCTTCACGCTGTATCCCGCACACAGCAGGATAGGCAGAGGGAACCTAGTGCTAAGACACTCCGTTACCCATTTTCTGCTGAATTCTTGAGACATTGTATATTGAGTGGCGGAACTTAACGCCCTGCTTCGTCTATACTCCAGAGCGAAGATATGAAAATATTAAATATTTAATTTCCTCGAATGGGGATCGAACCCACAACCAGTCGACTGACCATTAAGATCTTTGGAATAAATATTTTTATAAATCTAAATAATATACGAGCAAATACATGGTTAAATAAAATGCGCTTGCGCATAAAAAACAGATAGGATATCGATACTACTCCACATTTTATTTTCTTACAGTTTTCAAACGGTTTGATATCAACCATCAGCCTTCAACAGCCCCGAATTTCGGATTTTCAAAGGTAAGTTCAGTAAATTTTTGTTATATTTATTTTAAAATATTCAAATTAATTTATTAATATAACAAGGTGCTTCGCCACTAGAATATTTATCATTTAAATAAACTCTTAGGTCTAATAATAAAGCCTTGCTTTGATATTATTTTATTTATTTTTTATTTATTTATTTATCAGCTTCACGCTGTATTCCGCACACAACACGGTAGGCAGAGGAAACCTAGTGTTAAGACACTTCGTTCTCCACTTTCTGCCGAATTTTTTAGGCATTGCGTGTTGAGTGGCAAAACTCAACGCCGCGCTTAGCCTCGACACCAGAGCGAAAAAATGGAAATATAAATTTAAGTAAATATTTCATCTCCTCGAATATCGATCGATCTTAACATATTTTAATATAATAATTTATATAATAATATCAGTAGAGATACTTTCATAAACATATCTAAAGAAATAACTTAAAGAAGATTTTACTGTACAATTCTTGTGTTTCCCACGCCGCATTGTGTTTTACAAATTGGTACGCTTTATCATTGTCCGTCTCGTTCTGACATTTAGCTTTTGTAATAAAAAGGAAAGAGATAAAATCAATACAGATTTATTTCAATTCGAGTAAACTACGTTATTATATGGGCGTGGCTCCTTAAAACCTCTTATTAACTTCGATTTAGGGTTCTTTGAGTTAAAATTTAAAATGCTTTACGAATATAGATTTAGTTTATTAAATATTAGATCGTTTATATTTATTTTTTGTGATTTTTTTATATGTCAAAATAAAAATAATAAATATAAATGAATAAATTAATTGCGGCGTTGTGTTCCGCCACTCAACATGTCAGAAATCGGCGGACAGTGGAAAACAGAGTGTCTTATTACTAGGTTCCCTCTGCTTACTTTGCTGTATGCGGGATACAGCGTGAAGCTGGGAACAGAGTGTCATAACATTAAGTTCTCTATACCTATCCTGCTAATCTAACCTAATGTAAGAAAAAAACCCTACAAAAACTATTTAGTGTACAAAAATAACCACTGTACTACAAGGTCTTTGAAAACTAAATATTTATAGCAAATACCATTTCATCCAATCGTTAAACGGTTATCAGTTCTGATTACTGATAAAATATTAAATCTTGACTTTCAAACATGGTGTGAAACTAGTATTACCGTATATTATCGCACTTTACTCTAACAGCGGTCCCACAATGCCTATATCGTTATAGTTATTATGAAGGTGAAATATTTGAATATTTGATTGTGAATTATTGTATAGCAAAATTCAAAGTTAATATAGGGCTATCAAAAACTACGTAGATCTAATAGAATAAAGTAAATGAGCACCTTGTAGCGTTTTGATAGTGTTTTTTTTTCTCATGGTAGTGAGTTGATATTGAAGTTGGGTCATTAGACTGTGTTTGCGGCGTTGAATTACGCCACTAATTTACTTGTAACCAAAGATCATATAAAGAAGTAACTATAAGATAGCATTGTGTATTTTCGATTTATTGCATTTTTAAAAATAACTTGAATTTCTAAAGCTATGAAAGAGAAAAATATATCTCTTTATTGTAGATTTTTAATATTTATTTTTTCTCAGGCACTAAACGGCTTCTTGATGATGATGACGCAGAATGGGAAACTGTTGTACATATCGGATAACGCTGCGGAATACCTCGGACACTCTATGGTAAGTAATATAATATTGGAGAAAGTTTATGTTATATTTATGTGTTATCTATTTTGTATATGTGAACTTTGTAGATTAAATAATTTTTTTTGTGCTTACTCGTAAACAAAAATAAAAAAAATCTGGTTAAGTGCGAGTAGAGCCGCTCCTGGTGACCTTCCGTACCAATTTCAGGATTGTAGATAAGCGGGAATTACAACTTTTTGTTTGCATATGTTTCCACATTTTTTGTGAAATGAAAAATAAATATATGTTTGTAATTTTTTTTTTATTAATATAATCTTATTCTGACTTTTCGAATGTTTTTCTTCATTTGTATTATAAGTTCTTACCTCGTGCCAAACTTCATAAATATATAATAGAATAATTATATTAATAAAAAAATGGGAAGTACTCTTTAGGTTTAGTGTTTTAGCCAATTTCATATAAAATAAAATAATAACGATGCATAAACGCTTGTATCCTTTGATTTCGTTGACTTAGAAGCTTCATTCTATACTTCAAAGGACCATAGACCTGAATATTTAATATTAAAGTCAGCTTGATACCTATACGCCATCTTGAGATAAAAAGGTGCTCCTAAAAAGGTTCCTTTTGAGGTAAGAAACCACCACACAACGTAGACAGCATGCAATAGTTGAAAATTGCATTGCAAGACTTACTGACAATAATTCATTGATCTTAAAAACCTACATAATACATAATAAAACCTAAATTTCTTATAACAATAAAAGTAAAATGTAATTTTTTATTACCTCAAACGATATCCTCAACTCAAACGACACTTCCTCCATCTTCCGTTTCCGTCCACATTAAAAAAAATCGACTCTACTTATTACAACAATCGGTTAATATATCAAAAAAATCAATATCATTCGTTTAATTCTCAAAGCCAGCCGGTGGGTCGATACAAATAGTACTAGTGACCCTAAATCGTTAGCCGCAGAGTGGATAAATTAATCACTAGGTTTTATTGTTAGCCGCGCCCGCACACCGGCGATACAGGTTGATTCATAAACTTTGTTTCATATTAATTAAATATTTGACTGTTATTGTTGTTTATTGAACGTGCTGTATAAATGTTGACGGTTGGGCTTTGTAAAAGAATAGTGTGTATGAAATGTTTATTTAAATTTATTATATATTTTTATTTCTTCGCTCTGGTGTCGTTCAAAGCGCGGCGTTGAGTTTCGCCACTCGACACGGAATTCCTTCTAAATTCGGTGGAAAAATGAGAATGGAGTGTTTTAACACTAGATTCTCCCTGCTGTATGCGAAATACAGCGTGAACGATAAAAAAATAATAGTATGCAAATGTGTTAAACATTATAATATGTAGAACGAATCGATGGAAATTTTCTTAGGTATCATTTGTATTAAAAAAGTATAAATATTTATAGAAATTCTATTATTTTGGGCTCCTTTTTTTAAATGTAAATTTAGCATTATTTGCCTGAACTGATATATTATACTTACTAAAAATTTACGCTATATAATGTGCGCTAAAAAAAATGCACAATCATTATATTTAGTTACACATTTCCTTTTTCTGATACAATATAAAAATTCAATCTCGACTAAAATAGCAAAAAATTAAAAATAAATAAATAAAATAAGTCACCTTCACGCTGTATCCCGCACACAGCAGGGTAGGCAGAGGGAACCTAGTGTTAAGACAATTCGTTCCCCACTTTCCGCCATGTTCTGGATGCATTGCGTGTTGAGTGGTGGAACTCAACGCCGCGCTTTGCCTCGACACCAGAGCGAAGAAATTAAAAATATAAATGTTAATACATGTTTAATTTCGTGGGGATCGAACCCACAACCAGTCGATTTTACAGTTACACTTTGCGCCTCTGCGCCACAACTGGCCTCTACCAAAAAATTAACAGCCTGTATTAAATACATATACAAAAATTTGGCGGTCAGTTTGTGTGAAACATGCTACCACTGAGTGGAGATACCCGATCAATATATTCAAATTGTGATTAATAACCTTTACGCTAGCGTTGGCACTATGATCGACATTGGAGCAATCAATCTTCAGATTTTATGTTTATTTATTTTATACTGTTTTTTTATTTACAATTTGTTAGGATAAATATATAGGCAATTTTTGCTAAACAACCACTGTCTCACAAAAATATTAAAAAAATATATCTTGAGACCAGTGCAGTCAGTGAGTTCGAATTACCACACGAGGAAATGAAATATTTTATTTTGTCATTTCTTCGCTCTGATAACGATTCAAATCGCGGTGTTGAGTTCTGTCACGACAGTTAAAACGTGATTCTTCCAAAATTCGACGGAAAGTGGAGTTTTGGAACGAAAGTGTCTTAATGAGAACGAAGTGTCCTAACACTAGGTTCCCTCTGCCTACCCCGCTACAGCGTGAAGCTAAAAAAAACAATGTTTATAGCTTTACGCTGCATATCACATAAAAGAGGGGACGGGAACCTAATATTAAGAAGCTCAATTCCCAAGTTCTTCCCAATTTTCAAGTTATTGCTAGTTAAGTGGTGGAACCAAATTCCACACTTTCTTGCTACCAGAACGACGAAACGAAAATAACTCTTTCCTCCAAGTAGCAGATAGCGATCCAAATTATTTCACTATTGATATTTTAAAAAAAATATATATATTTTTACTCTTTTTACATTTTAAAACATTTGTTTATGTTGTTCCTAGACCTATCCACTAGTAAAGTCCTTTTACAGAAAGCCGGAAGCAATTGTCAAAATAATAATTTATATATTTTATCGAAAATATAATTTGTCTTTTGAAAATACGATTAAATAATCTTTCTCCTTATATAAATTTATAATTCCATTTCTTCGCTCTGATGTCGAGGTTAAGCGCTGCGTTGAGTTCTGCCACTCAAAACGCAATGCCTCCAGAATACGGCAGAAAGTGGGGAACGGAGTGTCTTAACACTAGGTTCCCTCTGCCTACCCTGCTGTGTGCGGGATACAGCGTGAAGCTGATTTATTTATTTTTATTTATTCTCCTTATATAAATATAACTAAAACACAAATGCAATATTTGATAGGACTCAATGCGAACGTTTATAGATCCATCTGTTAGATTACCCGACATTTTGTTTTGATAGAAGCAGTTTGTCAGATGTCGAAAGACAGAGATAGTCTCTCGTATAGCGATACGATATCGATGTTATTTGAAAAAATATTTTAGAAATTCGATGTTTTTTATGACTACATGTTTTTCTCTGACTAAGGTAAGCGAGAAATACATAAAATAAATAATATTTTTTTTTTTGTAAAATTGAAACAAATAGCTAGTTTGTTGCTATTTTTAGCTAGCTAGTTAGTAGAGCAAAACCACAAAAAATATTAGCTATACATTTTTTTTATTTCTCTTACATAGCAGAGTACGCAGGAAGGGGATTAGGGAACCTCGTTCCCATTAAAACACTCCCGTTCTCCACTAACAATCATTATTGTTTATTTTAATATTTCATTGCTTATATATTGTTATGTAGAGCTAAAATTAATTTACCTAGAGAGAATCGATATATACATTATTCATACACTGACATTTACCACAAGTGGAGTACCTGGAAACCATACATACATGTCAAACTTATAACCTTGTGTTTTTGAAATCGGTTAAAAACTGCCTCTAAAGACAAATACAAAAATATTATAAAATAATTATTTAACATACAAAGTCAAAAACAATGCGAAATACAGAAAATATTATTATTATTATTAAAAAAAAACATCTCAGTCTCATACTTTAACTATCGACCATTTTCCCACGATCTGGTTCTTATAAGGCCCGTAATGTAATGATCGATACCAATCATTATTGCCGTTTAAAATAATATTTTAAACTCTACTTTCACACAAATATAGTTCATTTTTCATTACTCTCTCTGTAGTCATCTAAGCGATATTTTATTGTTATTTCGCAATTAAGATTAATGATAAGATTTTAGAAGAAATAAGTACTTAATTCAAATATCTATTTAAAAACAATGTGGGTATTAAGTATGGTGTTTAGGGCAGGAAATTGCTGTGAATTTTTCAAAAAGTTCTTAGCTTTCTGAATGTTAAACGATATTTTTATTTTGCTAAATATTTTTTTTTACTATTTGGCATAGGTAAATAAAGTCTATAGTAAAGCAATCGTAACCAGCTTCACATTTTTTCCAATAGACAATACTAACATAAAAAATATAAAATTTTGTCAATTCTTGGACAAAACAGAGAATTGCGTTTTTTAAGTATAATGAGACAGAGTTAATTTTTTTCTGCTTTCTATCAGCTATTAATATATTAGAGTATGAAAAGTAAAATAATCAAGCCCTACACTCTATTTAATAATACAAACAGAAAACAAGATTAAGACAGAATAATATCAAAAGATAACCTAAACTAAATCAGACCTAGAATCAAGCTTACCATTTAACAAACATCATACAATAAAGCCGTAACGGTTAACTCACCTGTAAGTACAATACACACTACTATGAAACCGAGTAGACTTCCTAATTGCACCCCTCGTACTTCCCTCGAACCACACACGTCGATCCAGCTATAAACAATAGACAGAACGCACAATTCAATATGCAAACGAAACTATAATCACAACCACAACGCTTCGTCGCTAACCTGCCGATTTCTTGATGTAAATCATTAGAACCTTTTGTTATTTAACCGACCACTGTTAAATGAACCACAAATCTAATACTTCCCACTGAACACAAAGTAGTATATCTTATATAGGGAGGACAGGGGAGGGCAGGGGAGGTCTTTTAATAATGGGTGGGCTCAAACGAAGCTTGGGCCTGGGGCGATACAAATTTATCATTGGTATTGTGTAACCAATGTATTTCAAAAGGTACCTCTGTTTCCTTATCGTTGAATGGTTTATCGCGGTTTTCGGTTTTACACGTCTCTAAATGTTATACACCTTATTCGTTTAGAGATTGACGTTTGAGATTATATTGGTTGTAACGATATTGAGGCTGTACAGTTTGTCAATAGGTAGTGCTGGTATTATTCTAGGATATTGATCGTTGTTTGTAGTTACTATCGAATTTGGGTTTCGTTTAAATTAATCAGCTTCACGCTGTATCCTGCATCCCGCAGGGTAGCCAGAGGGAATCTCGTGTTGAGTTCCCCACTTTCTGTTAAATTCTGGAGGCATTGCGTGTTGAGTGGCAGAACTCAACGCCGCGCTTAGAGAGAAATATAAATTAAAATAAATATTTCATCTCCTCGAGTGGGGATCGAACCCACAACCAATCGGTTTTACATTCACACTTTGTGCCGCTGCGCCACGACTGGCCTCAATCATTTAAGTTATTTTTGATATTAAAATATGATCATATAAAAAAACATTTAATTAACATATATTTGAGGCCACGCGTGGCACAGAGGCGCCAAATCAACTAAACGCGACAGATTGTAGTGTCGATGACAAAAATGGGGAAACAGAAGCGTCTTAATGGGAACGGAGTGTCTTAAAACTAGGTTCCCTCTGCCTACTCTGCCTCATGCGTGCTACAAGCTTAAAATAAAAAAAAAAGATTTGTTTATTATCTTATAATTCTTTGGGTCACTAAATAAAAACGAGAGTAAGTGTACCATACAAAATTACTATTCCAAGTTTTCTTTTTATTTTTGAAAGTTCATTGTCAAGCTGTTCTAGTCTAGCCTTATAACCTTTAATGTATTTCCGGTGCATACATTCCACATTGTAAGAATGTATCATAGCCAAAGAATTCGTATCATAGCGTATTAGCAAAAAGAATAGCATTATTTTTTAATCATCACCTATCTCCAGCATCTAGAAGAATGGACTGAAAGAAGAATGTGACATAAATGCCATCGTCTAGTTTTTTCTCTATTTTAATATGTTAATGTTTGTTGGTAAACTCAGAATCTTTCATAATTCATTTACTTTTATATAATCAGATAAGCAAAAAAGATTGAAACCTACAATCTTCATATACATATATAGACAGACATTTTCTAATTAAGCTGAAATATCACATTCTGCTAATGTTATATCCTAATTTTAATATATAAAAAAATTAAGATATAACTTTTCATTTCTAATAATAATTGACAATTTTTAATTTTCTCCAAGGTAGAGAAAATAAATGAGGTGGCCAAACAAAAGTTATATTTGCTAATGTTAGTAACACTAGAGAGGCCAGTCGTGGCGCAGGGGCACAAAGTGTGACTGTAAAATCGACTGGTTGTGGGTTCGATCCCCACTGAAGGAGATGAAATATTTATTTAAATTTATATTTCCATTTCTTCGCTGTGGTGTCGAGGCAAAGCGCGGCGTTGAGTTCTGCCACTCAACACGCAATGCCTCCAGAATTCAGCAGAAAGTGGGGAACGGAGTGTCTTAGCACTAGGTTCCCTCTGCCTACCCTGCTGTGTGCGGGATACAGCGTGAAGCTGATTTTATTTTGATTTTTTAATAACACTAGCATTCTTTAACGGTGTCAATACATCATACCGAGGTGTAGACCACAATAAATCAAACATAAGACAAACATTAATTTGTAATACAATTACGACAGTGCTTTCGTTTCGAACATTAATCTACAACAGGAGTTATTAAATAGCGGCCTCAAAAATGATTTTGTAATATTTACTTTGTAATATATTAAGAAATACATAAAAAACCTTTAATAATATTTTGAAATATTATGAACCACTTCCCAAATGAGCAGATATATATCCCTATATTAGCATGAATTTCTTAAGGATAAAAAAAGCTGAGCTTTCTATAGTTACTTTCCATTTTATTTAAAAGTAAAAATACACTATTCATTTTCTGTAGAAAAATTAAAAATTATACAGGGTGGAAACGTCTGCGTTCTTTTTACGAGAGCAGCATGTAGGGTAAAATATTTCAAGCTCATACCTAAAAAAATTACCAAGATTTGTCAACAGCTTAGACGTAGGATTTTATTTTCATTTCACGATGTTGATGTTTTTATTTCGTGTGACGCAGTTACGAATAGATACCAATAACGTAAACACCTACTTCTACAAAAATACTACAAGCATTGCCGATCTGCCACTTTTCATTCTCAAAGACATACTAGAACGAGAAGGGGATATCTCTCGTTCTATTTTACGTAATTATCTATTTTCTATAATAAACCTAAACAACGTTCAACTACATCTTCAATACCTACGACTCGATTTCGTGAATGAGGCGTGCGATGTTATCGCTTTGATAGGTTAGTGTCATTGTGCGTCATTCTTAACAAATGGCGTTTTATTTTATAACAATATATTTTTAATTATTTTGTTTGAAAAATCCCCTTTTTTATTTTTGGCAAAATCTCTTTTGTTTTATTTATATTAAGCTTTTATAAAGTAGTTAAAACTGTGCTTTCATTTAAAGTGGTGAAGAAAAAAACACTCTGTATAAATATAAATACAAAAAATTGATAAAATTGTTATTCTATTATATTGAGATTTCAGACATACGCAGATATCATTAAGTTTTATCACTTAGTAAAAATTGTACATAATTTTTTACTAAGTAAGTAAAATTTTACATACCATTTTTTCTTTAAAATTGAACTTCCCTGTGTCTCACAACATATGTCCAGAGGCCTATTTTTTTTTGTCCATAAGTTTATATAACGAATGTGATTGACGAGTGTAATATGTTAATTATCAAAAAAATAGGGCCTATGCAAATATTAGTATGATTAATTAACTATACGTTACAGTAGATACTATAAAGTAGTTTCATTATGTCAAGCCAAGTTTATTTATTATTTGTTGAGAACCATTGTGACGCAGTTAGTACATATTAGACTAAAAGCGATAGTTGCGAGTTCATATTTCACTTTATAATTTTGCTACTTACATCTAAGTTTCTTCATAGAATTCTTATTTATAAAAAAAGTTTTTTTCTTTATTAACAGTTTTTTTTTATAATATCTACAAAAATACATCAAAATAAAACACATTTACTCCATCAGTCTGCGGTGGGGCCGTTGTTTATCTCCGTATCGTACCGGTATTTCGTTATATTCAATTGATACCAGTATTGTAGTCCGATGCCCGTTAGCCCAACATTTAGATCTGATCGACATGATTGCTATAGATCATCTTGTTTATGATTGTAGAGTTTTTTTTTTCAAATTACAGCGCACTTTTGTTCTGTTGCTGTTGTAACGGTTTTTTTGTTCTGTAATTTAATTTGTATCGGTTTTTCTTATTAATAATTTAAATTTATATTAATAATCTAAATATATTAATAATTTAAATTAATAATTTAAAGTTTGTATGGATTTCAATAATTTGGTAATGTGGAACTAGTATTTTTGATATAATAAAAAAGTAAGTAAATGAAACTTTTATTGTTTACATTTCGTCGTTTTAGTACCGAGGCAGAGCGTTAGAGTGAAGCGTTGAGTTACGCCACTTAACACGTAAAATGGCTCCAGAATTCGGCGGAAAATGGGAAACGAAATGTCTTGCCACTAGGTTCCCCTGCCCACCCAAGAATATACTAAGAGTTATACTTTATAAGATTTTCTGCTACAATGTTACAAATATAACAAAACACAAACTATTATCAATTAATATCATTACAAGAAAATTTCTCATGAATCGTAATACTTAATGTGGATATTTAAAATAAATTGCTTAGTTAAGATAATTTTATGAAAGACATAATAAATACTTAAAGTCGTCGAGGGCTGTTTGTTGTACACTGATAGATAATTGTTGAAATTACTACTTTATTATTTCTTACTACGTATATATAGTATTATTTTTTTCTGTATGTTTATATATGTTAACGGTGTTCAAATAAAGAATAAAGTTAATAAATCAAATAAATCAGGTTCACGCTGTATCCCGCACTCAGCAGGGTAGGCAGATGGAACCTACAGCCAAGTTCTAGAGGCATTGCGTGTTGAGTGGCGGAAATCAACGCCGCGTTTTGCCTCGACACCAGAGCGAAGAAATGAAAATGTAAATAAATATTTCATCTCCTCGACTGGGGATCGAACCCGCAACCAATCGATTTTACAGTCACACTTTGTGCGCCTGCGCCACGACTGGCCTCACAAGTAAAGAATAATACCTAAAATTAATAATAAAAATGTAAAATTTATTTCTAAAAGTATATATTGTTGTATAATAATATTAATAGTAAGTGTGTGTTTACTAAACTAGTAACTATATCTATACGAGTCCGTGCTTGTAAATATATGTATTATATGAGTGTTATTACATAATGGTCACTCTTTTTGAACACATTCTATTTAAGTCGACTGGTAACATTGATTTTCTTTTAAATTTAAATGTCATGAAACTACTACTACTACTATGAAACTGAATGTGATTCACTTTTAATAAATATATCAACAAGAAACTTAGCAGTTTCGAAGAAACGAAGCTTAAGTAAATAATAATATTACATCAACGACCTGGCCTGATCATTGAGCCAGCTCCGGAAATGTCGAAGTTTCCAAAGGTTATTAATTTACGATTACAATACAACTTATTACATTTCTAACAACATTTTGCCACCTTATTAAATTGTAGTAATCAATTGATTACTTCCAGAATACGGCGAAAAATGGGGGACAGAGTGTCTTAACACAAGATTCCCTCTTCCTACCCCGCTGTGCGAAATACAGCGCGAAACTAAAGAAAAACGCGAAATTAAGAAAAAAATATGTACTTAACAAACAAAAGTAGCTTTCAAAGCTTAAATACACCTCCAATCATTTACCAAAGTTTTACGCCAACAGCTCTATACGAGGCCCACCAACTGGTTGTTTAAAATCAGATAAGTCACTGTAGAAGTCATTTAAATAATATCTTGATTAACTTAGTAGTATTCATTTTAAATCAGCACGTCGGGTGGCACTCGAGCGGATAATGACATGTAAATAGCGACAAGTGGTCTGTGATCTTGTGACGTTAATGTCGTATGGTGACACACCTGTCGTCTTAAATGAATGGGTTGTATAAAAAATGTATGTTTTAAGCTATTATAAATTATGAATAGGTATATCATTGATATTAATTTGAATGTTTTATTTGGAAAATTATATTTTTTTTATTAGAAACGAAATTATATATATAAGATTTATTTTTTTGCTTCAAACTGTATCCCACACGTTGTTGAGTAGGCAGATTCGGCCCTATTAGGACACTTCAGTTTCCCAATTTCCTCTACCGGACCGTTACCAGAGCAAAAAAATGAAAATATTAAATTATTAATTTCCTCAAGTGGGGATGGAACCCACAACCATTCACGTTTATAGTAATACGCTTGTGCTCATGCGTCATATATCCTTCACAATCAATACACTTGACTATTGTTTTTATTAAAAAAATATTAATATTGGTTAATCGTTACCATTTTTATTAAACTATCTATCGTATTAAATTAGTCAAATTTTATGTTAACACCTCACCTTGTCATCATAAGAATAAAACATAGAAATACTCACATTCTATTATGCATACATTTCACAAATAATCCAAATTATTAAATCCCTAATACTTTTATTTACATTTTGCGCGTCCGTACGCTCGTATATGCGCAAGCGCACATCCACGTCGCGCCGGACCGCCCGCGACAGGTGGGCGGGGCGCTGTGACGCTGACGTCAGACGGGGTCGCACGTCATAAATTAATAGACCACACATTATCTTACTCTGTATTTATTATTTGATTTAGTTATTATTATGATAAGATCAGGAAATATGGTTGTAGTCGATTCAGGTTTGTTGTTCAATGGTGGTTATATAATGTAAAATGGTTAAGTTAAAGTATTAAAGATAAATTAAAATTATATCTCTTATATATGTATGTCAACTATAAAAACATAGCGTTGAGTTTCACTCACTCTCTAGCCTGCTATGCAGGAAATAGAGAGAAGCTGTTTGGTTGATTTTTTGTCTTCTATTTCATAGAATGCTGGTGCAAAATATATACATATACTTAGCGATAATCATATAATTACACCACAAGCTGAATAAATATTTTATATTGAATGGCAAAGCCTAATACATTACTTTGCATAAATATCAATAATATTCTATATGTAATATATTTACTTGAATATAAGAAAAACAAGACTTGTTCTTAGTTTCTAAAGAAAATGCAATAAACAAGTTGAATATATAAAAAAAATTAGGTTTTTAATAAAAATTGCCTTCTTTACAAGAAACACAGACAATGTACAGCCCTATTCTATACGAAAACCTTAGGAAATTCTTACCTTCTCTATTATTTAATTAAACTAACCAACACCGAGGGCCAGCTTAATTGAAATTGTTTAATATTCTTAAACAAAGAGTAATACAACGATATTATTAACCCTGTTCAAGTAGAACATCTCACGGCAACGTACTAGTAATTACAGTGGATTTACTAGAAATGGCGCTCTAGAATATAGTCTGCTTGGATAGTTTTGTCAGACATAATTCTGTGTTATATTTATATTTTTGATAGTCATCCCGCTTGAACTATAATTAAACAGCGCATTGCCTAAAGCATTTAACGTGTAATTGTTGGCCGACGAATGGAAATATAATAGATAAACGGATTATATATTATTAAACTGTAGGTAATGTAGGTTTGGTTGTAGGTGTATCTGAATGTCACCAAAGTAACAAATAACTACTACGTTTATTGTCTTTTTTTAGTATCCCACACAGTAACCTAGTGTTAAGACACTCCGTTCCCATTAGGACATTTGTCGTTCTCCACTATCCGCCAAATTCTGGAGGCAATGCGTGTTGTGTGGCGGAACTCATCGGTGCGATATACACCAGAGAATACCTCGGATACAGCGTAAAGCTACAAACGTTGTTTTTTTTAGCTTCATACTGTATCACGCACTTAGCAGGGTAGGCGGAAGGAACCTAATGTTCCCTTCGTTCTTATTAAGACACTTTCGTTCCAAAACTCCACTGTCGGCCGAATTTTGATAGAATCACGTGTTACGTGACAGAACTCTACGCCGCGCTTTGACTCGTTACCAGAACGGAGAAATGAAGATATGAAATATTTCATTTCCTCGAGTTTAAATAGAACACACAACCTGTCACGTTTACAGCCACACGCTTGTGCCCCTGCGCCACGACTAGCCTCGACACTTGAAGTCTTTAACATCAAATCTCTTTTATAAGTAATTTAACTAGCTTTGTTTCGGTGTGTACCTACTAAATTTACTGTATCATTTTTAAACATTTTTAAAGTATTATTCCACACTTAGGAAAGAAAAATACTTATTTAGAAAACGTATAAAAATTTGAACGTAGGGGGAATCGAACCCGCGCCTCCTGGAAACCTAGTCGGTTTCCAGGAGGCGCGGATTCGAGTCCCATCAAACAAGTATTACTGTATCATATCATTGTAACTCAAAGTTAAATTAAGTACTTGGGATAGTGAATGTCTCAAAATTTATTTTTTTTAACTTGAAAGCAATTGCAGTCTAGTGTTTCTATAATGTTCATTTTCCACACATACGAGTCGATACCTGACCTAACGTTTGTTATTAAAATGTCTTAATGATTTTAAATGCATTTGAATATCCTCATAGTAATATTTATACAGATTACAATATTTGATTATTTAATTAACTAATCTTTGATTTAAGAGGCAAGTCAACTGGCCAGCCCTATACACACGGCAAGTTGTGGATTCGATTTCCACTCGAAGAAATGAAATATATAATATTTTCATTTCCTTGCTCTGGTAACGAGACAAAACGCGGCGTTTGGATCCTCCACTTAACACGCAATGCCTCCACAATTCAGCGAAAATTAGGGAACAGAATTGAGAGTCTAATGAGAAGGTGGTGTAGTGTAGTCTTTGATTTATAAAAAAATCTAAAATTAGCTTCACTCTGTATCCCGCACTCAGCAGGAAAGGCAGAAAGAACCTAATGTTAAGACACTCCGTTCCCCCACTTTCCGCCGGGTTTTGGAGGCATTGCGTAACGGAACTCAACGCCGCGCTTTGCCTCGACACCAGAGTGAAAAAATAAAAATATAAATGTAAAAAATAAAAATCAATAAGTCGTATTTAAATTATTTTAATTTCATCACTCTTATCATAATTTCATCACAAAGAGTGTTGAGAATGCAACTCAACACGCAATATCTCAAAAACAAGAACGAAATCGGGAAATTGATAGTAATCAATATTAGGTTCCATCCGTTCACCTTACTATTTAAAAAGTACAAACCTGATTTGCTTCACCAAAAAAATGTCAAAATATTTCATCCAAACCATAGAACAAAAGACAAATGACAAATAATAATTGCGGAAACCGAGCACCAGGTCGCCGCCGCAAAGTTGAAACAAACGCTTTTATTTTTAAAGAGCCGTATACTTTTGTGAGATTGCGTCGACATTTTCATCAGTGTGCCGACCGCAGAGTATTATTTTAATCGTCGACAGCCACTTTTGTCTTTTCGTTGCTGGTAATATTTTAGATATGACGAATACGATTCGGATCTTTGACGATCGATCGTGAAGTGTAATTAATTTTAAAATATACAAAAACTACAGTTTGTAAACGGAGTGTCTTAACACTAGGTTCCCTCTGCCTACCCTGCTGCGTGCGGGATACAGCGTGAAGCTGTTTATAGTGAAAAATCTTTGAGTTTGAGTTATTGGACAAATATTTTAATCATTAATTATTCTTAAGTCCAAAATAGGAATACTGATTTGGAATTTAGTAAATATTTATGTAATTGAAAATTTGTCTGAAGTGCTTAAAAATTGTTAGACAGGAAAAAAATAATTTCTAGTGAAAATTATCATGATTGAAATCAATGTCGTTATGTTTGTTTGTCTGTACTTACATAATGTACATATGTTATAGTGGCACAGTGAACTGTCTCACTGGAAATACGATTGTACTCGGCAGAATAATAAACTATATAATATTTAAAATATTTTCATTCGCCCTTTCTGATAGACAAAGCGCGGCGTTAAGCTTCGCAACTTAACAGAAGTTATCTATAAAATTTGATGGAAACTGTTGAACGGAGTGTCTCATATTCTCTCTGTCTACACTAAAATGGAAAATAGTACATGAATCTTCTTTGCATTTGCTTTAATTTTCTTTTTAATCTACAGGAAGATCTTCTAATCCACGGTGACAGCGTATACGATGTGATAGACAAACAAGACCAGCAAGCTGTCAGGTCAGAGCTGTCGCGAGCGCCCACCGATGGAGAAGACAGAGTATTCCTCTGCCGGATGAACGTCGCCAGAAACGCCAGGCGACAGATGCGATTTGGTGATCAAAAGGTAAGAATTACTAAAGAAGTATTGTTTTTTACTAAGAAAGAACTATATTTTTTTTACTCTTAGATAGTAGTAAATAATTTTACAATATTACTCACAACAGAGCGGTCACCTATATATATAAAAGCACCTGTACCAGACTGACTGAGGTAAGACGCACGCACAGCCGTAACCGCTGTGCGTAGAAACGTGAAATTTGGACAGATGTTTATTTTCATAATCTGGACATCCACTATACTAAATAGGCGTTAATAAAATAGGCGTTGAAAGTTTGTATAGAAAAAAAATTAAATCGGCACCGATCTTTATAAAAAATTAAATTCAGACCTTTAAAAATATTTTATTGAACACGTGTTTCCTGGTTGTTTTTAGAATTCACCTCTAAGTGTGCAAATAAGCGGGCGAAGCTGCGCGTGCCCACTAATATATTATAAATGTCAACTTCATAGGACAGTGACAGTATAGTGACAATGGGCAGTATTTCCTACTAAATTTTACCTACACCAGTGTGGTCCAGTAGAAGTAACTGAGAGTTATATATGACACCTTCTAAATGCCTAAAGCCTTCGGTAATGCTTACCTTTCTTACTTACTTAGCTTCACGCTTTATTCCTAGCGGGGTAGTCAGAGAGAACGGAGCGCCAAACGCTACGGTCTCTACATACCTCTTTCCCAGGGGGTCCTCATGTTTTTACGTGACCTTCCTCCAATATCTTTGATACTGTGTTTTCGAAGGACAACCGAGGTCTCGCCCGATCTCTCTTACCACTCACTTTTCCATCATAAATCTTTTTTGCCATTCTTTCATCACTCATTCGTTCGACGTGCCCAAACCAGCTGAGCACGTTCTTCTTCATTCTCACCGTGACATCCTCGCTAGTACCTGCCATTCTGTGTACCTCTTCATTGCGGATTCGATCAGCTAAGCTGACTCCGCATATCCTACGAAGAGATCGCATCTCCACAGCATTCATCTTTCTTTCATTCTTCTTCTGTAATACCCACGTTTCGCTGCCGTATAACAGAGTCGGTACCAAAACTGCATTGTGTACGGCCAAACGCGCAGCTGTGCTGACGTTTCGCCGTCTCATCAATGCAGCTAAGGCTCCGTTAACCTTGTTACCGGCAGCAATACGCCTTTCCACATCCATTTCGTATCTTCCATCTCTACTGAACATACTTCCTAAGTATACCACTTCATTCGCTTGTTCTAATATCTTACCATTTACACTGATTTTGCATTCCGTCCTTTCTTCATCTCTTTCATCTTCGGTAATGGATAGTGCAATATAAAAATGAAATTCAATTCTGACGAGTAGTTCATGAGATTACCGCGTCCAAACAAATAAACTCTTCAGTTTTATTATAATAATATAGATTAGTGTATATTACTTAATTATAATAAAGGCCTGTCGAGGCACAGGGGCACAAAGTGTGACTGTAAAATCGAGTGGTTGTGGGCTCGATGCCCACTCGATGAGATGAAATATTTATTCACATTTATATTTTCATTTCTTGGCTTTGGTGTCGAGGTTAAGCGCGGCGTTGAGTTCTGCCACTCAACACGCAATACCTCAAGAATTTGGCAGAAAATGGGGAAAAGAGTGTCTTAACACTAGGTTCCCTCTGCCTACCCTAATGTGTGCGGGATACAGCGTGAAGCTGATTTAATTTGATGTAATTTTTTAATTTATTTAATTATTATAATATAGATTATTCTATATAATTATAATTAAACTAAAGACTTCATTTGGTTGGATGCAGTAATCTGATGATAATCTCTATACTAATATAGATGTAGATAGAATTTCTTATTTTTTTTAACACATTTATAATCAAAACCATTTTTTTTAAATATTCGAAAATGTTATTAACATACTTTAGTACCGTATCGTACAGTTATAACTTTGCAGTAACAAAAACCGTAGCACGTCTTAGAAATATTATATTATGTTCGAAAGCTTTAATTGACGAAGTAAGAAAATTAAAAGCTACATACGATTATTAATTAATACATTAAAATTGATACTAAAAGTGATTGAAAAGAATGTTCTCGATAGACATTACACGTCACTCAGAGATTGGTTCCGTCTCGATATATTATAAAAGTTGATGAGATGGTAATTAACAAGTTTACTTTCAAATCGATTTAGTTTATATGTACACTTATTTATAATCTGTGGCTCTTGCCGTTACAAATTTATATTTTTTCAGCTTCACGCTGTATCCCGCACACAGCAGGGTAGGCTTAGGAACCTAATGTTAAGTCACTCCGTTCCGCACTTTCCGCCAAATTCTGGAGGCATTGAGTTAGGCGTGTAGAGTGGCGGAACACAACGCCGCGCTTTGCCTCGACTTCTGAGCGAAGAAATGAAAATATAAATGTAAATAACTATTTCATGTCCTCGAGTGGGGATCGAACCCGACGACTGGCCCCAATATTAATTTTAAATATTCGGTATTTTTTTATATATTATATTTAGAAAAAAATATTAACATAAATATTTCTGTTACGAAATTCAAGTTAATAGGTATTGGCTGAATTAGCTTATACCTTCTCTATATAACTGTTTCGTACTCCTCC
Organism: Heliconius hermathena; assembly: GCA_013403705.1. Taxonomy (NCBI): domain Eukaryota; kingdom Metazoa; phylum Arthropoda; class Insecta; order Lepidoptera; family Nymphalidae; genus Heliconius; species Heliconius hermathena. Next base: position 223,885 of record JAAIXJ010000180.1, read on the forward strand.
GTCCGTGTACTCGTAATTTTCTTAAAAATAGGTTAATTTTTTTTCCCTTTACTCTATATCCCACATACACCAGGGTAGGCAGGAGGAACATGGGTACCTAGTGCTAAAGCACTCCGTACCCATGAAGACACTTAATGTATCAAAAAAATTGCAATGAACATAAATTTATTACATTCAAAATGAAACGCTTAACTGAATTACATAGTTGATTTATTTCAATTTCTACAAAAAACGTAATAAGTTACAAAATAACTATTTTTTATGCAACTAATATTATTTCAATAACAATTTATAAAATAGGCCAGACGTGGCGCAGGGGCACAAAGTGTGACTGTAAAACCAACTGGTTGCGGGTTCGATCCCCACTCGAGAAGATGAAATATTTTCTTAAATTTATATTTCAATTTTCTTCGCTCTGGTATCGAGGCAAAGCGCGGTATTGAGTTTTGCCACTCAACATGCAATGCCTCCAGAATTTGACAGAAAATGGGTAACGGAGTGTCTTAACACTAGGTTCCTCTGCCTACCCTGCTGCGTGCGGGATACAGCGTGAAACTGAATAAAAAATCTATTCGAAACTAAAATTTAAAATATAAAAGCCTTTGAAATCTTTGACCCTAACAACACTATTATTACAGCACCATCACAGAACTTAACCAAACAACACCATATTCAGTTTAGTTCATAAATAACACCACGGAACCCCACAACGAGGTATATAATAAAAAGGTCAATTTGACGGACAAATTGAGAGGCATCAATAAGTATACTATAGTTATTACTGGTAATTGAATACTCACGTTAGAAAGTGATGGTGTGAAGTTTGACCAGTATTCTGTAATTATATCTTGGATCGTAACCCGAGATAAGATTTAATCGGTTTAATGTGTTAGTTACTATATGAAAATAACTTATTGGGTGTGCGCTAACGTTTGGTGCTTCAGGTGTCTTCTTTAGACAAATCAGCTTTGTACCCTACATTTTTGTTAATTGAAATTTAAGGAACACGATCAATTAAGATATGGTTATAATGTAGCGTTATGTTAAATAATAACGAGATCTATCTATTCACTGTTCTTAGATTTCATTAATTTAAATTTGAAATTAAAAAATAAAACGGAGAAATGAGGCCAGTCGTGGAGCAAGGCACATGAGTGTGATTGTAAACGTGATAGGTTGTGAGTTCGATTCCCATTCGAGTAAATTATATATTTAATATATTCATTTCTTCGCTCTGGTGTCGAGGATAAACGCGGTATTGAGTTCCACCACTCAACATATAACGCCTCCAGAAATCAACGGAAAATGGGGACCGGATGTCTTTGCACGAGGTTCCCTCCGCCTACCCTACTGTATGCGAGATACAGCGTGAAAATAAAAACTTTAATTTGTAATTCGTACAACGTCAATACTTAAAATTAAAAGCTCAACATTATAGGCAAACCAATTTTTAATACAATATTTCCACAATGCGACACTTACGTGCAAAACGCCAGTTACCATTTAAAGAATATTTTAAGACCTCAGGCCCTATACTCTGCCACAGTGTCATATATCTCTAAAGAATTTATATTAGCACGCCCACGCTTAATATGTGGTGTTCAGATAAAGAGGAGAGGACGCTTGGAGTAACAAACAGTCTCGGTTCCAAGTTTATTGTCTCCAATTAATATTCGAGACGCACGTGCTACTCGCTGGGGGCAGCGCAGACATGAGACAAGACAGTTGTGGCATTTTTTTTTTAAATATTTGATTTTGATCTGTAATTGTGATAACTGATTTTTTTTGTTTTGATATAAGATTAATATGTGATTAGAATTAAATTAAGTAAATAGTGTAAATTGATTTTAATAATTTAAAAGAAAACTAAATTATAATTACGTAACAGTTACATAATAGTTTTTTGTAGTAATAATATTCCCCTAAGTGCAATTAAAAACACCGAGCTTAAGTTAAATATATTCCAATGTATATCTTTATATATTATAAATATCGAGATTATTTAATATATCTTGGCGAGGAAATAAAATAGTGCTAAGTGTCTAGCAATGGGTGACATAATTTTGAATATTAGTCCAAAGAAAATATTTTAAAAATGAGCTTTTATAATACCACCAATACTACAATAGGATATGTCTCTCTCTACGGAATCTAGAATGCATGAAAACTAGGTAGTTCTAGGGAGTTTTGGGGAGAGATTCTTTTGTAAACAGAAATACCTAGTATTTCATTGATTTCTTGTAGTATATATAATTTTATAATTGAACTAATTCTATCGAAAGCTTTCACTTTTAAGCTTAACAAAGTGTATTTAAAGATACTTTCTAAAAGTAGATTAACTATACTTTTCTACCCATTGTTGCGTATCATATCTCAAACGCTTCTCTCAGTGGAGCGCTAAAATATCTCAAGTCTACTTATTTAGAAAACGTATAAAAATTTGAACGCAGTGGGACTCGAACCCACGCCTGGGACTGGAAACTGACCAGGTCGGTCAAAATTTTTATACGTTTTCTAAATAAGTATTTTTCTTTCCTAAGTGTGGAATAACACTTTAAAAATGTTAAAAATGTCTTAAGTCTGTTCACTAATCGCGTGCATATATCATATTAGGAGCTCTACCTACGTGTACTGCAAATTACTTCAAGATGTTTTCTAAATACAATAACGAACGCTCGCCTAAGGCTATATTTTTTATCTATGGACAAGTAGAAGTGTAACTAACTTAACTATTTAATATATGGGTACATCGTTTGATGTAAAAACAGCTATACATTTTTCCCGTATAGCGGCATAGGTAGAGAGATTTTAGTGTCAAGACACTCCGTTCTTCATTTTCCGCTTGTAATCGAAATGTACGTGCTGAGTGGCGGAAATCAATGTGTTTCTTTTTGCCAGAGCGGAGGAATTAAAATATTATTTTAAAATAGTTTCTTTAAAAATATACAGATTTTTTCTGATACTAAATATTTCGAAACCAAATGCTAGATTGCTAAATGTACCAAAAACTTTAAAATCGACATATACTAAAACCGACCTAAATACTTTAGATAAATCAAAATTATCCTAACCGAGTTACCTTTAACGAAAACTAGGTTGCTTAAATGAACTATCGTATTAATTCATACAACCGAAAGATCTATGAATCTTTTATTAAGATTTATTCCTTTCAAATTGTATGATAAATGCGTTATGATAAATAGATATTGAATAATGGTTTCTTTATACAATGTATTTAATTTTTATGGTTCCGTACCTTAAAAAGAAAAAACGGAACCCTTATAGGGTTACTTTTTTGTGTATCTGTCCGTCTATCAAGAGTATCTATTTCGAGATTGTGTGGTTATATCGATCTAAAATGAATATCAAATATGCAGGTTTAAGTCCCTTGAAGCACAGAAAAAATCATGCTTCTAAGTCAATCAGTTACGTAATCAAGACCTATAGGATACTTCCCGTGGATCTACACTTATGAAATTTGGCAAAAAAGAAGAACTTGCAGTATAAATAAAGGAAAAAAATCCAATAATTAAAATGTATACATAGGCGTATGTCATACTAAAAATCCATTACCTAAAAACTCATAACTGGAGTCATTGCTTGTTGACTGGCGGAACTCATCTCGCTTTGCCTCGACTCCAGACCCGAATTGGAATCGAACCCACAATCCTTGCCCATTTAAAATCACACATTTGTGCCCCTGCGCCTACTGGCCTCAATAAATGCGTTATGATAAATAGATATCGAATAATAGTTTCTTTATACGATGTATTTCATAATCGATTTTAATCAGCATAGTAATGAAACTGAGGCAGAGAAATGTCCGAGCTGTTAATGGTGTCTTATCACACCATCCTGTCTGATATGGCAGTCATTACGGCCACACGGGCTTTGAATCATATCCTATCCTATCCTATTATAAAGAAAAGCTAACTTAATAGGTAATTGTTGATAGTAGGTGTTTTAGAGATACCAAAATATGGTGGAAATGTTTCATGAGCAGTATATTACCAGAAAGAAAGCGATGGTAGCTGGTTCAAATTCATTCTAGAGAATGGTTTGTTTATAAAAAGATAAAGGTTTATAGTGAACTTTTGAATAAGTAAAAGTTCAATGCAAATCTTCATATCTTTGATTATATATCTATTTTAATAATAGAAATTCTTATCAGCGTTATTAAATTACTGATTCAATGATTTATTAATAACTAAAAAAATTGCTTTAGGCTATACCCCGACTGGCGGAGGTACCCAATGTTAAGACACTCCGTTCAGCATTAATAATAACTAATCAAGAAAAAATATAATAGTATAACAGTTTATTTTATAATTTATTAAAATATCACTCGAACTTAGAGACATATATATTTAAAACTACCCAACATCACTAGGTCTACGGTCTAGGTAACTATTATCCATACTACAGTCCAGTCGTTTGATGGAGATAGCTACTGATGAGGCGTCTCATGTACCGAGATGACGCCAGATGGCATGTCCAAAATCTTCTTGTTTGTGGAATTGGTAGTATTGTTTTTGTTATTAAAATGGTTTTTCTTGGTAAATAAGTATAATAACAAACACAATTTAATCTAAGAAATGTGTTGGTTAAAAAGAATAGTTTACGAGGCTACTCACTAGCCTCCAAAAGTTTACAAAGTGTAGCTTACAAAATTCATTAAACAATGTAAGTAAAATTGAAAGGATATTAGATATTTGGTTTAAAATATCGATCTAAAACTGACAATGTTTCTACAACTGTTAAAAATACGTACTGAAAGAATTTTAGACAAATATGGCCATTTTTATAAAAAAAAGTTATGAACAGAGTGAAGCAGTTAATTAATTATTAGTAAACTTATCTATATATATTTTTTAGTTTAAGATAAACTAAAAAATATTGTTTTTATAACTTAAAAAATATGGTATTTATCAATCTCCATACACAGATACTGGAGCAACACGAGAAAACCATGTTAGCTGCCAGCCAATCCATAACATAGTATCAAACAGTATCATTCAACAGAACGTCCCTTTATCTTTGAGTAATTTAGTGTTAAGTGCACTTTGAGTACGATATTCCCCCGCAAATGGATTCCGAAGTAGCGTATCATTAATATCTGTGCTGGGATAGTTGGAAATGGCCAATTTGTTCTGTTATTGCTTTATTCTCACCTTGCTAGTTTCCTTGGATGCGCTGGGAAATGAGAATGTATGATGTAATGTATGGGTTTGTATGAACTGTATGGATGTGTAGCTTCGGTGTGATTTGATACTGTTGATGTGATTTATACGGTCTGGCTGTTACCGTTAGGGTTAAATAAATATTAGCCAAGAAATATTATTAATTGTATTTAATTGCTCTTAATCTTTTTTGAGGCCAATCGTGGCGCAGGGGCACAAAGTGTGACTGTGAAACCGATGGTTTTGGGTTCGATCCCCACTCGAGGAGATGAAATATTTAGTTAAATTTATATTTCCATTTCTTCGCTCTGGTGTCGAAGACAAGCGCGGCGTTCAGTTCTGCCACCAGAAAGTGGAGAACGGAGTATCTTAACACTAGATTCCCTCTGCCTACCCTGCTATGTGCGGGATACACCGTGAAGCTGAAAAAAAAATCTTTTTTAACAATTAATTTTGGCAGTAAGCCACGTGGTATAGTCTATATATATAAAAGGACATGTACCTGACTGACTGAGGTAAGACGCACGCACAGCCGTAATCGCTGTGCGTAGAAACGTGAAATTTGGACAGATGTTTTTTTTCATAATCTGGACATTCACTAAGAAGGGATTTTGATAAATTTTAACCCTAAAAGGAAGGATTTTTTTTTAAATCGGCACTGATTTTTATAAAATTTGAAATTCAGACTCTTAAAAATATTTAATTGAATACGTGTTTCATGGTTTTTTAGTATTCACCCCCTAAGGGTTCAAATAAAGGGTTCAAAGTTTACATGGAAAAATCTTTAAACTGCCACCGATTTTAATAAAAAAATTAACATTCAGACTGTTAAAAATATTTTATTGAACACGTGTTTCATGGTTTTTTTAGAATTCACCCGTAAGGGTACAAATACGCGGGTGAAGCTGCGCGCGCCCTCTAGTATATTATAAGCTTCAAGAGTTGTTTAATGTATATTTTTTTTTCACTTTTGATGTGTAAGTTTAATAAAATATATAATATTTATTCAATAATACTTTATTTTTATATTTCAATATGTGCAAAATAGTAAAATTTTGAATCAAATCTACAAAAGTATTCTTACTACATTACTTAAATAACAATACAGTGACAAAACTGTCTTCATAAATAGCTTCACTTACGACCTTGGCTGTATACCTACTGTATGTTCTTATAATATTGAGGATATGGAGTCATACAGTTGAGGTCTGTCATGATGAAGGAGCACAGGCGCATGACGTAAACGATAGTTTATGGGTTCGATTCTCACTCAACGAAATGAAATATTTAATATTTCTTTTTTTCCTTGCTTGACATTAAGTTCCGCTACTCGACAAGCAGTACCTCCAGAATTCGGTGGAAACTGGGGAACTGGAGCGTCTTAACAACGGATTCCCTCTACCTAACTTGCTAAGTTTGGAATACAGCGTGAACAAAGCTAAAAATCATTTTTTTAATGCAAATTACGTAATTCACACATTATTCGATTGTAAAGCACTAATAACAGCTTGTTATATTGAATTGAATAAGTTTTTGTGACTTCTTTTTGTGATACGAAATCAAAAGAAGTTATTAAGTGTTTTTGTTGTAGCATAATTGTTTTAATAGGTTGTGGTTTGGTGTATCATTTAATATCTACGTAAGAAGTAGCACCTATGTGTGTAAAATTGTAAATAGCACAACTTCTTTTATGTCATATTATGATTTTAGTTCTTTCTTTTCACTCTTTATCTCGCATGTAACAAGTTAGGCGGAGGGAACCAAGTGTAAAGACACTTTGATGCCCACTGTTCCGCTCAGTTTTTTGAAAAAGATTTAGATATACTCGTATATACGTTAATATGACGCAAGACAGAATGCAAGATCAGTGTAAATGGTAAGATATTAGAACAAATGAATGAAATGGTATATTTGGGAAGTATGTCTAGTAGAGATGGAAGATACGAGATGGATGTGGAAAGGCGTATTGCTGCCGGTAACAAGGTTAACAGAGCCTTATCTGCATTGATGAGACGGTGAAACGTCAGCACAGCTGCGCGTTTGGCCGTACACAATGCAGTGTTGGTACCGACGCTGTTATACGGCAGCGAAACATAAGTATTACAGAAGAAGAATGAAAGAAAGATGAATGCTGTGGAGATGCCATCTCTTCGTAGGATATGCGGAGTCAGCTTCTCTGACCGAATCTGTAATGAAGAGATACACAGAATGACAGGTACTAGCGAGGATGTCACGGTGAGAATCAAAAAGAACGTACTCAGCTGGTTTTGGCACGTCAAACGAATGAGTGATGAAATAATGGCAAAAAAAGAGAACGGAACGGAAAAGAACGGTAAGAGTGAGACCTCGGTTGACCTTTGAAAACACAGTATCAAACATACTGGAGGAAGGTCACATAAAGAGCCTGAGGACCCCCCGAAGAGCATGTATGAAGAGGTCGATGACAGTGGACGAGGCGAAAGAGGTATGTAGAGACCGTAGCATTTGGCAATCCGTTCTCTCTCACTACCCCGCTAGGGATACAGCGTGAAGCTAGTTAAGTTTATTTTACTTACTACTTAATATATCTATCTACATATATACAGAATAAGTCATTTTATGACTCAAGAAAATATGACCTTTTCATTTTACATTCCTAAGTATAACAAAATGCCATAGATTCTTACCAAAATATTTTCGGTGCTTTAAACTTTTTTTTAAGCTACATGATGTATACCGCATATAGGTCAAAAGAGAGTACCTAGTTTTAAGAAATTTCGTTCACTTTCCTCCGAATTTTCGAAGTATTGTGTGTTGAGTGGCAGAACTCAATGCCGGGCTTTGCCTTGTTATCAAAGCTAGAAAATAAAAAAACTTAATAAAAATAGTAATGTGTTTTAAATCAATTGAGGCTATTGTGGTGCTATAGAAAAAATTATGCATTTGAAAATGGAGAACGGAGTATCTTGACACTAGATTCTCTCAGCCACAAGCCTCAAGGCTTAAATAAGAAGCTAAGATCTTAATGTATTACAGCTTAAACTACTATCGATTTCCACGACGTATAGTGACTTGAATATTTACGATTTAAAGTTACGTGGCTCGTGCCCTTATACAGCTGGCTACCTGAACTTGGCCTTTAGTATCCTATGACATTGACTGACAGTACTGATCTAAAACTATAGCTAAAATTTATGAAAGGGGTACAAAGTGTTCAAAAGTGTTTATTTACACTTCCGTACACTTTATACTTCAATATAATTCCTTTCTTTCATATTAAATTTATAAGATGAATGAAGGTGATATGAAATATTATTAACATATGTTCACCGCGTCTGACTGTTATGGGTTCGATTCCAACTTGGGGAGAATTAGTTTTATTTCCTCACTGTGGTAAGTAGATAAAACGCGGCATTGAATTCCGCCGCTAAACACACAATATCTTGAAATTTGGGTGTAAAATGGGGAACAAAATGTCTTAACACTAAATTTCCTCTTACCTCACTAAAAGACAGCGTGAAACTAAAAAACAATGTTATATAATATACAAGAAAGAACATCTGCTTTCCATTATTTAATATCATAACAATACCTCATAGAAATATAGAAATGACTTGTATATTAAATGAATAAGAAAAGATTAAGTAGAGACCAGTCGTGTGGCTCTAAACGCGACAGTTTGCGGGTTCAATTCCCACTCGAGGAAATTTAAAATTTAACACGTTCATTTCCTCGCTCTAGTGTCAAAGCAAAGTGCGGCGTTGAGTTCCACCACTCAACACGCAATGCCTCCTGATTTCAGAGGAAAGTGGAAACACGAAAAGAAAAGAAGCTAATTAAATAATATATAATAAGCTTGTTTATCGTAAACTTATTTATCGTCATTACTTCTAAACATATTAAATCAAACACAAGACGTAAAGTATAACAAATGCTGACATACCAATGCTATTAATCAAAATTCACCTTTCTCTTCATCAATTATGAATTTTAACCTACTACTACCGACGCGACACATCGATCACACGATTGTAGGAAATCTAAGCACATTTGCACTGATTAGTAGTCAAAATGTGGCATTTTAAACCTTATTTCTTTTGTAATAAGAGTGTTTTATTGTTATAAAAGTGAAGCAATGTTAGTTATTAGCTTGAGTATAATCCATTTCTGTATGGCACATACATAAGTCTAATCGAGGCGCATTCCAAGTCACAAAACATCACAAACGCTAAGCATCATTATACAATGACAAAAGAAACTTGTGCAACTGCTTCAAATGTATCCGCTTGTACGGTCAGCGGGAAAATGTTTTTTAAATTATTTTTTTGTTTTTTTTTATTTATATCACGTTGTATTCTGTATATATCAGCGTCGGGGAATCTAGTGTTAAGACACTCCGTTCTCAATAAGACACTTTCGTACACCACTTTCCACTGAATTCTGGTAGCGGCGGAACTCCACGCACCGCTTTGCTGCACTAACAGAGCGAAGAAATAACAATATTAAATTTTTTATTATATATACTCGAGTGGAAATTGAACCCACAATCTATCGTGTTTACAGCCGCACGCTAGTGCACGTGCGCCACGACAGGTCTTTATTTAGTTTATATTTATGAAATATATTAATACCAGTGTGTTAAATTGACACGTGACTAAATATTTTTTACTTTCTCACGGTATTTATGCATAGTATTGGTAAAATTCTATGATTCTGAAATGAAATTAAATGATTTTGTCAATACGTTTAAATTATGCATTTAATTTGAAATATAAATTAAGATCAATATTTTAAGAAGCATTTTTACCATTAGGTACCATATTAAATATTAAATATAAAGTATTATACGTATGTGTATTAAGTTAGGTATATGTGTGTATTACTAGGTAAATTTAAAAAAATCAGAGATTTTAGAAAAATATATTTTAGAAACGTTCTATATTTAGCTGCGGACAGTACACTGATCGGTTCCAGTAGGTATACTAATCTTATTCCATATTACAATAACGGCTTAGATCGTATACAGCAAAACATTTCTATCCACTCCCTCTTACTATGCACTGATATATGAATACTGCATACGTTTAAAGAAAACTGTATATAATATAACGTTTTTCTAAGTACGTTTCAAAACAAACGATAGCCTTTGAGTGTGACTAAGTTTTTTTTTGTATGTATATGATGCCGCTTAAATTAAGGAATATCTTTTTAGTACAGTGTCTGAGTATAAACGCGATAGTTATGGGTTCGGTTCCCACTAGAAGGAATTAATTATTTTCATTAACTCGATAGCATTTTAAGGTCTGCCACTTAACACGCAATGTCTCGGAAATTACGAGGAACGGAGTTCTTTAATATTACGTGTATGCGGGATACAGCGTGAAGCTAACAACAATATTTTTCTAAGTATAGTACGTTTGTACGATGCAATATAGCGGACGCCCAGTTACTTATTCCCGTTTCCTAAGCCGCTCTCAAGTCTGATGATCTATAAATGAAAATGACATCTCAAGATCGATCTCAGGCTTGAGAACGATTCAACAATACGGGACTTAAAAAACGCTTCACGCTGGCATGAAATGTATTAAAAAGCTTCTACGACTATGCAGCTCTTCAAAAATGTTGTAAATCAACTAAAGTATACAGAAAGAGAACTAAAATTCGAGAATACATCGAGAACGTATTGAGAGGGTCTCCGTATAGAGTATAATGGACCATCAAGTATTTTGTTAAATTGACAATATTGTTGTGTTGAAATCTTTGTATTGCGATGGATTATGGCTATTTATCATACACCTCTATTGTAGAGTGACATAGAGAAAAAAGAATTTAAAAAGTTATTTTCATAGATTGTTGTTTGAAATACTTTAGTAACGGCGTTAGGAAACTAGTCTTGAAACACTGCATTCCTCACATTCCGACAATTGTTGTATATTTAGTGGCGGAACTCAACGCCGCACCTTGTGTGTTGGTTCGTGAGTGAGTTTCGAACCCACAATGATCGCGCTTACATTTAGATGATGCCGCTGCGGCATAACGACCTTAATTAAAAACATTTTTTTACTTTCACACATATATATATAAACTGGGAGAAAATAAGAGCGTATAAATCATTCCCTTTTAGATTCTATCAATTATATTTTCGTGCGGTGTCAGCACTGGAACAGCAGTTGGTCTACTTGGATCTTTAATAGACGAAATATATTTTTTATCGTTTTCATATTTTTACATATTTTCTATTACAGATTTCTTTTCTCTCATATAATTCTCGGAATACAAATAAAACACAGTATGACCCGTACAATATTTGAGCGTTAGTAGGTTTGGTGCGACTGACAAATTTGGCTGAATTTTTTCTAATATTAAATTTAATATATTTATTTTTTTTAAATTACATAACAACATATAACATAAAATTCACCATCACACAACACAAAAATAATATTTTGAAACAGAAAATCAATCGATCACATCAAAAATTAAATTAAATAAACGTTTCACAAGCTCACCTTCGAATTCAATCGTAATTAAAGAAGAAATATACAATTACCGTAATTTATAGATAGATAAAAAGATATATAGATAGATAGATATACCTTTAATTATATATGTTTGATGTTTTCTATACGGTGTGACGAAAGAAGCCTTATACTGATATGGTCATTATTTGAATTAATATATGTACGTGTTGGTTCGGAGGTTGTACTAAATTATAAGTTGATCTTTATAGCGCCCGTGAGAACAGAAAATAATATGTCTTTGATAGCATTAAATATCATATTACGGACTAATATTCAATTGTTCGTTTCTTTTTTTTTTATAGAAGCGCGTGTGTGTAGTTGATAGTAGGTATGGGTAATCGGACTCGAACCTCGTGATTAGTGAAGATTAAAAACGTATAATAATATATAAACAGCTTCACGCTGTATCCTGCACACAGCTGGGTAGGTAGAGGGAGCCTGGGAACCTAGTGTTAAGACACTCCTTTCCCATTAAGACATTCCCGTTCCCCACTTTCAGCCGAATTCTTAAGGAATTGTTTGTTGAATGCGGAACTCAAAGTCGCGCTTAGACTCGTTACCAGAGCGAGAAAATTAAATATCAATTATTTCATTCCTCCTAACGGGAATCGAACACACAACCATCGCGTTTACGTCGCACACACAAGCCCTGCGCCACGACGGCTAAACAAGCAATGTTGATTCGCGTAAAAATTGGAGCACTGAAAATATTACTATAGGCCCCTCTGTCTATCTTTCTATTAATCATAACCTCAATTACTTAAATTTAATAAAGAACTAATTATATTTTAAATCCTTGTCGTGTGATCCCGGCCTAGAATAGGATCATCCTGGTACTGGTGGTGTCGTAAGACCCGAGTAAAGTACGTGTGGTAGAGTCACGTCGCCAGCAATGGCAACACGCATGGGCAGACTCGACCGGATCATTACCACCCCCGGCATTTAAAACCGGCGTGAAGTAGTGGCTTTATGCCACTGCGTTTCGCATCAGGTAGTGCCGGATTCCAGGGCCCAACCCAACTTAAAGGCAGGCAACGCACCTGTAGCTCCTCTGATGTTGCACGGGGTTGTGGGCGACGGTAATCACTTACCATCAGGTGACCCGAACGCTCGTTTGCTTTGTCTTTTCCATAAAAAAAAACCTAAAAAAGTAACTTAAAAAATCTTAAAAGTCTCTATTTTTGAACTAAATTTGAACCACGCACAAAACAAAACCGAAAGTGACAAAACCACGAACCATTACGATTACATTACGAACTTCCAACACTTCCAATACTTCCAACACGTTATCTAAAATTCGCACTTGCATCCCGGAGCGTGTCTTATTTAAATTAAGCCTCTCACATTTTATGCGCGAAAACATTCGAGTGTGGCGTCGTTAGGGCAGTCCAAGATGCATTTATTTATGAAATGTAAATTCATCTGATTTTAATAACAAAACTGGGAGCTACCGCTCTCTATATTAAGATGTACGATTTGCATACTGTACGTTCGACGCGCGTGTGGTTTAGTGGTTAATATGTTTTGGTTCTTTTGATGTTACTAGGTTTGGAGTTATATGTAGGTTTCGGGTTATAGTTGTTACTACTTTTCTCCTTAAAAAGGTACTGAAATCTAAAAAAGGCTACAAATATTATATAATAATGTTATATTAGTTATTTGTGACCAGCCGTGGCGCAGTGGCACAGAGTGTGACTGTAAAACCGACTGGTTGTTGGTTCGATCCCTACTCGAGGAGATAAAATATTTACTTACATTTATATTTCCATTTCTTCGCTCTGGTATCGGGGCAACGCGCGGCGTTGAGTTCTGCCACTCAACACGCAATGCCTCCAGAACTCGGCGGGAAGTGGGGAACGGAGTATCTTAACACTAGATTCCCTTTCCCTTTGCCTCACGCTCACGCTGTATTCCGCACACAGCAGGGTAGGCAGAAGGAATCTAGTGTTAAGATACATTGCGTGTTGAGTGGCAGCATCAACGCCGCGCTTTGCCTCGACACCAGAGCGAAGAAATGGAAATATCAATTTAAGTAAATATTTCATCTCTTCGAGTGGAGATCGAACCCACAACCAGTTAGTTTTACAGTCACACTTGCCGCTGCGCCACGACTGGCCTCAAATCAAAAAACTAAAACAAACAAACAAAATGTCCAAACCACTTACATATTCATATACAGAATAGGTACATTGTCAATGGCAATGGCCGAAGGATAAAAAACCTTTTGAACGACTAAGTCGTGGTGTCGGTGTGAATTCGGGCAACGCGCGCACGCGCACGCACCGTACTGTAGTGACGTCACGTCACGACTAGCCACGGAAAAAGATAAATATATTGGAATGTTAACTTTTAGAGGGTTTTTTTTGCATTTTTTTTAAGTGATGATTATATTGTTTTAAAGCATATGTTTTATTGTATAACTGATAATTTAATTTATTTTATTTTATTTCAATATTAGTTGCGTTCGACGCTATTTATGTTAAGGTAAAAAAATAGCATAGGTAATCTTTTTAATGATCTATTCTTGTCTTGTCTTGTCTTGTCTCCCTTCTTGTAATCCTCTCTTCTTGCTCTTCTACACACCCTAACCGGTAGGTTAAGGGTATTTTAGAGCATATTCTATTATTTATTATAATTTGAAAGCATTTATATAGGAGTTGAAAGCATATGTACAGTAAAGGTAATCTTTTTATTGATGTTTCCTTATTTCATTTAACATACTCAAATTTCAACTCAGCACTCTCGTCTGTCCATTATATGTCAAACACTAAGTAAAAGTAGAGTATTATATAGGTTTAAAGACACAGTACCAGTCAAATATACTAAATACAATCTAGCTTTTATTAGATTTGTATCTAAATATTGTAAACACTCGTTTAGTTAGTGTTGCAGTGATATACTCAAGTGAGGCGAACAAAGCGAAATTTTTCTTTCACGAGTCGTAAAACGATCCCCACTCGAGGAAATGAAATATTCACTGAAATTTATATTTCCATTTCTTCGCTCTGGTGTCGAGGCTAAGCGCGGTGTTGAGTTCTGCCACTCAACACGCAATGCCTCCAGAATTCGGCAGAAAGTGGGGAACGGAGTGTCTTAACACTAGGTTCCCTGCTGTGTGCGGGATACAGCGTGAAGCTGGTTAGGTTTAAAGACACAGTACCAGTCAAATATACTAAATACAAACTCGTTTCTATTAGATTTGTATCTAAATATTGTAAACACTCGTTTAGTTAGTGTTACAGTGATATACTCAAGTGAGGCGAACAAAGAGAAATATTTCTTTCAAGACATTATAAATAGTGTCCGCGTACCATTAATTCTTATGTAACGGAATTTATAGTACTTTCCTTTCCACATTGTATTGAATGAACTGAATGTCTGAAGTTAATATAAATATATTTAGTTTGATATATTTTAGTATGAAATTTTAGATGAGGCCAGTCGTGGCGCGTGACATAGTATGACTGTAAAATCGACTGGTTGTGGGTTCGATCTGTCACTAAAGGAAGGAGGAGGATAAGAACTCGGTGGAAAGTGTGGAACGGAGTGTCTTAACATTAGGTTCCCCGCTCCCTGTGTGCGGAATACAAAAAAAAATAGATACTTTTAGACCTGAACTGTACAAAAACTACGGCGTTTTAGTGTAAATATAATATATATCATAAGATTATTTATTTTCGTTATTTTTATACATTTGGAAAGAATCTTTTCAACCGGTAGTCATTTACCTAAACTGTGTGCACGTCACTACTGACTACTTTAAAAATGTTCAAAATATCGGATTTCCAGAAATACACATATAATACTTACACATATATCTACGCGATTAATCCCGATATAGATTTTTTTAACTTCCCCCTGTATCCCGCATATCACAGGGTAGGCAAATGGAAACTAGTGTTAAGACAATAATTCTATTTTCCTGCGAATTTCCGAAGCATTACATTTCGTGGGGCGGATCTCAACGCCGCGTTTGCCTTGTTACAAACATTGGGTTACAGCGTGAAACTGATATGTTGTGATTTGTGTATTAGTGATATTTCCATACAGTAGTGACAAAGGTTTTTTAAATCTTTTTTAATAATTTAGTTTTAAAGTAAAAATTTAATTCAATCCAGATATAAATCTTCTTTTACACATCTAAGAACATCTTAGTGTTTACTTTATCTTGTTACCGGAGCAAGAAAATCGAAATAGTTTATTATCCCCAATGGGAATTGAACCCACAACGGTTCAACGGTTGAATCATCCACTTTGGCGCTGTGTCATGACGGTTTTATCTATATTCGTCCAATTTGAAAAAAAAACGATATTAGTCAGTAGAATTAAAATATTTGATTTGCAAACATACTGTATTCTATTTTGACTTAAATAGAATTTATAAGCATATAATATTTTACTCATATGTCGATGATCCTAACGCCACCGTTAAGAATACAGAAAAAAAATCTCCAAACCTTTTGAGAGGTGTGTCCTGACGTAATATTTCGTGACCGTACCTGGTCGTGAGTGCTCTGACCGAGCTTTAAAAGCACTATAAAGTTGTAAACTTCTATATATTTTATTGAGAAATCTCTGTAAATGTGATTAAAATACTTTTTTTTACTTATAATAATAACAGTTTTCTTAGAGCCTTATCTTTTTTGTTACTTTTGTGAGTTCAGTTTCGATTTAATTGATAAGAAATGCAAAATTCGATCATATTTGAAAAGAAAAAAAAAGTTGAAAAATGTTAAATATACAAATTTTATTAACATAAAATTCACATATAAAACAATAATAAAGATGTGGAAAATATGAACAAATTATAACAGTTCTACAAACAAGTATTAGAAACTTAAATCAGCTTCACGCTGTCTCGCACACAGCAAAATATACAGAGGGAACCTAATATTAAGACACTCCGTTCCCCATTTATCCTCACATATACATATAGTAGTTCCCCAAGTATTGGTACAAATAACAAAATACTAACGATGCGGCAAAAGCAATAAAAATTAAAATTATCACAATATGCCTTAATTCTGACGCCTTTCACTGGATAGATATTATGTTAGAGACACTTCCTCTAAATGGCGCTCTACAATTCTGTATAATAAAACCGTTGCGAGTAAATCTTCATATTTTAAATGGTTTAATGATCGTCTAAAGTGATCAAGTTGTGTGTTTATGTTGATTAAAGTGAAATGTAAGTTATTGCTAGCGGTAAATCCATGTTACGTCAGTTAGCGTACAATGCAAATAAAATAATGTATTAAATTAGAGGCCAGTCGTGGCGCAGCGGCACGAAGTGGGACTGTAAAACCGACTGGTTGTTAGTTCGATCCCCACTCGAGGAGATGAAATATTTACTTAAATGTATATTTCCATTTCTTCGCTCTGGTGTCGAGGTTAAGCGCGGCGTTGAACTCTGCCACTCAACACACAATGCCTCCAGAATTCGGCAGAAAGTGGGGAACGGAGTGTCTTAACACTACCCTCTGCCCTGCTGTGTGCGGGATACATCGTGAAGCTAAAAAAAATATTTTAAATAAGCTTGCTTTACATAAGCTCGCCACTTGCAGTTAAAAGTATCCAAATTCTTGACACAATAAATATCATCACAAATTTATAAAAATTAAAAAAGTGTATTTAATGACATACTATAAAAAATTTAAAATCAGCTTCACGATGTATCCCGCACAAAGCGGGGTAGGCAGAGGGTACCTAATGTTAAAACACTCCGTTCCCCACTTTTCGCCAAGTTCTGGAGGCATTGCGTGACGGAACTCAACGCCGCGTTATGCCTCGATACCAGAGCGAAGAAATGAAAATATAAATGTAAATATATATTTCATTTACTCGAGTGGGGATCGGACCCACAACTAGTCGATTTTACAGTTACACTTTGTGCCCCTGCGCCACGACTGACTTAAAAACGCGACATATTGTCAAATATCAATGTTATAGGTGCCCTTTGGATTAACATATTGGACCCGAACCCGTTGGATTAACATATAAAATACTGTTTTCTGTTTTGTTAGGTCTTTTTTTGGTTAATTTACAATTTAGTTATGCCTGAAATCTTAGAACTATATGAAATTTAAGAACAATTTGCTGTCTGTGATAATTTATGTACATTTTTTCTATACTAAAATAAGATGCCAATATGCTATTACAGTCAATAGAAAAAAATAATCAAATTTAACCGTTCATACGACACCGCGATCCATATACAAACGGACATATGACCTGGTCAAGGGGAGTCATGACTGGCTGAGTAGAAAGTGATATTGTTTCCTCTATACGTACCAGTGATAGATTCAAAACTAGTAATGAGAATAAGTCACGATTGATCGCCCAGAGTTGTCATACCCACTCACTAGATTGTCTGATAAGATAATGTGTGGGTGATAAGGCTTTAAATCTGTCGAAAAATATATATTTCCAAGCCATTTTCTGTTAATAATGTTAATAATAATAAATCAGCGGCTGAAATTTATTGTAGCTGAAGTGTGTTTTGATATTTTATTTTTGGATTTAATTTGACAATTGTTATATATTATTATGTTTAAATTAATTTTGTGTCTTACCAATAACTCACTAAAACTAAAGTTAATAATAAACAATATTGAATTTTTATTTTTTTTAAGTTATTTTTTTACATTTTTAAAGTGTTATTCGATTTATTATTTAAAACGTATAAAAATTGGAAGGTAGGGGCTTTTGAACCCGCGTCTCTTTGAAAACTGTCCAAGCGCTCTGACCAACTAAGCCATTCGCGTATGTATTCTTCAAGTTATTAGAATATTTTACAACGATCATTATCTAAGCGTTTTGTACGCCCACGGCTGGATATACGCATTCCCCAAGAATCTCCTACTCCTCTTCATGCTTCCAGCATCTAACTGCTTCTGACAATCTTAACGATTTCTTAACTCTGCCTGATGCGGGCCTTCTTGCTACTTGAGCGTCATCCAGCTCATGGCAGACTCGATCGTCTGGCCTCAATAGCCTTCGGTTCTCCTCAATATCTGTTCCTTCCACCGCTATTTCAGCTAAGCAATTCTTCGAGCAAGAATAAGTCAATACCTGGATTTTTTCCATTCTATATTCCATGTAAAATGTAGGACAATCATTCAGACTCTGGTAACATCTACACTGCATTCTAATTATCCACCTACTTCTCAGAAAACAATAGCAATTTATAAAGCAGAATTCAACCAATTGTATAGATAGTACGTACGTACAATACCTTTGCTTGGCTCAATACATATGAAAAAAAAAATTTAAAAAATCCAGAGACCAAACGTAGCGCAGGGACACAAGCGTATGACTGTCAATACGACAGACAGATTGTGGGTTCGATACTAAATTAAATATAATATTGAATATTTTCATTTATTTGTCGTGGTGTCGAAGCAAAACGTGGGGTAGAATTTCGCCACTCAATAAACAATGCCTCTAGGATGCGGCGGAAAGTAGGAAACGGAATGTCTTAATTCTAGATTCCCTCTGCCTAGGATACAGCATAAAGCTAAAAAAAACCATGTAAAATTCACACACACATAAAACATATTTATAAAACATAAAGAACTACTTGTTCATTCACACATTTCTCTTGCACGGTAACTTTTACTGTATCAAAACGAGCTTTTAAACTAAACTCGAAATCGAATGTCTTATTCACCGCGTTTGGGCGTTACACTCGATACGATATTTCAATACTCCATATCAGATTATAGTCTCATTACATTTCGTTTTCGTAGGCGGGGACAAGTTGACGCAACTGTACGTTTCTAGTTATATTAATCTTTGAAATCGGAAAATAAATCTCGATGGCTATTAGTATGGAGTGTTAATTATAATAATTATGGGTTCTTGGTGTGTTTCGGATTGGTTTTTGTTGTAAGAATGTACGATGTTTGTAGGATTTTATGAAAATTGGAAATTATTAGGTATTATCTGTGGTAGAAGCGTAAATTTCAAAATACGGCCTTAATTAATCAGAGTCAAAAGTAATTTAAATTATGCATAAAAGTTTCATTCATCAAAAATTTACATTCATTAATCAAATAATTCCAAATAACAGTACAATTTTTTCAATACAATAAGAACAAATCAACGAAAATACCAGAATTTTCTATATATATCATTATATATTATAATATAGAAAATATGAATATAATATACATATAATATCGAAAATTAATACTTAATTAGAAAATCAATAAAATTTTGAACGTAGCGGAATTTGAAACCGCGCCTTTTGAATACCGTCCAAGCGCTCTGACCAACTAAGCCATACGTTCAGAACGTACGGCTACGTTCAAATTTTTATACGTTTTCTAATTAAATATTTCTCTTTTCTAAGTGTGGAATAACATTTTAAAAATGTTACAAAAAAATTGAAAATTAAACATTCTGTTAAAAACAATTTTTCCACTTAAAAATTAAATAGAATCGCCTACAATACAGACATCTAATACCCTTCATTAATAAATGCAATCTAAATTTCATATGCAAGAGATGTATTAGGATGACAGTAAACAAGCATATACTATTCAATCATTAATATTTATCAAACATTATAAAACCAATAAATCCACGGTTACTGTGAGTTAGTGTTTCCAGGTATGTCTACGTACTCGTATATAAACATTATTATCGTTTTTATGATTTAATCAAGCTTATTGATCACTATTTACAAGAAAGATTGTAATAAATCCTGACAATGAAAAAACTTGTTTTTGTTTAGTTTTATTATAAATTTTTATATTTGTTTTAAAAGGGAGAATTTAAATCTTTAATTACAAACTCCATAACACAATATATTTAAATCTGTAACATTTTCATATAAAACAATAAATATATTATCTCTATCTCTATATATAATAAGACAGTAAAAATATTTTGTCTGTACATTTAGTAATTTTGACTGAAATGGATAGAGGGACACTTAAAAAGAATAATAGAAAGCAAAAATATTTTGTTTAAATTTTTTGTCTGTCTGTCTGTCTGTCCGTCAATATGTATGTCCACATTTTTCTCTGAAAGTACTGAACCGATTTACTTGAAAATTTCACCAATTGCTTTGTTTTAACTTACCTTATCTACTAAAGTTTAGTTCATCAAAATCGGTTCATTAAAAAAAAAGTTATCGTCATTTGAATGAACTCAAGGCATTAGCTTGCCTGCGAATATTTTATAGCAATCGTGCTGATTTTTCGGCTAAAGAATGACATTCGAAACGTCTGGGTTATATGACTGTTGATAAAAATATATACATTTTTGAAGCACTATTATATAATATTTTATAAAATAAAGTAAACAAAATTGAATTGTTAGTGGAGATTACATTCATAAATCAAAAAAAAAAAATATTTTTGCTTTCTATTATTCTATTTAGGTATCCCTCTATCCATTTCAGTCAAAACTACTAAATGTACAGACAAAATATTTTTACTGTCTTATTATATATAGAGATAGAGGCTAGCGGCTCGCCCACGGCTTCGCCCGCTTAAAATACATGATTATTGATTTAATAAGCAGAATTGATTGACAACTATAATGACTTCTCATATGATTTTTTTACGACATTATCGTCAAAGAATTTTTGATTGTTTTAAATAAAAAAATACGACCATTGTTGATATTTAATATTTATAAAATATACATAAAGCTAATTATTTATTACACGTATATATTTTTGTAACTTTATGTTCTTTTTACCTATATAATATACTCTGTTAAATGTGCTGATGTCAGTGAATAATTTAATTTACTCATTCAGAAACAGCCTTAAATGTTAAATTATTGATTTGAAGGATTCATAATATTCTTTGTAAAATAACTGTAATAATTGCATATTAACTCCTGTACAGTTTTTAAATTAGTTACATATATTATATGAACGAACCAACCAAAAAATCTTTACTTGAAAAAAAAATTTACTTGATATTTTATTCAAGATCGTTCTGTATCTCTCTGTGAATTTTTTTAATGAACCGATTTTGATGAACTAAACTTTAGTAGTTAAGTTGAGTTAAAACAAAGCAATTGGTGAAATTTTCAAGTAAATCGGTTCAGTACTTTCAGAGAAAAATGCGGACAAAAATATGTCGACAGACAGACAGACAGACAGACAAGAAATTCAAAAAAAATCTATTATTCTTTTTAAGTGTCCCTCTATCCATTTCAGTCAAAACTACTAAATGTACAGTCAAAATATTTTTACTGTCTTCTTATATATAGAGATAATTAGCTTTATGTATATTTTATGAATATCAAATATCAACATTGGTCGTATTTTTTAGTTCGAAACAATCAAAAATTCTTGTAGAAATTACGATAATGTCGTATAAAAATTATATTAGAAGTCATTACAGTTGTCAATCAATTCTGCTTATTAAATCAATAATCATGTATTTTAAGCGGGCAAAGCCGTGGGCGGGCCGCTAGTTATAAATATAGCGGCGTTTACTTCTGCCACTCAACACGCAATGCTTCCAGAAGGCAAGTAACACTAGGTTCCCTCTGCCTACCCTGCTGTGTGCGGAATACAGCGTGAAGCTGATATATATACAATTTTTTTTAAATGAGTAGTGGTATTTCTGTATAAATACTAACTCTAAATATCTGGTTTTCTAAATTGAGCTCGTCCGTACCCTTTGAAGGATAATCCTTAATTTTTATATTGTTTTGTGATTTATATTCTTTAATTTTAAAATAGAGAGTTTGTCATAACATAAAATATTAATAAGATTGAGCATTTATTAATAAAATTGAGCACCTACATAATACTAAATTATATATACTATATTATATATTAGGTCCTCATCAAATATTTTATGAATGCTTGAGACCAGTCGAGGCGCAGCGGCACAGAGTGTTACTGTAAAATCGACTGGCGATATAAAATTTACATTTATTTAAATTTATTTATACTTATTTTTTAAAGATAGTTCGTGTGAATTTAGCAACAAAGATTGCTTCATCCAATCCATGTTACATTTGGACACACGATAATTAACGATAAGTAACGATTGCTTACACTTAAGAGAGTTTTCCTTTAACACCAATATTAAGACTACATCATTTCCCAACTTAACATAATTAATCATAGTTTTAGGCTGCATCCCGCATATTTTGGACTAGGCAGAGGGAACCTAGTGTTAAGACACTACGTTCCCCACTATCTGCCGGATTTTTGAGGCATTTCACACTGAGTGGCGGAACTCAAAGTTTTAATATTAATAAATAATAATTCCAAATAAATTCCCCCGCGTGACAATCGATATCACAATCGTTGCATTACAGTAACATATTTATGCCTCTGAGCCAAGACGGCGTCAACTAAAAAAACTAATCTTTATTTATGATATATTTATCATGAACACTCCAATTATAAAATCGATATACACAATATCTACTACATACAATATGTTAAATTTCAATCAGCTTCACGCTGTAACCCGCATACAGCATTGTAGGCAGAGGGAACTTATTGTAAGACACTCCGTTCCCCACTTTCTGCCGAATTCTGGAGGCATTGCGTGTTAAGTGGCAGAACTCAACGCCGCGCTTTGCCTCGACACCAGAACGAAGAAATGGAAATATAAATTTAAGTAAATATTTCATCTCCTCGAGTGGGAATCGAACCCACAACCAGTCGGTTTTACAGTCACACTTTGTGCCCCTGCGCCACGACTGGCCTCATGACATGTTAAATTTACAATTCATTAAGCAATATCGATTCTAATGCGTTCAATAAAATGTATAACAAGGCCGCGGTCCCGGATCGAAGACTACCAGTGAGTGGTTGACCCCTGAACTATAGTGTTGTACTCTTATCTATTGTTGTAAACCCTGAAGAATGTCAAAGCGACACGCCTACCGCTTTTGAAGCTAAGCGGTCATTGAATGCTGATAATAGGTTTTTTTTGATACGCAACCTCAATAGTGTTGTGTAATATTCTTTGGTATTATTGCAATGAATGACTCAGTGGTAGTGTATTCGAAATATAAGAGAAATTTTCTGTAGCTTGATGCTGTATCGTTAGAGGGAACCTAGTGTTAAGACACTGTGTTCCCCATATTCTACTGAATTCTGATGACATTGAGTGTTGAGTGGCGGAACTCTTCGCCGCGCTTGGTCTCGACACCAGAGCGAGTAAATGATAATATTAAACTTTCAATTCCAATTAGAACCCACAACCTGTCTCGTTTCCAGTTACTGCCAAGTCTTCACGTTTTAAAAAAAAGATGCGTCAAGATAATAAATGTAAATATATAATTGCCAATGATTTAAAATAAAAATATATTTTATTTATTTTCTTTCAAAAAATTAAACATTACGAACATAGCTTCTAGTTAGTTGTTTGTAATAAACTCTGATAAAACCACCAATCCAATCAAAAAAACCAATGCATTCGAATCTGATCCATCCATCTATAGAATTCGAACCCATAATATTTATTCCAACAAATCGCAACACATTTTGAACAGAGAATTATAACAAAAACAACTTTCCAGGTGGTGCTAGTGCGCGGTCACTACGTATCATACCTGCCGCTCTGCAGCCGCAACGAGCCGGTGTTCCTCGCCGCGTGCACGCCGCTGGCCATGCCCGAGACGCGAGAGTGCGTGGTCCACGGTGCCACCAACGTGTTCACCACCGTCCACGCTATGGACATGAAGATATTACATATTGATTCGAAGTAAGTTAATAAATGAAAGAAGTCAGTCGTGGTGCAGGGACACAAACGCGACTGGTTGTGAGTTCGATTTCCACTCGAGGACATTGAGGTGGTAGTGTCGAGGCGAAGCGTGGCTTTATGTTCCGCCTTGACACGCAAAGCTTCCAGAATTCGGCAGATAATGGGAAGCAGAGTGTCTTAACACTAGGCTCCTTCTGCTTACATTGCTACATACGAAATACTGGGTGGAGCTGAAAAAAATACAAAATAACGTAGTGATTCATCATTGACCTTTCGATTGTAATACTTCTTAAGTGATGCAACCCAATCCTTTAGTTTATTTCATATTTAGAAAGTTCTATATTTTAGTTTTTTTTTTTGTTTGGGATATAATTTTAATCTAACATGTATAACAGTAATTTATCTCAAACTCTGTTAACATCATTTTTTAAACATTTTTAAGGTGTTAATCCACACTTAAGAAAGAAAAATACTTATTTAGAAAACGTATAAAAGTTTTAACGTAGCGGGACTCGAACCCGCGCCTCCTCGAGGTCTGTCACCACCGCTATTGTATCACAATAGCGTCAAAAAGTAAAAGCATATATTTTTAACAAGAAACATCTCTAATAAATTAAATATTTTAGTATTTAGAGACAAATACCTAATACATCATTCTATTTCCGTATACTAATACAAAAATTGCATATATCTCATTAATTCATATTCTCTATAATAAAAATGCTAATTATAAAACACTCAAGAATTGTTGAAAAGAAAAATGTCCACTTCAATTTTATGAGATTATCAATACATAAATAAATAAATGATTTCAAAGTGTAAACTGCGATGTAACCAAAATAAATACAAAACGAAAGAAGTACTTGCGATAAGTGTTTACTGACATTGACACTAGCGTGGAGCAACTCTTACAAATATTCTCAATAGATATTATTTAATAAATAAGCCATAAATTTTAACCAATACGAGCCCAGTTGTGGCACAGGGGCACAAAGTATGACTGTAAAATGGACAGGTTGTAGGTTCGATCCCCACTCGAGGAAATGTAATATTTATTTACATTAACATTTCCATTTCTTCGCTCTGGTTTCGAGGCAAAGCGCGGTGTTGAGTTCCACCACTCAACACGCAAGGCCTCCAGAACTTGGCGGAAAGTAAAAAATGGAGTGTCTTAACACTAAGTTCCTTCTGCTTACCCTGCTGTGTTTGGGATACACAAGCGTGAAGCTGATCTATTTATTTATTTTATTTTTTTATAAATTTCAATGAAGAATATAAAAAACAATAATATTGTTCCTATAATAATATAAACATATATTTATAATAATATACCACACGTAAAAATCTTATATAACTAAAGTCGAGGCCAACAGCCAATCTTCGAATGGAGCTGATTGTTCTGAGATGTAAATATACTCAAAGCTATGTCTTACATGGAACAATATATTACAACTACTTAATAGGAAGACCTTGTTGGGCATTGTAGCAGATTGATTCAAACGCACAAAGCCCCAAGGGCAATAAAGAACAAAGAATGAAACAAATATGATATTGAAATCAAAATAGGATCAACTTCACGCTGTACACTCTACCTCCCCGCAAATAGTAAGGTAGGCAGATGGAACCTAGTGTTAAGACACTCCGTGGAACGGAAGTGTGGAAACTTGCCGCCGAATTTTTCGAGGCAGTGACAGAACTCAACGCCGAGCTTTTGCCTTAGCGCCAGAGCGAAAAAATTAAAATATTAATAAATAATAATTAACTCTTCCGAGTGGCGATCGAACCCACAACGTTGCGCCACGACGGACTTAATATATGATAATATACATCCAAACAAACGGCTTTCCTCGCTTCCTCATTAACACCAGTTCAAGGTGACAGTCTAGAAGAGAACAATAAACGGGTCTTATTACTGATGCGTAACTGTCACATCCAGCTACTGTGCGTCAAAAGATGTATGACAACGTCTCTATTGAGCGTTTCATATTCATGTACGTCAGCGCCTACAATGGCACGAAATAATAAGAGGAGCTGAAGTATGCAAGGGAGGACAGCGGACGGACGAGTGGCCTGCGCGGGCGCAGCGGTCTCGACACATGTATGTCAATACTGAATGTTATTATCAGATCACAATGCGACGGGCGTAAAGTATTTTACAATATATGTATGTATGTATGTATGTATGTACATAACATTATATCTGCACAACAAAATGTATGGGAGCAAATGTGATATGTCTCTTTCATGGGAATTCCAGTGTATTTCTTTTAAGTATATGAAATTGTTTCAAGGCATCTTTTTTTTATAATATATATTAATTGTAGTGCGTGTTGATTGATTTTTATATGATTATTATAGGAAGTATCACTCATCAACAGCTAATTTCTTAATTGAAAAAATATGTTTAAACGTTAAATATTACTGCAAAATCTTATTTTCTAGAAAACAGGAAACACATTCGTACTTAGAAATCTATAAATACAAGCATATATTCATAAAATGGTAAATTATATTCCAAGTGAAACGTGTTAAGATTAGAAATTCATTCTCTGGCAAAATGTCTTGGTATTATCAAGTTTGTTTTGAAGGCGTGTTCATCACCTGCTCGGAAGAAATTTTGCATACAATGACAAACTTACAAGCTCCTGAGGCTCCTACTATAGGCTGAATACACACATAAAATACATTATTTTTTTTTTGTCTCGAATCGCCTTTTTCATTTATTTAAAATTTAACTGTATCATATTTTGATATAAACATTAAAAGATATAATGACAGCACAAATTATTCAGTAAAATATTACTGGAATATTATTTTTATTATTATTTGAATTATACAGTGAGAAGAAAACTACGTTTACTTCTTACATTGTATAGGAGCCCATGTCTACGTCACGTTCGACTTAACATCAACTTAAAAAAAATTTAAAGGCATGTTCACTTACTAATAGAGCAAAATAATCAAAAAAGTATAAAAAAATATATATTGGAACAAGTGTCTCTGAGAAATCGTCCAAGGGCTTATCCAGTCCAGTCCAGTTCAGCAGTTCTCAATGAGCTACTTTAAAATGGTTATACACTGAAACGAGAACATTCCTCGGTTTATTTGAACCCTTAAACGGCTTCCAAATGGCGCCGGTACGAATCCCGCTATGTTAAAAATCTTCTTAAATTATAAAATACAATACACATTTACAGTACATAATTTTCTATCAAATTATATATATATATAATTTTCTTTTCTTTTGATACATTTCTAAATAGTATATATTCTACTTATTTAGAAAACGATAAAAAATATGAATGTAGCGGAACTCGAAACCGCGCCTCCTGGAAACCGACCAGGACCGACCGACCAACCGACCTGGTTCAAAATTTTTATACGTTTTCAAAATAAGTATTTTTCTTTCCTAAGTGTGGAAAAAAATGTTTAAAGTATATATTCTACCCAACATCAAACCTACTTCCACTTACAGCTTTCCACATCAACCCTACAAGCTACAATACAAGCAATACTATCATATCATTAAATTAGATACTATCGTGAAGTCATCTTATTATCCAAATAGTAATTTATATCTCAAGCAAATCACACGCTATCCGCACGCACTGCGCACGCGCATATGTCATATCGTCCATGATATCCTATTGCATTTATCATAAGCATCTTTGTACTGTCTTGTACCATAGAACAGTGGATAGGTTAAAATGTCTCGTGATAAATTAAATGTTTTGCTTAATTTATTAATGCATTGAAAGTATGTAATGTATTTTATTATAGCGTTATTTGAATCGCCGTCGTGTTGTGTTTTGGATATGGCGGGCTAAACACGATTATTGTGGGTTTGATTATGTTTCTACGGGAAAGGAAAGTGGCAAATGGACCATTATTAGAAATGAATTCCACAATATTCAAAAGAGCTTTTGCGACGGAAGGAATCTATTGTGTTAAGACACTCCGTTCCCCACTTTCCGCTGAATTTTGGAGGCATTCCGTGTTAAGTGGAGAAACTCAACGCTGCGCTTTGCCTCAGTACCAATAAAGCGAAGAAAAGAAAATATTAATAAATAATAATTCATTTCTCTGAGTGGAAATTCAACCCACAACCGTCGCCTTACAGACACACGCTTGTGTCCGTGCGCCACAACGGCCTCTAAAATATTACAAATTTATCCCATAAAAATTCGAAAGGCGTTGCAGTTTTACGCATTTTCAGTATTTTTATCATTGATTACCATTATAAACAAAAAAGCAAAATAAAGAGTTCTGGTATAAAGTAGCGAAAAAAAAAACATCTTCACGCTGTATCCCGCAAACAGCAGGGTATCAGAGGGAACCTAGTGTTAAAACACTCCGTCCTTCACTTTCTCCGTTAAAGTAGAGAAAGAGCTCAATAAACACATATTTATTATGTAACAAATGTAGGTACAAAATTTGATTAAAAATATGGTATTCAGGCCGTCGTGACACAGCAGCACAAGTGTGTGACTGTACACGCGACGATTGTGGGTTCGATCTCCACTCAGGGCAATGAATTATTACTTATTAACATTTTCATTTCTTCACTCTGGTAACTGAGTGACTTAGCTCTATGTTCCCTCCGCCTAACCTACTAAATGAAGGATACTGCGTGAAGCTGGAAAAAAAATAATAGAAAATTACAATATTCCTTTTACATCACTTCTGACGTGTCAACATTCTATGCAGACTTCATCATAAGCGTCATTGTTCTGTCCTGCGCCATTGTACGGCTCTCAATAGGCACGGGCGCCACTATAGCGGGCTCTAAGTGACTTCAGATTTGTGAGAATTCTAATTAGTTCTTTCAATAAACATGTAAACAGATTTCATTTTAATGTTTTATAATATTATTTATTTTATATTGATTTTAGGTGGATTTAGTGTGGTTTCAAAATTTATTCGGGTTTAATATTAAAATTCTTTTTTTTTATATATTTGTGAAATTTGTGAAACTGAGACATACAAATCATCGGCAATATATGAAATTCTAGTAAATAAAATAAAATCTAAATTCAATCAGCTTCGCTCTGTATCCCGCAAACAGCAAAGTGAGCAGAGTAATACTAATGTTAAGGCATTCCGTTCCCCAATTTCCGCCAAATTTTCCGTAGCATTGAGTGTTGAGTGGCGGAACACAACGCCGGGCTTTCGCCTTAGTACCAGAGCGAAGAAATCAAAATACTAATAAATAATATTTCATTCTGTCGAATGGGGATCGAACCCATAAACGTCGCATTACAGTCACACCTTAGTACCCCTGCGCCACGACGGCCTCTAAAAAATTATAGTAAATGAATTTAATTAATAAATTTATATATGTATATCATTTTTAATAATTTTCAATAAATAATAATAAGAAGGCCATATCCAGCAGTGGACTTTGAAAGGCTGATGGATGGATGGATGAATAATAAGTTTCGAAAATTAGTGGAAAAAATTAGGAACGAAGCATTGTAACACTAGGTTTCCTCTGCCTATCCTGCTATTTGCGAGATAGATGCTAAAAAAAAAAAGAAAATAAGAATTGGATATGAATCCAATTACGCCAGCATTATAAAGTCAAAGGTTCGTGGCCTAATGATTTGATAAATATTACTTCAAACATAGTTTTGCCCTTTATAAGCCACTCTACGGTTGACGAACATAAATCCATCCAAATTGTCTACACCACTCTAATATTAAATATTTTAAACCAGTAAATTTACCTCTAGTATGCCACCTGGTATTTTAAAAGGATAATGGGATATAATATATAACATTGAACAGATTAATCGCTCTGGTAAGATAAAGTACGGCGTTGAGCGCTGGCACTCCATGTGTCTCGAATGTCACGAGTTCGAGCGAAAAGCGGAGAACTTTGTGTCTCGATACTGGGTTCGTTTTCATATCCTGCTTTATCCGTATAAAGGTGTAAAGCTATAAAAAATATATCCTTTATAAATGGGCAATGAGTGACTCATACTTCTAAATATACGATATTATTATGTTAAATTATTTAAACGCGACTGTTACGGGTTCAATTTACACTCGTGGGAATGGATTATTATGTTTTAATATTCTTATTTCTTCGCTGTGGTATCACAGCAAAATCGCGGTGTTGAGTTCCGCCATTCAATACGTAATAGTTTGAAAATTCGGCAGAGGACGAAGAACGGAGTTTCTTAACACTAGGTTCACTCTGCTACATGCGGGATACAGCTGAAACTAAAAAAAACTATACTATATTATAAAAAAATTAAGGAAACATTCATTCTTGAATATTAGAATACTACTGTAAGCCTCTTAAATACCTCGTTTGTCTAGTTAAGTATTATAGGTATATTTTAAAAAAATATTATTATATTACAAGAAAAAATATGCAAAACTCGACTCTAACTCATGGCAATATAAATTATTAATCACTTAAATACACGTACTTATATATTATTAATCATTTAAAATTATAATATTTGCTTTCATCTTAGACAGTAGAATATCAAGAAGGTCAATGACTAAATAACTTAAAACACTTTGCACCTTCGTTTGCCTTAATAAAAATTATATATCTAATAACAATTTTGAATGTATTATTTTATAATATTGTCATACATCATTATTTGATTTATAAAAAATCTTAGATTAGCATTATTAGTAAGTCGTGGCGCAGGGGCACAAAGTGTGACTGTAAAATCGACTGATTGTGGGTTCGATCCCAACTCGAGAAAATGAAATATTTATTTACATTTATATTTTCATTTCTTCGGTCTGGTATTGAGACAAAGCGCGGTGTTGAGTTACGCCAATCAACACGCAATACCTCTAGAACTCGGCGGAAAATGGACAACGGAGTGTCTTAACACTAGGTTCCCCTTTGCCTACAATATGATATCTTTATCATACAAATAAATTGGGTTACACTAACTACATTCGAACTTGTCATTCGTCTTTATGTTCATGGATATGAATATAAAGTTTCTTTTTTTTATCAAATTGACTTATTTCGTACTTTAAGAAGCATGGCAAAAAGAAACCTTTTATCTCAATTTTATTATAATAATTAAATTCTGGTAATATATGCATGGAGACTATCTTTGCGGTCATATGGCCCCGTTCTCGAACTATCAAAATACTTTGAATTTTTTCACTAACGTCTCTATCAGATGAATACAACATCACTATAAATGCACAGGTACACGGGATTCATTAACAAAAATATAATAAAATATACTATTATGTTCTTATCGTTTTATAAATATATATTTATAATACAGTTGAGACCGTCGTGGCGCAGCGGCACGAGGTGTGACTGTAAAACCGACTGGTTGTGGGTTCGATCCCCACTTGAGGAGATGAAATATTTACTTAAATTTATATTTCCATTTCTTCGCTCTGGTGTCGAGGTTAAGCGCGGCGTTGAGTTCTGCCACTCAACACGCAATGCCTCCAGAATTCGGCAGAAAGTGGGGAACAGGAGTGTCTTAACACTAGGTTCCCTCTGCCTACCCTGCTGTGCGCGATACAGCGTGAAGCTGATTTTTTTTATAATACAGTAAATACTTAGTAAGTTTATAGTTTAATATTAATTAAATTAATATTAAACTATAAACTTACTAAGTATTTACAAGTATTTAAATTAAATTATAATATATAAACGAGACAGAAATAACTACTCAAGTTGATATTTTTTATACCAAAGCGAATTTAGTAAGCTTTACTTCAGAATGTCAGTTAAAGCCATTTACATGAGAACACAGGTCAGACATACACATCTCAGGTTCTAAGAATTTGTGGAATCCAACAATGCACTGGGTAATGTTAACAGGTTCTAGTAAAATCTACACAGTACCCCTCGATGAGAACTTAACCGTCGACAAAATAAAATTAGAGCAAAAATAAATCTTTCAATATCCTTTAAAATTTTTTAAGTAACTTTATTCATATTCAACTTGGTAATATTTGAACCTACAACCATCGCGTAAAACTCATTACACGTACCAACTCTGCCAAAGGCCGTTGTAGCACAGTTATGGGTTCGATTTCCACTCAGGAAAATGAATTAGTCAATATTTTCGCTCCTTCACTCTGGTAATAAGACTGGTCTAAAAATCAGCCTAGTGTCTCAACACTATATTCCCTATCTAATATAATGTAGCTATTTATAAACAATTATTTTTTTTTAAAATCTTATGGAACGTTATATATCCTATAAATAAAACCACATGTCTACATAACCTAATGCTGTATATTTACAACCTATATAATAACAACCTGTATAGCGACAACTTCAGCCCATACAGACAAACAAATCAAGAATCCAACATCATTATTCCAGCTGATGAATCCGAAGAGATGATTAAAAATAATGATGAATGTAATTAAAGTGAACTTGACACAGCAGAACAAATATCTGGTGGGGTCATCACATCGATCAATCATCTAGACCTTGTCTATACGTGCGACTTGTTCCGACTTGCTCTGGGTTTCTAATAATTTTGAAACATTTTAATTATGGTGGTTCATGGGTTTTTTTTATAAACTATAATTACTTTTAAATTGGCTATTCGGATGTTTGTTTATTATATAAAGATAATATTAAAATTTGATTTTCGAAAAGGTAGAGCTTCGTTCTGGTAACAAGGCAAAGCGTGTCGTTGAGGATTAACTCAACACGCAATGCTTCCAGAATTCGGCGAAAAATGGGAAACAGAAGAGCCTGAATGGGAACGGAGTATCTTAACACTAGGTTCCCAGATTCCCTCTGCCTACCCTGCTATGTGCAGGATATAGCGCGAAATTAATAAAAAAAATTAATTAATTATTTTTTTCTATTTATCCAGTAGCGAATGGCATCTGGGCTGGGAGCGAAGTTCCCTGCACGGAGTCAGCTGGTACCACCTTCTGCATCCTGACTGCTGTAAAGAAGCACAAAATAAACATCGACTAAGTAAGTAAATAAAGATTTCTTAACAATTTTCAAAGCAAACAAAAAGGAAAATTGTGATGTTGTAAAATTAATATACAATCATCAGATTGTAGGCTTTAATATCGTAGCATGTTTTTTTTTTGTATTATCTACTTATTGAAGAAAGAAAAACATTGAAACATATAAAAAATGGAACATATCGGACCCGCGGCCCTTTAGAACCTTCTAGGTCCTTTAGTACCTAGTTCTAAACATTTCCTTTAAATCTTTCAATTAAAAAGAAAATACATATCATAAAAGAATATTAAAAATGTTATGAAAAGTAATAAAGCAATTACGAACAGACGAAAAACACGTGAAGTATCCGAAGCATTGTAACTTTTTACAATAATTGAAATATTTTTTAAATATAATAATAATAATAATATTTAATTTTATTTGTCACGTAAATAAAATACTTAAATTAAATATTAAAACAAAATTAAATAACTGTCCATTACGACGATGGTACAACGCAAAAGTACACTATGGGATAATTTAAAAAGTTAAAATATACAATAACAACTTTCTTTTTAAATAATCCCAATAACGAGATGATATGAGCTGTTTAGTCGACAAGATTTCTCTGAAAAAAAATACCTACATTCTACCTACAGTACGGTCGACGAGTCGTGGCCGCCCTGAAGTTAGGTTTTATGAACTTATACGCATTGTTCACTCAGGAAGAAAAAATTCTAAAGTAAGAAAGATCATAAAAACATATCTGCGCAGCCGTCTACAGCTGACTTCAGGGCACACAGGCCAAGACTTGTTGGGCGTACTGTACTCATTCATTGCCTCACCGTGAAATAAGGTTAGTTTCTCATTGACCTTCATATAAAGAAAAAATTAAACTAAAATCACATATATTTAAACAATAACTTCAATCTGCTTCATTATTATAGGTAATTTTGTATAATATTATTGCGATCTAAGTACAGTTTTATGTGGCTTTACTGTGTATAAATGACACGGATATGCGTCCCGGATTTTTTTTTTATAATTTTATTTTTATATTTCAAATTTTTTTTTGTAATATTTAAATTGATTTTACAAGAAGATTTTTGCTTACTCTTTATTATATAATATAGGAAGTATATTTTTAAAATTGTCTTTTAAAATGGAAATTGCGTACAAAAAATATATTTAAATATATTTTTTTTCGAGGCCAGTCGTGGCGCAGTGGCACAAGGTGTGACTGTAATTGCGACTGGTTATGGGTTCTATCCACTCAGGGAAATTAATTGTTTATTTAATTTGATATTTCCATTTCTTTGCTCTGCTGTACACGCAAAGAGCGGCGTTGATTTCCGCAACACGCTGTGCCTCCAAAATTCGGCGGATAAAGGGAAACAGAGTCTCTAGCACTAAGTTCCCTCTGCCTACCCTGCTACCCATGTGCGGGATACAGCGCGAACGGCACAGTTATAAAAAATGCACAAAAAGGAAACGGGATTCTAAATAAGCACCAAGGATTTTATTAAAGCTAGTGACTTTTACTAGTGACCTCAACCTATAATGGGTCTCAGAAAAAAGAATGGTGAAGGTAAGATGTCAATCGTTCGTTGGGTACCTAGAAACATTAAGCAAAGTTGAATAAAGCTATTTCTATTGAAGGTTACCCAATTGCGGATCTGCTAGCACTAAATGTATTAATGGATATGATTATTTGATAAATTAATATATTTGTGAGGCCAGTCGTGGCGCAGTGGCACAGGGTGTGACTGTAAAACCGACTGGTTGTGGGTTCGATCCCCACTCGAGGAGATGAAATATTTACTTATATTTATATTTCCATTTCTTCGCTCTGGTGTCGAGGCAAAGCGCAGCGTTGAGTTCTGCCACTCAACACGCAATGCCTCCAAAATTCGGCAGAAGGTGGGGAACGGAGTGTCTTAACAGTAGATTCCCTCTGCCTACCCTGCTGTGTGCGGGATACAGCGTGAAGCTAATTTAATTTAATTTAATTTTAATATGTTTGTTTGTATGTAATTTGTATTTTTTATAATGTAATTGACAACTGATATTTTATTAAAATGGCTTTCATATTCTAGTGAGTTATTATAAGAAGTTAATATATATTTTTTGATTTTTTTTCTGTTCTAAATAGGAGCTGTAGATACTTTTAAATAACTGGCTTGCTAGCTGCACCGTCGTGGTTTCTTTAGCTTCACGCACTCACCTCACCTCACTTCCTCACACTAGTGCTTATCCTATATATATTTTTGTTTGAGATTTGAGTCTCTACTGTATTTGGATTGATTGGAATTGTGGGGTCGATCGACATGGGTTGATCGAATATGACACGTCAGATATGCTAGGATAGAGATAACCTGGGAATCTAGTGTTTAGACCCGTCCGTTCCTCATTTTCCGCCAAATTCTGGAGGCATTAAGGGCAGAAAAAAAACTACAAACAGATTGTTTCAATTTGGAGCAGTAGTTCCTGATATTAACGTGTTAATCCAAATTTTTAGTTCTTAATATTTATATGGGAATAACTTTATATAACACTTGTCTATTCTAGATAAATTTATTTAGCATATCCGATGTATTATATTCGATCAACCCTTGTCGATCGACCCCACAATTCCAATCAATCCAAATACAGTAAAGACTCAAATCACAAACAAAACTATCTATATTTTTAAATTATCAGCTTAACGCTGTATCTCGCACACAGCAGGGTAGGCAGAGGGCACCTAGTGTTTATACACTCCGTTCCCCACTTTCTGCCGAATTCTGGAGGCATTAGGATATCATTTACATTAGGGTCTTATTCTGTTCATTAGAGTTAGTCGTATTATATTCATTAGGGTCTATAGGCAGAGTGTTGAGTGGCAGAACTCAACGCCGCGCTTAACCTCGACACCAGAACGAAAAAATGGAAATATAAATTTAAGTAAATATTCTCAAGTGGGGATCGAACCCACAACCAGTCGGTTTTACAGTCACACTTCGTGCCGCTGCGCCACGACTGCCCTCAAATATTTATATGAAAAAAAGAAAAAAAATCATAGCTAAACTATTCGTTTTAAATATGAAATCCAAAAAAAATTTAAACAATCTAACAAATTTTACTTCAGCAAATTCAGTATTCAAAAGCTAAAATCCAACTTCCCACGTTATTTTATAAACATTTTAACATTTCTAAATGCGGCCAGTAAAGCTGAGCTTTGTTATGTTCCGGCCGTTAGCGAAATCTATTCGATCGCATTACAAATAGCTGTTAAATAAAATATTTTTTGAACTATTAGTTCATATTTGATTTGTTCGGCTGTTTGTAGATATGGATACAATGAGCCGTTTGTATAAAAAATATTATTAATTTTGTATATCTTTTAGAGGATTTAAGAAGAAGTTTTAAGAAGAGGCCAGTCGTGGCGCTGCGGCACGAAGTGTGACTGTGGCAGAGAATTCGGCAGAAAGTAGGGAACAGAGTGTCTTAACACTAGATTCCCTATGCCTACCCTGCTGTGTGCGGGATACAGCGTGAAGCTGATTTGATTTAGATTAATCTTTTAATTTGAGGCTGTCGTGGCGTAGTGGCACAAGCGTAGTAACGCGCGCATTCGAGAGAAAAAGTAAATAAAATAAATCAGCTTCACGCTGTATCCCGCACACAGCTGGGTAGGCAGAGAAAACCTAGAGTTGTTTTTAACATTTATAAAGTGTTATTCCACACTTAGGAAAGAAAAATACTTATTTAAAAACCGACCTGGTCGGTTTCCAGGAGGCGCGGGTTCGAGTCCCGCTACGTTCAAGTTTTTATACGTTTTCTAAATAAGAACCTAGTGTTCCACACCCAGTTCACAACCAGTCGGTTCTACAGTCACACATTGTGCCCCTGCGCCACGACTGGCCTCTCTCTCGAGACTCTAGATAATCAATTATTATTTATTAATATCTTCATTTCTGCGCTGTGGTAACACATTAAAGCGTGGCATTGAGTTCTACTACTCAACACTCAACAGATTACCCTGTTGTAAGCGGGATATTATATGCAATAGGAAGTATATTTAAAAATTGTCTTTTAAAATGGAAATTGCGTACAAAAAATATATTTAAATATATAAAAATATACATAAATATATATACAAGATATAAAAAAAATCTATTTATTGAGAATTGGATTGATAGTAAAGTATTATCAAATTTCCATATATTTTTATAATTTTTAATTTTTATTAATATTAATAGGAATAGGAAATAAGATAGTCGATCAAATAAATATGAAAATCATCAGCCACGTTCCCACAACTTGCCGACAAATACATGAATTGACAAGTGACACCTGTCAATCTGCGCCTAAGGCAAATTACAAGCAATAACAGATTTATGCCAGTATTTATTCAATATTTCTCATTAATAATATTACCTCACTTACCCTAAATGACCTATGATTATATCAAAATGAATAATTTATAAGTGTAATATTATTAAATGACAAATCAATACTAAATATAATTTTACCATTTTAAAAGTGTTATTCCACTTTTACCTATATATGTAGATTTTTTAGAAAGTTACAAAGATTTGAACCTCGCGAGATTTGAACCCGCGGCTCTTGGAACCGTTCAAGTTCATAAGCTTAGTGACAAAAGCTCTCAGGGGCCCAAACGTGCGACTGTGAAAGCGACAGGTTGTGGGTTCGATTGCCACTCGAGGCAATTTATTATTTTTTTTCATATATTATTCCCTCGCTCTGATAATAAAACAAAGGCGAGGCGTTGAGTTCCGTCATTCATCACGATTATCTTCAGAATTCAGCAGGAAACTGGGGAACGGAAGTGTCTTAATTTGAACGGAGTGTCTTAACTCTAGGTTCCCACTTCCTACACTGCTATTTACGGGCTACGGCATGCAACTAAAAAAAAA
Source organism: Heliconius hermathena (assembly GCA_013403705.1). Taxonomy (NCBI): domain Eukaryota; kingdom Metazoa; phylum Arthropoda; class Insecta; order Lepidoptera; family Nymphalidae; genus Heliconius; species Heliconius hermathena. The sequence continues at coordinate 262,102 of JAAIXJ010000180.1, forward strand.
CTATACAATTTTATTGTAATTATGTACCTTAATGACGAAATTGCGTCTTCACGTTCATCAGGTGTCAAAATTAAAAAATAATCATTTGAAACATGTCACAACATGCAACCTCAAAAAAAAAATTATCAACCACGATTTTAACCCTTCACGTTGCAGTGAAAGTTGACACATTATCACGCGTACCTCGCGTACGTTTGTACGTGACCGATTAAATCGTACAAACCCACCAATTTTAACATAATCCTATAAATGTTGACAATTTTGCACTCTATTGTTTAACAAAATAAAGACATTATTAAAACTTAAATGTCTTAAAATCGTGACTTTTAAATTGGTACACTTTCTAATATGACGGAGGTGTGAAGACGCTTTCCTGAGAAGCAAAAGCTAACGAGTCAACTTACGTAAAGGAACTGTTGTATAACATATAAAATATCATGTAAAGTAAACGACTGATAGTTAGTTGGCGTAGAGCCCCAAGCACGTGACACTATACACGACAGGTTGTAGATTCGATTCCCAGTCGAGGAAATTAAATATTTAATATTTCCATTTCTTCGCTCTGATGTCGTAGCAAAGCGCCGCGTTGATTTCTGCCACTCAACACGCAATGCCTCCAGAATTCGGCGGAAAATATGGAACGGAGTATCTTAGCACTAGGTTCCCTCTACCTACCCTGCTGTGTGCGGGATACAGAGTGCAGCTGCTTTTTTTTTCAAGTAAACGACTGATAGACAAATAATCTGTTTCAGGTAATAAAATTAAATATTTAGCATATCAATATTCAATATAGCGATTGATTTCTGATTTATACATTAATAATATTCAAATGAGTGGGCAGAACTCAGAAAATAGGAGTCACAAATCAAACCCACTTAGGAAATACATACAGATAGAACAACTCTAGTTACTCCACCGACCACAATCATCTCAATCGTCCTCTAATATTGAACCAATAGTCTGAATAGAGATAACATCCTAACATTAACCCCTTATTATTGTTAAACAAATTTAACTCAATCTTATCACAACTTACTTGAGTCAACGTCACAAAGTCGATTTTCTAATGATTTCCACTGAAAATCCATATTAAATTGGCATATGAAATATGGTTATAAGGAATATAGTTAGAGGAACATAGGCTGTGCATCCATCGTGTGCTGGTCGAGTCATCATTCGAATAATTCTATAATCGCGTCGACGAGGACCGGCTGTGCGCCTGCGCACTGACCTTTGCTTGAACTTTGAACGTCTTTTTTTTGTTCTGATTCTGGACTTTACGTTTTCTGTCTCATTGTCTCTCTATTATTTTGAATTTGAATTTAAAATAATAATCTTGGATGTACACTGAAGTTTAGGTTAAAAAGTTCCTTGATATTATAACTTTTAATTTTAAAAGGTTTATTTTGAGTGCCTTTAGAAGTTGTCTAATAATATTTAAGTTTACGTATTTGATACGTTGTAGACCGAAAAAATGAAAATATAAATTTAAGTAAATATTTCATTTCCTCAAGTGGGAATCAAACCTACACAATCACACACTTTTACCTTTGCGCCTTCACTGACCTCAGGAGCAATTATACTATGAAAATGACTTAAACAGTACAACGTAATTTATGACTACATCGATCGATCATCGATGTTGACATCGATGTCTTCGAATAAGAATATCAAAAATATTATGGCAATCTCTCGCACCTCAATATAATCGACGCAACATATATTTCACACCTTGAATGGTAATTTAAGTATATATAAGCCCGAATTTAACAACTTACGAACATTAAACGCGCGCCAAAAGTAGGTACTTTTACTATAAGCTAATAATAAAAAATATTTTTTTACATAGAAAGCATGCCCCAATTTGATATGATAGATCCTGTATCCTATATTCAAATATATAAAAAATCTGCATAAAAATCAATTTTACATTTAAACTAAAAATATATCGCGGAAGTCATATTATTTTTTGTACAAAATCATAATTGTTATTTCCATTAAGATTTTTTAACACTTCGCAATAGAAATAAGATGCATGTAGAGAATTCGCCTAAGAAAAGACAATGCTTGTGAGATAATTTGCGTCCAATTATAAGCACCGTTTTGAAAATTATTACATAAATAATCAAGTAATCAATTTAAATAAAAAATGAGTACCAGTAATAGAGGTCAGCCGTGGCACAGCGGCGCGAAGTGTGACTGTAAAATCGACTGGTTGTGGGTTCGATCCCCGCTCGAGGAGATGAAATATTTACTTAAATTTATATTTCCATTTTCTTCGCTCTGGTGTTGAGGCTAAGCGCGGCGTTGAGTTCTGCCACTTAACACGCAATGCCTCCAGAATTGCGGGATACATCGTAAAGCTGATTTATTGATTTATATATTTTTTTTAGCTCACTGTGCCCAACGACTCCAAAAACAATACCGCCGTCACTTTTCCATTTCTACACTTAGTGCTAGATATACATAGATAGATATCAAACGATATTAGCTTTTAACGCCATTCTTTGACTATAAACTGTCACGTTGGATTTATTGAGCGCTGCAATCAGATATTGGCATGTTTCGTGGGAATTCCATTAATTATTAGCATGAGATAACATTGGTATTATAGCAGGTATAAATCCGTTTACGCCTACGAATATTTTACTATTGGAACTTTTCATAATATATATAACTATTTAAAACTGAAAAGTATTTAAATTTATTAAAATTCTAGTTTGTTTTGGTATGTTTTTAAGTTGCACCACTCAGCCTGTCTATTTGGTAGATGGGAAACGGAAATGTCTTAATTGAGAACGGAGTATCGTAAAATCGTAAGGTTCCCTTTGCTTCCCTGCTACCTACAATGTGAAATTAAAAAAATATTACAATATTATATTAAGTATGCTGCATACTATAATAATTTATGATTCTATATAATAATAAATATTTAATTTGGTGTTTGCCAACTGTTGCGTTTTGATTTAAGCTGATTCCTATCAATATTATGAATTCTTATTAATACAATCATCACCGATACAATAATCTATGAACTATTAATAGATAAATGAAGGTCCAATACAAATTCACAAGGATGTCCTAGAATACATATTTAATTGTGATCTCAAGTTATACCGCTGTCAACACAAGCTACTGTTCCCCATACAAGAGTATAAAGAGTAGTTTTTTGTCCCGTATCTGTATCCGACACAAAGCAGGATGCAGAGGGAACATATTGTTAAGACACTTTGTTCCCCATTTTCCGCTCAATTCTAGAGGTATTGCGTGTTAAATAGCGGAACTCAACGCCACGCTTTCCCTTGACACCAGAGCGAAAAAATGAAGATATTAAATATTTTATTGAGAACCGATGTCACAATCTATCGTGTTTATAGTCACATTTTGTGACCCTGCACCACGACTGGCCTCACTGTGACAATATATTAATTTATATTTTTTACATTTTAAAGTGTTATTTCAAACTTTGAAAAAAAAAATATAAAAACTAAACATAAGAAACTTCCAAGACGCGGGTTCGAATACCGCTACGTTCAATTTTTCATATGTTTTCTGAAAAGTATAATAATAATTTATATTGACTGTTTTTCATAATACAAGACTCAGCCTAGTTTAGATTAATAGCTGACTTCAACTATATGAAGTAGCTTTATTTTTTTTTATTCAATTTATGAATTGCCCGAAGCCATTCAATTATATGTTAAGTGGACATTTAAATACTATTAAATTTTAATAAATTACAATTTCATTTTTGCCTGTGAATATTTGAATCAATTACTAGACTTAGACTTAGACTTACCAAATGATTTAAGACGTAAACAGATCATAACATTTTCATATTTTAATATTAATAAGCATCGCGTGGTTCAAACTTTAATTACAAAACAGTTTAGCATAATCCTTAAATACTACATAAACTAGACGTATATCTAACTACTAACATCAAAGTTGACTTTTTATCGCTAGAATATCAACAGCGACATGTAACTTTTGTACGTTAGAACTAAAGTTGATATTGTGGGTTCGATTTCCATTTAACGAATTTGAAAAAAAAAATTTCAACGCTCTAGTGTCAATGCAAAGCGCGGCGTTGAGTTCCGCCACTCAATACTCAATGCCTGCAGGATTTGGGGGAAAGTGGGGAGCGGAGTGTCTTAACACTAAGCTGCCTCTACCTACCCAATAATAAATTACAATAAAAATACTTAGTAATGTAAAGTGTAACTTAAAATAAAGTCCTGTTATTATGTTTTAATTTAAAACTTCAAAATAATCCTGTCTTTTTAAAAAAAAACCTTAGTATGTCTTTTTATTTCTTATCCGTCTTAGTCTTAGGGACTAAATGATGTACCGCCAATTCTATAATAGCCTCAAAAAAAAAATATTAATATATTTTCAATGTACTTAATTTTACTATCCTGTTAGCAAAAAGCAAAGTAAACAACAGAAACTAATACAAATTTCGACCTTATTGCATAACTGTGTAGTCGAAATTTCTTTACATAGATATTAGTGGCTAAGATAGGAAGCAAGCTCTATAATCCGTTTATTAACAATGATATAATAGCTACATTCAATTATAACAATTTAGTTTCGATTGAGTTTTAATATGTCTGATTAATATTTGTTGTTTAGTCTTTTTGATAGTTTTTTTTTATGCTAGCTAGCTAGCTTCACGCTGTATCCCGCACACAGCAGGGTAGGCATAGGGAACCTAGTGTCAAGACACTCCGTTCCCCACTTTCTGCCGAATTCTGGAGGCATTGAGTGTTGAGTGTCAGAACTCAACACCGCGCTTAACCTCGACACCAGAGCGAAGAAATGGAAATATAAATTTAAGTAAATATTTCATCTCCTCGAGTAGGGATCGAACCCACAACCAGTCGGTTTTACAGTCACACTTAGTGCCGCTGCGCCACGACTGGCCTCCTCGGGTTTTTGATAGTTTTTGTTGCTTTATTTAACCTTTGTTGTTACTAAGAGAGCACAAAAAAGTTATAAAGTCATTTGTAAAGATTTTCGAAATGTCATAGTGATACACTTGTTTGTATTTTTACTGTACATATCAATTCCATTACTTATTGTTGAAACAAAAAAATATATATTGGTAACTTTATTCAAAGAAAACTTTTTTTAAGGATAAGATATAAAATGAGTAGTTTATTTTTTTTATTTCGACGTAGCGATGATAACATGGCTACAGTGATCAGAGGGCTTGGACGGTTTCCAAGAGGCCCAGGTTCAAATCGCGCGTTATTTTTTTTTTGTTTTCAATAGCAAAACATTACAGAAGATGAATATTTAAAAAGAAGTTATCTTCTGTAGTGCAATCATTTTTTAGGAATAATATTATAAATAGTAAGCTTTTTCTTGTTTAATCAATAAAAAAAAATGTTTTGACAGTAACACAATCAGAGCAAGAGCGTTCGTGCATCGCGCTACTACGGCTACAGCGTCGATGCGGCCAGTTCCTATGGGTGCATGCGGTGCTTCAACTGAAGGATAACCTCGAAAACTCACAGAGGCCGGTCATCGTATGTACAAATCAAGTATTAAGGTGAGAATTTATCTTTTGATAATAGCTACTTGTAAAAAAATTCAATCAGCTTCACGCTGTATCCTGTAAAGCAGATAGGCAGAAGGAACCTAGTGTTAAGACACTCCGTTCACTACTTTCCCTCAAATTTTTCGAGGCATTGCGTTTTAAGTAGCGAAACTCAACGCCGGGCTTTTCTCGGTGCTAGAGCAAATAAGTGAAAATATTAGGAAATAATAATTCATTCCCTGCAGTGGGGACGAACCCAAAACTTAATAAAAAAATATTTGTAAAAACAAAAATCCCGACTGCATAAAACTATTATAAAAAGATAGATTAGGATTAACAGTCGGGACCTCTTTCATTTATACGGGGTTCCTAGTAAAGATTTTATTGATTAAAGAATCATTTATAGGTCCCGACTATTAATCCTAATAAAATATTGGGCTTATTTATTTTCTTTTTATAATAGTTTTATGCAGTCGGGATTTTTGTTTTTACAAATATTTTTTTATTTTTCACTTTTTTGTTAGGATTTATTAAAGTAATGATAATCATGATATACCTTTTTGAAATCCTCGTATTAAATTGTTGAATTTGATACCCATATTGTGGTATTCGAAACGAAAAATTTTTTTTTCACTAAGTCCAACAGGATCCCACAGCTGCCATGGTTGTTTTTTTTTTTAATATCACCTATCTAAGAACACTTGGGCTGCTAATACAAATCTAACGATACCTCAATTGTGTAAATCCGTTCAGAGGTTATGGAGATATGAGGTAATAAAGAATATTACATACATACAAGATACGCGCGAAAAACATAACCTTCCTTAGCAGTCGGGAAAAATAAAAAGACCTTAAAATAAAAATAACAAAAACAACGAATAAATATTTCGTTAGATTATTTCTGTCAATGAAAAAGGTAATTGTATAAATTAAAAAAAAACTTTTATATTAAGTACGCATTCAGTAATATATTTTCGGCTGGGAAATGCTTTATACTAAACTAGTGGGCGCGCGCAGCTTCGCCCGCTTATTTGCACTCTTAGGGGTGAATTCTAAAAAAAACACGAAACACGTGTTCAATAAAATATTTTAACAGTCTGAATTAAATTTTTTATAAAAATCGGTGGCGATTTAAAGATTTTTCCATATAAACTTTAAACCCCTTATTTGAACCCTTAAAATGGGTGAATTCTAAAAAACCATGAAACACGTATTCAATGAAATCTTTTCAACAGTCGGAATTTCAAATTTTTAAAAAATCGGTGTCGATTTAAAAAAAAATCATACTAACTTCTAACCTCTGTTTCACCCCTTTAGGGTTAAAATTTTTCAAAATCCCTTCTTAGTGGATGTCCAGATTATGAAAATAAACATCTGTCCAAATTTCACGTTTCTACGCACAGCGGTTACGGCTGTGCGTGCGTCTTACCTCAGTCACTCAGGTACATGTCCTTTTATATATATAGATAGTCTATGATTTTCTAAAATCTTTCAACTTGGAGTCGATTATCGATATATCAACTTTAACACAACCAAAGTGAACTAGATATCAATATTAATATATCAAATTTGATTTCCTAACTGTTAGTAATGCCTACACAAGTAGTTGTCGTTAAACTACGTTTGACTAGCCTCTAAATATTGAATAATAAATCTAAATTAAGCATATCCACGACTATATTTCATAAGAATCAACTAAAACCACAATACAGTGCATTATAAATTAGCATAGATTTGCCTTTGATAAAACATCAAGCAAATCAAAATCAGCTTCACGCTGTTATACCATATATAGCAGGGTGGGCAGAGGGAACCTGGGACCCTAGTGCTAAGACACTCCGTTTTCATTAAGACTTTTACTGTGTACATCATAGATTTTTCTATATTAGGTTTTTTGTTTTTTTTTCCTCTTCACGCTGCAACCTGCAAAGGGCAAAGTAGACCGAGGGAACCTGGGAACCTAGTGCTAAGACACTCCGTTCCTATTAAGACTCTTCCTTTCCGCCGTATTTTGTAGGCATTGCGTGTTGAGTGGCGGAACTCAGCGCCCTTAGGAAAATGAAAATAATACGCTCTTACAGTTGCACGATAGGCATCAAGTATACTATATAGTGTTGTATGTAAAATAAATGAAAAAAAAATAATATTTAAATAGACACACAATATAATTAAACGTAAAACAACCAAATACCCTCTCATATTACATTTCTCCATACATCATCCACTTACTGAAGTGAGACGTCTCTGTAGGTACACTAATCGTAACCCCAATTTTCACGTCTTCCAGTCCATACATTTATGTATGTAATACGTACATATATAGATATACGTGGTTTAAGTAATTGCGTGAAGCGGGAAAGATGAAGTGATTTTACCCTCGATCGCTAGATTGCTATGGTTCGGTTGTATTAATGGGCAATAAGAGATTCCGATGGAAACGGTTATTATGTACGATGTTTTGAGTGCTTTCGTGATTTACTTCCCATAACTTAACTCAACTCGAGTGAGATGTTACTCGCGAAATTGCTTCGCGTTATTTAGTAGACAATTTTGTACTGGCGGTCAATCAATTATGTATATAGATATAATGGTTTCTACGTATTACTGTCAAATTGTGTTTTATCAAATTAAAGGCCAGTCGTGGCGCAGAGGCACAAAGTGTGATTCTAAAATCGACTGGTTGTGGGTTCGATCGCCACTCGAGGAAGTGGAATATTTATTTACATTTATATTTTCATTTCTTCGCTCTGGTATCGAGGCAAAGCGCGGCGCTGAGTTCCGCCACTCAACACGTAATGCCTCCAGAATTCGGCGGTAAGTGAGGAAGGGAGTGTTTTAACACTAGGTTCCCTCTGCCTACCCTGCTGTGTGCGGGATACAGCATGAACCTGAAAAAAAGAACCTAAGAAATCATATAGACGAATCAATGATTTACACTATAATTAAATAAAACTTTTATACGACGTTGAACGTAAACGCAAGTGCATTCGAAAGAGAATATAATTTTTTAGAACTGGCTTTTAAAGTTTAATGCGCAAAATATATCATCGCGGTGATAAATATTGCTTGGTCTGGGTCCGAGCTGGTTTTTTAACCGATGCAAAATGTAAAAGTAACTTGTTGGATTGTTCAACAAAATATATATATATACATATATATATNATATATATATATATATATATATATATATATATATATATAAATTTCGTTTTGTCTGTATTTATTCATTTTTGTTAACATATTTATTATAGGTTGGACATTATGTTATTCGAGTACGTGATTATGAAGTTATTTATTGTTTTTTGATTAAAATACTTTATATTATGCCGAATCAACAATCAGTACAACAGTTACCAGCCAGTCATGACACAGGGGTAGGGGTAGACGCGACAGGTTGTGGATTCGATTCTCACTCGAGGAACTTAAATAATTTATTTCTTCGCTCTGGTAAGGAGGTAAAGTTGCGGGGAATGGAAGTATCTTATTATGAACAGAGTGTTTACATTACAGAGTGTAACATTAAGTTTCCTCTGAATACACTGCTATGTGAAGGTTACAGCGAGATAAAAGAAATTTAAAAGATTATTATAAGTTTTAAGATATCTGTATAAATTAGATATCAACGCGCGTAAAGCTGCGTTGGGTTAAATTGAATAGAATAATAAATAAAATGCTTTAATCATATTGTTTGAACAAGACGAACTTGAATCAGATTTAAGAAAAAAAAATTTAACAATATTTTATTAATATGATAAGACATATGTTATTATACAACAAACATTTATATTATAATATACCTCATCATATTGGACGAACCACTTGTGGCGCACAATTGGTTCGTCGTCAAGTTGTGGATTCGATTCCCATTCAAGTGGGAAACGGAAATGTCTAAATGGGAAACTTGTTTACATAGTGTTAATATATTCCGTCTTAACACTAGGTACACAAATTTCTTGTGCCTTTTCTGCAAAGTGTAGGATACAGCATGAAGCCCAAAAAATAAATGGTAACTTTAAAAAGCTAATATAAATAATATAATCAAGTTAAAGAGTAAATCAGAATATATAGATATCATCACCTATAATTTAAACTCCATAGCAGTTAATACTTACAATCAATAAAAAATACTTATTTATAATAGTTTAAGTACGTGTTAACAGAATTTTAAGAGTAGTTATATAATGACGAAGCCAGAGGCTATGTATTCCTTAAGATTTTAAATATAAGATGTTCTAGTTATTCATCTATTATGATCTTTATCTATATTTAAATAAAGCTTTAACTCTTCGTTTTCTGTAAATGGAAGATAACAGATTTTCTCATATATTACTGGGGGTATTTAGTAACGTAATAGAATTCAAAACAGTGTCTTTTTTTTTCAAATCTTAGGCCAGTCGTGGCGCAGGGGCACAAAGTGTGACTGTAAAACTGACTGGTTGTGGGTTCGATCCGCACTCGAGGAGATGAAATATTTACTTAAATTTATATTTCCATGTCTTCGCTCTGGTGTCGAGGCAAAGCACGGCGTTGAGTTCTACCACTCAATACGCAATGCCTCCAGAATTCGGCAGAAAGTGGAGAACGGAGTGTCTTAGTTACACTAGGTTCCCTCTGCATACTCTGCTATGTGTGAGATACAGCGTGAAGCTGATTTATTTTTGATTTTTTAATTTTAGAAACGGTTAAATCGATTTAAATGCAGTTATTACTATGTTAAAATTTTAAAAACTTGAAAAAAATCGATTAACATTTAACGTTTATCTTACTTTAATCGTTTCATAAATAAAAATGTTATCATAACAAGTTCTTTGATTTTCACAATTATCACACATTTTAAATTAAACTAGAAGTAGTAATAGTAACTAGTACTAGTAGTCCGTGGTCTAGTCTACCCGAGACTCTACCACGGTCTACCCGTGACCACAGACTACTGTCAAGTGTCCGAAACGTCGGGTTTCCAAAAATGTATAATCCAAAATATACGTGATTATTCCGGTTAAAATAGTTAAATTTAAAATAAAAAGGATATGTCAATATAAGGAATTGCATGCGACAATATAGCAACAAAATGGATGTTTTATTGGATTGGCAGAGACTTTAGCTATCAATTATATTTATTATCATGTTAAACAATTTGATAAATATTGTTTAAACTGATAATGTTAAAAACGAAAATAATTCAGATGAGAAACTCTATAATTCTATTGCAAAAGCGGGCGAAGCCGCGAGCGATTCGCTAGTTATGTAATCAAAATTAATATATTATTATTAATAATTACAAACTTAAAAAATTAAGTTAAGTCACTTAACACGATGAGAAGTTACATTGATTACAGTAATAATCTGGAATTATAACAATAATTTTAAATTTAATATGTACTTAATTACACGAAAATAACATGTAAATATTGCGATTTACTCAATTATGTTAATATGTTGTATGGGTAATTTGAAGATGAGCAATACTCGTTCAACCATGTATCTAACCATGGTATTTAAATGTATGAAGCACATACAAAGATAAAAGATAACCTGATAGGTTAAGTTAATAAATTATTTTTCCTATTGCACAGTGTAAATGTAGTTGAAATTAAAATTAAACATTAAAAATATAAAACAAAATAATGTTTCCAACAAAGCTATATAATAATTAGTATATAATAATAAGTATTTAATAATATATAAAATTAGGATAATAGAGGCCGTCGTGGCCCAGGAGCACAAGTGTGTGACTGAAACGCGACGGTTGTGGGTTCGATGCTCCCTCTCGAAGGAGTGAATTATTATTTCTTATTTTTTTCATTTCGCTCTGGCACGAAGGCAAAAGTCTAGATTTCCTCTGATACTTATAAGCTAAAAAAATCTCAATAATTTAAAAAAAAAAATTAAATTAAATTAGCTTCACGCTGTATCCCGCACACAGCAGGGTAGGCAGAGGGAACCTAGTGTTAAGACACTCCGTTCCCCACTTTCTGCCGAATTCTGGAGGCATTGCGTGTTGAGTGGCAGAACTCAACGCCGCGCTTAACCTCGACACCAGAGCGAAGAAATGGAAATATAAATTTAAGTAAATATTTCATCTCCTCGAGTGGGGATCGAACCCACAACCAGTCGGTTTTGCAGTCACACCTCGTGCCGCTGCGCCACGACCGGCCTCAATAATTTTAATTTACATAAATAATACTTTTAATAAAATAAATATATATTTTCCTTTTCATAACTTACAATTTTAAATTAGTAGTTTTTAAATCATATAAAAAAATATTTACACTGCACCTTAAAAGAAAACAAAATATATAGTTTTAATAAACTCCACGCTGTATTCCGCACACAGTAAGGTAGGCAGATGGAACCTAGTGTTGAGACACTCCGTTCGGCCGAATTCTGGAGGCATTGCGTGTTGAGTGGCGAAACTCAACACCGCTTTGCCTCGACACCGGAGCGAAGAAATGAAAATATAAATTTAAATAAATATTTAATTTCCGCAAATGGGGAATGAACCCACAACCAGGCGCGTTTACAGTCAAACACTTGTGCTCCTGAGCCACAATATATAAATCGTAGCTAACAAAACATGGTTCCAAACTAGAGTAGTTTACATGGCAACATATATTTAGCACTTATGGTTAAAAATCCTCTGTGGTGTATTCAGTACTAATTGGCTTTAATGCGTCTTCATTACACTAACTTATCAATAGGAATTTTGAAAAATAACTGTCATAATTTAAAACGGTCGTTTACAAACTTCTCTATTGAGAGATCAATACCAGATGACTTCGAGATGACAAGTGAACCCCTTTACTATTTGTCACAGAAATATATAAATTGTAGTTTACGAATAAAATTTTATTATACATTTTAATAATAAAATTTGAAATGAACTGCGGAAATATGATGCATATTTTTTTAATTATTTTGTTTTTGTTTATATAATTTATTATATGAAAATATCCATTACTTAAAATTAGGTTTTTAAAACTTTTAGATCTATTTTATATCATAATCTCAATATACACTTATTTCTTATTTAACTGTCTTGTCGCATATCTTATTTCTGTTTTGCCGTAATACCTTTATATTTCGTATTTCAAAGTAAATTGTGTATTTTTTAATTATTTTTTAAAAAACCCACTATTTTTGGTGAAACCGACAAAATAATTCCAGCGCGATTGCAAATAAAACCTACTTTTGGCGTCCATCGCGAATCCATAGTAAAGTTACAACGAATAAATATTGTAAGGGGTGATTTATGTAGCAAAAGCACCTCAATCCGATGGTCGTATCGGGATGGTTTGAAATATGCCCGCACAGCCATTGTGATGTGAGAAACGGTGTTTAACAAGCACCGGGCACCGAACACCAAGCTTTCTTGATCGATGGCAGAATTTACTCCCAACTATATTTTATAGCGTGAAAATGCACTAAAACACCTGATTCCTTGGAATGCTAGATCTATCTTGTTTGTATACGGCGAAGCGTTTACCTCGCCTCGGCGAAATAGCCTCCTTTATTATAGATTCAATATGCATTCTTTGTTTATTAATAACAAGCTCGCTCTGATTACATCTGTATTTTATACTTTCCAATTACTATACGGCCATTTTACAGTCTCTAATAGCTGCTGGAGTTTCTTACTTAAAAATTAGAAATTATTACTAAAGTAAACATACGAGACATTTACCAAAAGACAAATTAAAATATCGATTCTAAATGAAAAACGGCATCGTAATACACCCCTTAGTCTATTTGAATTTATCACAACAAGCCTAAGGCTATTACCGCGACTATTAATTTAACAGATAATTCCGAACAAGCTCATTATGCACAGCGGTGACTAAGACCTCAAATTAATCGTCAGTAGGCGCTCGAGATAGTAAATCTAAATTAATACCTATGTGAGTGGGTGACGAAAGTGACTTGAACCTTCAGAAAGTACATAGATATGGGCGATTTGTGAACTATTCGGTTTTGATCTTAATTTTATTTGTTTAGTAGTATATATGTATATAGATGTATATTTTTAAACTACTTCAATTAAAAGCCAGTCGTGACTGTAAACGTGACAGGTTGAGGATTCGATTCCCAATCATTTCTTCACTTCGGCGTGGAGACAAAGGCGATTCCTGCACTCAAAACACAATGCCTCCAGAATTCAGCGGAAAGTTAGGGAGCGGTTAAAAAATCTTTAATATGTCTTATCATCCGAAGTGCTAATCACGGTGAATCAATATAATTTAATTTTAATATTAGAATTTTAATTTATAAAATAATCTCCTTAGAACAATCATACCTTGACTAAAGAAAAGATTAACAAAATAATAGATAAATTCACGTCTACTTGAACCACTTTTTAAACTTGATAGTTGATACAATATATTCAGTCAGTTCGAAAGCTCACATGCATTGTTCGCGGAATTGCGTCATTTGTCACGTTTCTGCACATGCGCTTGCGCAACACACTCGCGTCTCTTCGTGCTTTCCACTGACAAATGCTCTAGCTTTAGTAACACTAACTATCATATATTTAAATACTAACTAAACCTTTTAACTGTCAGTACAACATTACACGATGGGGAATTGCCTTCATTTTAAATCATCGCAACAATCGCGCCAGCATTTCTCTGGGATCATTACAAACAGCTTATAATTGTATTTATTTAAGTCCTCGCTCCATCTTATTCATTATGTCAGCATAACCTTTAAAGGAAGTTTTATTACGGAACGCCTTATACGTTGTGACGTCTTAATAAATCCATAGGAGTTGTAGGTTCTACACATGCAGCCCGGTGCGGTGGACGACAACAAATTGTCAACAAGTCAGCCGCGTGCGTCATGTTCCTGAGATTTATGCGTTTGAACGATCCGGACGCACAAATTGAAGGACGGTTCGAGTACGAGATCCAAATTCTATTAAATCGGTTATGCATAACAAGGGCTTACATTACTATTCTAGCCTTAAGAAATAAGAATTTTCAATGAACATCCAAACTGTATTATTTAACATTTTAAAATGTCTGTTTATCGTATTGTTTTAAGTAGAGAAACAAGAGTATGAGCTTTTTTTCTCTTATTTTGTATTTACTTTCACAAAAACTGCTGGTTGAGTTTGCAAAAATAAAACAGTATATTCTGGTTGTAGCATAGGGCCAAAGGTTGCAACTTGTTATAGGGGGAACGGACCTTAATTATACTATTACTATGCGATACCGCAGCTGCAAGCCAGGCAAGATTTCTTCCTAAACACACGCAATTCATAATGAAAATTATTATAACAGCCTCCTACAAACAGAATGACATTATAATTGACGTCATATACTATAGTGTAACAGGCTAGTATAATATCCTGTCATATATCAAAGTACAATGAAATGAGTTAAATTAGTTCTTTCTTCGTTCGTCCTTTCTTCAAAAATAATTCCGATATAGGTAGGAACTACTTATGCTAAAAATAAACTTTTTTTTCAGCTTCACCCTGTACCCCGCATATAACAGGATAGGTAGAGGGAACCTAGTGTTAAGATACTCTGTTCCCCAATTCCTGCTGTTCACGTGTTGAGTGGCGAAACTCAACGCCGCACTTTTGCCTTGGTACCAGAGCGAAGAAATGAAAATATTAATAAATAATAACACATTTCACCGACTGGGTATCGAAGCCACAACCGATGTTACAGTCACACGCTTGTGCTCCTGCGCCACGATGGCCTCAAACAATGTAATATTAAATCAAGTTTAATTCAAGAAGGTCAAGTTCATTATGCAGGACGTGTGTATGCACTCGCTTATCCACCTTACCCTTTGATTCTTAGTTATCTTCGAATAGTAAACGATTTGTCGTCGTCCAAAACATATTGAAAGTTTCATCTTGGTACTGTCACTCTCAAAAATGTTAATAGGGCATTAATAGAAATCAATTACTACACAGATAACATCTTTCTTTCTTTGAGGCCAGTCGTTGCGCAGGGGTACTAAGTGTGACTGTAAAATCAACTGGTTGTGGGTTCGATCCCCACTCGAGGAAATGAAATATTTATTTACATTTATATTTTCATTTGTTTGCTCTGGTGTCCATGCAAAGTGTGGCGTTGAGTTCCACCGCTTAGCGTGTTAAATGCCTCCAGAACTCGGCGGAAAGTGGGAGACGGAGTGTCTTAACAGTAGGTTCCCTCTGCCTACCCTGCTGTGTCTGGGATACAGCGGGAAGCTTATTTTTATAACATATTTCCATATAAATATAAGAATAGGAAGATATTTAGGAAGTTTATCAATTATTAGAAGAAAATAAACTAGTTGTTGGTATAATTTTGTACGTGCATACGTTTTGTGCTAGTGTAGTGCCTAAAATTAAAAGTTATTAATATGTTTTATACATACATGTCCTAGCTTAGATGTAACTAAATACAATCAACTATGAGTTTCAAATAACGGAACTATTTTAAATGAGAACTGAGTGTCTTAACCCTAAGTTTCCAAGTGGAAATAATGCCAAAACAATATAAGTATTACTTTTTGTAACACTTATGCATTTTGACGCTACCATTTTACTTTAACTATTATTTCAGAAATCTGTAAGAAAATACCTAAGACTAAAAATTTTGCTTAAAACTTTACTGTATTTATGAGATACCACCTCTTAAATATCCTTATCGGCGTTGCTTTTGTTTTACAATAGCTGGCTTTAGTCGTATTTAAAGTTCAGAAACATTTTCCCCGCGACTGTATCTTTAGTCCAGGACTCGGTCCAACTATGTGACATTTCCCCGCATCCACTATCTAAAAGGTTGTTTCAAAGCTTGAGTTAAAGTTAAAGGTCACGTAAGAACAAGAAGTTTAATACTACGGTGGCGACAATTACACATGAAACAGTATTAAGAAATAAGTATCTATTGTTAGGAAAACTGAACCTACGATATCTACTAAGGTGTTGTATAGTCTGTATCTCTACGATGGTAGATAAGCCTAATTAAAAAAATTCAATGCTATACAAACAAACCTCAAGCACTATAAGGCAGTCAGAATAGATTTTTTCAGCTTCACGCTGTATCCCGCATTTAGCAGGGTAAGCAGAGGTAGCCTAGTGTTAAGACACTTCGGTCCACACTTTCCGCCGAATTGTGAAGACATTGCGTGTGGAAAGGCGAAACTCAAGGCCGCGCTTTGTCTCAACACCAGAGCGAAGAAATGAGAAAATTAAATATTTTAATTCCTCGAGTGGAAATCGAATTCACACTTGTGACAAGCGCCACGACGAGCCTAAGAACAGAATAAAACTTAAAATTAATATTGTTAGTTAAACCCCAACATAAACTTTAACAGTATAACGATTATTGGCTTTATCAAAGGAAATAATTTACCTCGACCGTAGTCCTTTACAAAGCCCTATGCATTGTAAAATAATTTTCACATACAAGGCGCAAAAGCTGGCGGCACTACTTAATATAAACATTAAACTTTAGTGGTCCCCATTCCCAGTTTCTACTAATGGGTAAAGCATGTAACAAAGTCGTAGATATGGTGATATGCGATTCTTACTAACAATAAGACTCGTTTAAACGTAATTATATTGATGTTTCATTATAAACACATTCTCACATTTACGTTTAGAGGTGCTTAATGTCTTTTTTTGTCTTTGAGTTGTTAGTTAAATTATTTTTTCTTATAGTACAAAAAAGGCACTTACTATAAATAAAATAAATATATAAATAAAAGGTGAACCAACATCAACGTCTTACAGAGCTAACTATATGTGAAATAAAAAACGCACGAGATTTAAATCCACAATCGTCGCGCGCAATACGGCACGTTCATATAGTTCCAATCCTGAAATATTAGTTATACATCAAGAAATTATTTTAAGTATTATTTTATACCTATAAGACTGTTTATTTTTGCAATATTAATAGATATAATATTTTAACTTTCTTTTTCAACAGTGAGCAAGAAGCAGCAGTGATGAAAGCAAATCCTTGGCTATACCACTATTATGCAGTTCAGTCGAAATTGCACTACGGGCTGGCTTACGAGGCGGCCACTAGAATGTATGGACCACCCCCACCAGACATACAAGTGTATCCCACAAATATACAGTATACAGCGCCACCAGTCTGTATGAATGGAAATCAACCAGTTGCAATGCCAAATTCCACTGTACAACCTCATATACCACACATTCCACCGCATTTAACTCCTATACATTATGCCTATGATAGGCATGATAATGGACCAGTCGACTACTCCGTGTCCCTTCAGGAAAACAGGTAGAGGGCTTTAAACGTTTTCTTTTTATTTATCATCCATACTTATATTATAAATTCGAAAGTAACTCTGTCTGTCTGTCTGTCTGTCTGTCTTTTACGCAATCAGGGCCAAACCGCTAATTCAATTATGATAAAATACTCATATAGAGATACTTGAGGGTCTTCGGATGAACATAGGTTACTTTTTTTTCTCATATTTGTAATATTGTCGATATATACTAATATATTAAAATACTTTTTAGTTTGACAGGCAATTTATTCTGCCATCTTAATAACGACCGACCGTTGCTAAGCAACGGTTTGCAAAGTTTGTTTGATGTTTTAAGAAAACGTCACCCAAACTGAGCTTGCTTACATGGCGTGCGCCAACTCCACCTTATGAGATACAATAATGTTTTACAAAAATATTGTCCTTTAAATAATGTTTAAAAAACGTCCGCGATACATATTTTAATTGATTTACTTTATATTTATCGGGTTGGTTGTATGTATTTTCTATTATTTGATATTGATCCTTATTAAAATGAATATAATAGTCACTTTTAGCATTTTATCTAGATTGAAATTATAGTTTACTGCATAACATTCTAATATATAATTAAGGAGATGTAACTGATTCTAAATGACCTAGCCTACGAGCGGCATAGTATAACCGACGCGAACGGGCAGATGATTTTGACGGTTTTGTATATTTTCATACATTTTCGAACTACTGTTAATTTTTATGTAATTATTTGCTGTTTATAATTAATTTATACTTTTCTTTGATTCTTCGCTTATTCGAGTAGTAGATTAGTTAGATTTTCATTAATTTCTTAGTGTGGTGTAAGTTGCGGCCCTGCGCGGCATCGGCATAATATTATTTAAGTATTTATTATTTAAAGAAAAAATTGTTGGTTATTTCACTCCGGTTGGATGGTTATCTATACCGTTGTTATACACTTAATAAATTATAGTTTTTGGGATTTTATTTGATATTGCTCGCAAAACTTATCATATGATAGGAAATAACTAAAGTCCTTTCTATATTTAATGTAGAAAGGACTTTAGTTAATTCATATAGTATCTATGTACGCACGCAAGGAAAACGTATAAAAAGATTTTTCCCGGGTAAATCAGTAAAATCGATCACTGAAAGTCCAATAAAAATCAGTTCAGTTGTTCTGGACATTAGCTCGGGGAAATAGAAAGACAGACAGAGACAAAAAATATAATATTTTTTTATTGTATTTAAGTATTATGTAAATAACCTCATGCACTTGCAAAAACATAGCACAATACATTTAATTTTAATTCTTTTAAATATTTATTTTACTTTGATGATATTAATATATAGCTGGTTTTGTTTAGTTTTTTTTTTATTAATATTTTAATATGATTTTTACTAATAATATATTTTTTTTCATTTGAATTAGATATTTTCAAAAACAATTTCATAAATATAATATATCTAATAAGCATTCGTATAGTTCAAGCGGGCGAAGCCGCGTCCGGGTCCGCTAGTATTTAATAAATCAAACACATGACTTCGATATGTACAACAATATTTGCCGTATTATTTATACTACCATTTTGTACTTGGGTAGAATTTTAGTACATTATGATAAAATACCCCAAGTTTAACTTAGATTTCTATTCCAGGTACCATAACCTGCGTGTAGAAGACACACGACAACCTAATGCTAAACGAAAAAAAACTGAAGATAAAACGCCCATCACTAACATATCCCCTCACATAACATCTAATGGTGACACATTAGTAGCGACAGCTACAATAACCAATCGAAGACCTGGTTCCAAGAACTATAATATAACAGAAACCGAGATGGATCAATGGAATCCAAGTCCTACGTGGTCAGAGTCAGCGCTCCAAAAAGTTCCTGATGTTTGCCATCAAGACTTAGCGCCTTATGTTACTACAACCCCTCCGACGCCTTCAGGAACCCCTTCAGCGTACACACAAAACTATCACACATTCGTCTTCGATTGGTCTCCAGAACAGTATGTTCCACACACAAATAGATGTAGTACAGTCACAACGGAAAGTTCCTACCATTGGAATAGGGGTCAGAGATCGTTCGCAAATGATGGGGAGGAATGCACCAGAATACGAGTCAAAACACCTGATGCTATTAGAGATGAAAATCTTAGAAGGCCTATAGGTATTGATAAATGTGAACTTTTAATGTATTTTTTTAATGTTTGTTCTAAATAATGTTTTTTTAGCTTCACGCTGTATCACTTTCCGTCAAATTTTGGAAGCATTGCGTGTTATATGGCGGAAATCAACGCGGCGCTCTGCCTCAACACCAGAACGAAGAGATGAAAATATTAAATATTTTATTTACTCGAGTGGCAATCAAACCCACAATCTGTCTCGTTTAAAGTCACACGCATGTGCCCCTGCACTACGATTACCAAGATAATTTTAAATACTTTAAATTATAAATTTTGTTCCAGATCGTCCACACCCCGACTCACCAAATGCAAAGAAACCAGCATTATAACTATCATTATATTGTTTAGAATATAAATATAGAATAATATATTGTTACCTTATACTCTTAGTTGTTAACTACCCACATGAGGTAAGCGTTCTGGAACTCTCCTGTGATGTGTTTATTAAGAATTTGTAAAATATTGTGTACAAACTCAATGTCACATTAAATGTGAGGAATTAGTATAATGATGTATATTTTATGTAAATAAATTAATAAAATTTAGTTAAAAAGACAGGATCTGTCTCTATTTCTTGTGCAATTCTCAATTTTTCTTGTAGTTAGTGTATAGTAATAGAGTATTTGGTAAATTGTAGTGATCCGGCTTTATAGTTTGAATTTCAAAACTTAATCAAAAAATATTTTTTTAAATACAATATCAGAAATAACTTTCTAGATAGACATTTGATTAATTTCGAATTAATTAACTATGAATAAAGGCACAAAATTCTTTATATTATTGAGCCGGATCACAGATTTGTTAAATAATCGCTGAAACTTCGAGATTTATACTTTATAATTTTTATGAAGCAATATTTTTTGTTGCAGTAATAATTTCGTTGTTTCATGCGATCACTGTCCTATCCGTCCAATATTTTAAAATTATAATTTGTATAGGTTTTTAAGATTATTTAATTAATATTGTAAAAAATATTCTAAAGACAGGTTTATATTATTAAATAATTGTTAATGGCAAAGGAGAATTTAAATTAAAAATTGATTATGAAAATAAAGGAAAATATCATTAAAAAACAGTCTTTTTCATTACAAATGTTTATTAAACAATTCGTGGTATACACGGTAGGTATAATAATTTCCTACTTATTTTAGACAAAACTACTTTTATTTTAAAAAACGTTCTATTAATGAAATGTTTTCTGATAAATGTATAATATAGATTTTTTTTTACTTTACAAATATGTAGTTTAGAGAAATAAAAGTGTCACGCATATATTGATATTACGTATAATTATTCAGTGAATAATATAAAACTAATTAAACCTTAATATGTAAATAATCTATTCAGGTCTAAGACGCATATTCCTTAACAAACAAAGATCCCTCGCGGTATCTTTCCTACCATACGGAGTAGCCAAATCATACAGTCTTAAAATCAGTGCAATATTAAAATTTTCTGGCAAAGCTTTTATCAACGTAGGAACAATTTCACTTGGCATCTTCTGCAACACAACTTGAGCTCTCTCTTGTCCACATTGTACGGCATATACCAAAAATTCGAAAATAAACTGAGTTTGGGGTGTAACATCCCCGTTTTTCCCTGCTAATTGCAAAAATGACTTATACAATACATCTAAAGCTGTCTGTAAAGGCTCTCGAACATTGGTCCCTGGGACGTTCTGTCCTTGAGAGTAATACATTGAATCAGAAGAGTTGTCATTTAGCCTTCTTACTTTATTTGAAGAACACATTGCATCCAGATCTTCTGAATCATCGTGTCGACGCTTCCTAGATGTTGTAGATCTAAACGTAATACTGCTTTCAAGCGCCGCGTAAACAGCATATACGCATAATTTAGCCAATATTGCCGATTGTGGTTCAACTAATTCATCACATAACTTGGCATTATACAAATACTGAGGCAGTACATGCGTTAAGAGGGCTTCAGTACACTTTTCAATATCTAAGTAAAACATCGCCAAAACAATGTCTACAGATCTATCTAAATCGTCTTGATATCTGAATTTAAGAGTTTCCTTGATGAGATTAGTCACGAACCATACAGGACCAGCTGTATTTAAAAGACTTTTCACAATATGAGTTGCATCTATGTGTAAGTATCCTCGAGTTTTAACATCATCCCACACTGTATGCAATTGCTCTAGAATTGGTTGACGAGAAACAATACAATGTGAAAAAGGTAATATCTTAGGTTTAGGTAGTACTGGAGGATGAATGTCATATTGCATTTTTCTTATAATCTGACACATTAACAGAGCCCTTTCTTTGAAGTTATCAATTTGACTTAATTCAATTTCACTTGGGGCTGATGAAAATAGCTGTACCATATTTAAAGGTTTAATGAATGCTTCTTGATGGACAACATTCATGTAAGAGCACAACCAAACTGAAGCACATACTGCTAGGGAGGCCATTTTCTGTCTCATTGAATCCAACATTCTCTTAACATCTGTAGAGGAAATTGAACCTTGTTCCCATGCAAATAAAATCTCTTTCACAACACCTGCCACATTTGTGCACAAATCATGTGGTTTTAAATTAGTATTTTTAAAGTCAAAGTCTGAAGCACTGAGGTGATGAATAATAATGTCTACTAATTGAGAGTCACATTTCTGTAAAATTTGATCAGGTGATTTATATACACCTTTGTGTGCCATACAGTCTTTAACCCACAGTTCAAAAAATGAATCTCCATTTTCATCAAGAACAGCTTCAGCTCCATATTCTTGTACAATAGAGCACAATATTAAAAATGATATATCGAATATGTAGACTTTTGATTGTGATGCTCCTTTTTCACTGGCTGTCAGGAGAGCGAATTCATTAAATTTAATTAATCTTGATGCAAATAATTTTAATTTTCCCTCTACTGTGGCAACAGCGAGTATAGTATCTAATGTAGTTCCCCCAACAATTTGGCATAGCATTGGGTACAAGGAATCCTGAGTTTTATGAAAATCACCTCCCATAGTTTTAAGCATACCGGCCAATGTTGGCTCTGCTCGAGTTATGAAAGATGGAACTGAACCTTGTAAGCCAGTTGGTTCTAGTTTTTGTAATTTAACATCTTTGCTTTCCCTTTTCTGGCTAAAATAAGCCAACTGAGTTTCTGATACAACATTCAATTTCACTAAAGGTTCCAATAGTGAAACAATACTGTTGCAAGAATTCTTGGCATCAACAACATCTAGCAAGGGAGTGCCTTGTAATAACTTTTCAAATGCTTCAATTACTTCTGCCGATGAGTCTCCTTCTTTATTACTGGTGCCACAGATATTATGAATATAGCTTATGATTTGTGGTAATTTAAGGAAAGTAAATGCTGCCCAAAGGGCCTGTTTAGAAGCATCCTTACTAGCATCATTTAGCGATATGAAACATGCTCTTATCAACTCACAGTATAATCTTGATAATGGGTAAGCCTTAATTCTTTGTATCATTATCAATTGCCCAGAAAGTTGATGTATATCTGCACTTGGATTTGCCAAAACATTTACAGCTATTAATGCCTGTAAGCAATGAGTTACAGCTTCTGGTTTGTTGTTCAATGGAGCAATTTTGTCTATATCCATATTACAAATTTTTTGCAAAGTTTCGTGGATTGTAACTGGAGCTTTGAACTGTGTATTCATCATCATAAAAGCTGTTATCTCTTGGCATTTCTTTGTGACTTCATTATATTCATCAGAATCATTTTGCTTTGCTAAATAAAACATAGCAATAAGGAAATCTGAATTTACTATTGATGTTAATAGTAATGTTGATTTCTCAAGTAGTTCTTGACTCTGTATCGGATTAGAAGATGGATATTTACTTAATGAATAGTGATAGACTTGTAGTAGCCAAAAAATGATTGATGATACAGCAAACGCCAGTATTTCCTCTTCCATTTTACTACGGCATGTTATGCTGTCAAGAAAACTCTCGAGGAACTCCAATAAACTTAAAATGCAATGAGGTTTATGGAAAGCGTCAAACTTCGCTATCCTTTGCAATACTGCGGCGTATGACACTAAATGAGACGCTAAGGAATGCTTGAGATACGAAATAACTAATTGATTAGCTCCACAGCCAACCATGGCCTGTTGGAGAATACAATCAGCCAGATTGTACAAATCTCCACTAACTCCTCTTGGCAGAATAGTTTTAATATTTATTCCCCATTGTATATCTGTCCACCTTTCACGCCACGCTTTTAAAATTAAAGCTTTAAGCGAACTTGTTTTACTTGTAATTTTTGATGCATCCATTTTCACCATGTTTATTAAGGACTCCACAAATTAAAGTCTTGTTGTTTAATCGTTCATAACTGAATCTTACACTTTCACTTAAGCTAAAAGTAGAAATTAAAGAAGTCTTAATCTACTAAATATCTTTAAAACAACACTGTTTATCCATAATCACAATTTACTAATGTGACGTTTGTAAATCATACAAAACCAATGTTGTCACAGATTATTTATAACTTGGTCGTATAGTCAAAAACCAAATAAAGGATAAATCATATATATTTTAATTTAATATTTGAGCCTTAAAAGAAATAACGTATTCTTGAATTAAAAAAACATTAAGAGAAAATATTCTTACTGAATATGTTTTCATTTGGAATTCAACCATAAAATGTCAATGTCAAAGTCACATGTAGGGTTAACTGTTAGTAAACACTACTAATATTGTTTAAACTTTAAACTTTGTGTGTATAATTTTAAAAATGAGTTTTAGAAATTATAAAGATAAGATAGATGAAGGCGATACAGTGATCTTGTATCTAAGTAATAATCTTCACGCCATTGACGTCCGGCCTGAAATAAAAAATAAAAAAGGGGAAATGGTTGAGAATGTATACCAAACAACATTTGGGGCATTGAAAGTCAAAAATTTAATAGGAATTGAGTATGGAAGCAGAGTAAGTAAATTTTGAATATATAAAATTTTATATGAGTTATATATTTGTGTGAAGTATAAAATATTTTCCCAATGTGTATAAGACCAATTAGGTTATGTTTAAACACATATATACTCTATTAAATTAACTTAAAGGTATTATTATAACAACAACACCTATAAGTTAATTTAATAGAATCATTTAAACAAAATATATATTTACAAAAGAAACAAAATAAGACATTGATAAAAAATATATATTTTACTATGAATCAGTGTTTATAAAATTAAAAAATGTGATATTCAATATTAAATAATAATATATGTATTTTTAACTCCATGACGCATCCATTTTTCCATTCCTAACTTTAAAAAATGTGTTTTCTAAAAATGTGTTAGTTGTGGAACTCCATGCTGTGTTGTTTGTCTTTTTAACAAAATGAGAAAATTTAAGTAATTATTTTTCGTTACTGGAAATTGAGCCCACAACTGTTGCATATATATTTTATTTTTTTTTATTATATTTACATTAAATTGTGTTTAAATACATCTAATGTTTTATGGCTGGAAAAAATAGTCATGAGGCTGCCTTTTCTACATATTATCTTTCCAATTAAGTTCTTGTAAATATAACTGTAAACGCAGTATGACTGTAAACATAATAATAGCCCTACTCTGGTGTACAAAGCTACAAATAAAGCTTGTGTCCCAGTATGCTTTAATTTTTATACATTTGTAACATAACTTTTGGGACTTTTTTATTAGGTAGAATTATCGAAAGGTTGGGGCCATGTTCTTCAACCTACACCCGAGCTGTGGTCATTGACATTGCCACATCGGACCCAAATTATATACACTCCAGATATTAGTATGATACTATTACAATTGGATTTAGTTCCTGGCAGCATTGTCATTGAAGCAGGTAAGTTAATTTCTTAATATTAACTTATTAATTATTTATTAAGAAAATGTATAAAAATTTGAAAGTATTGGGATTTGAACCCACACCTCTTTGGAAACCATCTAAGTGTGCAATAATACTTTAAAAATGTAAAAAGATTCTTAATATTTTTTTAATCCTGAAAAATAAATCAATTTATTGATTTAATTTTTTTTATATGTAAAAAAAATTATACATGTTATTTTAAATCTTATGATTCAAAAGAAGATCTTAGAGGACTGTTAATTATTTTATTTTTAGAACAAATACAGTTTGATAGTATTGCATATATATTAACAAGGAGGCCAAGCAATACGATAAATAAAAGTTTTCATAGATATAATTGTTTGGTTTCATAGCTTGTTGTTTTTGTAAGGAAACTGAACATTTCCAGTGGAGTGTGCACTGTTTTAAACGTATATCTTAGGGAATTGTATTTTTTATATAAGCAAATGTTGTCCTCGACCGCCATTGCCTGCGGCTATGGGTTTCAACGGATTCTTTTAGAATTCGATCGTTAAATGTCTATTTCCAATAAAACATAATAGATTTTTTTAACTTCATGCCTAGCGGGGTGATCAGAGAAAATCATATCTCCTTAGTCTCATCTACTGTTATCAATCTCTTCATACCTTTACTCTAGACTCTCCTCGAAAAAAGTTTTCTCTCTTACAAATTTACAATGATATTATATTAAAGATAAGCATTTTTTATATAGGCACAGGCAGTGGTTCATTAACTCATGCGTTAATTCGCCGCGTACGTCCCCACGGACACGTGTACACATTCGACTTTCACGATCACAGAGCTAAAGTAGCTCAGGAAGAATTCGAAGCCCATGGACTCGCTGAATTTGTTACCGTTAGTATATTAAATTAATAAATAATTTGTATTTATTTTGTTAATGTCATATTTAGAAGCCGTCATCAACCTTTGGAACAGCATCTGACTGAAATCTGATTGTCGTGGGTTCGATCCCCAATAAAAATGTTGTATTCAAATTATTTACATTTCACAACTATAGTAAATAAAACGTGGCTTAAAGTTTCGCCAACTGCAATATTTATTAAAATTATATTATTTGAACCAACACCTTTCCCGCGCTGAAAATTGTTCATGAGGCAGTTTCCAAATAAAACAGTAAAACTTAGTATTTTATAATTAATCATGTAATACAATGACATTTATGCTGTCACAGCACAGTAGACTGTCTGACTACACAAGCGATGGTTAGGGATTGATTTCCTTTTGGGCGAATGAATAAAATAAATAAAATTAGACAAAGCAAGACATATGTGACGCTAAAAATTAATCTTGTTATAATTTTTTAATAAAAATATTAGGTAATTTTCTTCTTGAGTAAACAGTCCGCACAAATTCAGGAACTTAGCTTCAGGGTGGCCACGACTCATCACCCGTACTTTACTTAAATTTGACTCTAGATCAAATCAGCTTCACGCTGTATTCCACATGAAGCAGAGTAGACAGAGGGAACCTGGTCTTAAGACAACGGAGTGTCTTAAGTCTAGGTTCCCGTTAACGGTCGATACTTAATTCCCAACAGGCTCGTCACAGAGACGTACTAACAGATGGATTCGGTGAAGAACTTGATGGAAAAGCAAATGCCGTATTCCTAGATCTACCCAGCCCATGGTTGGGAGTCGTTCATGCTGTTAACGCATTGAAGATAAGAGGTAAGTACAAATGTCTTCACTTATTTAGTAGATATCTTATGTAGTGGAAATCGTTCTTATAATTTGTCACTTCATCTATTGAATTTATACCAAAAGGTATAAAAGAAAAAAATGTTATTGGTTGCATTTAATAACGTAATAGAATCAAAAACAATATTTTTTCAATAAAAATTGTGTTAGTTCACGCTGATTTCAGAATCGGCTTAAGCGATATAAATGCAGTTTTCACTATTGTATTTTGGCGAGATTCCCTTAGATATTACGGTAATAAATATAAATGTTATACTATTTCAAAGAATCCTGTTCGAAAAAATTGTTATAAATAACTGTTTTATTGAATTGCTGAAACTTAACTTTTCAATGTTTTTTTTAATATTATTTTTTTTAATTACAAAAACGAGAGTCATAGAGATTAGTAAAATAATAATTAGGTAGTTATAAGTGGGCCACTAGTCTGCAATGAAATGTCAAGCTAGAAATTTTAAATCATAAAATAGTGAAACGACTTTAATATTTTCAATTTTTTATTCAATTTCATTTCAATTGTTACACTTTATATGTTTTATACTAGATACGCTCCTCACCCACATCCGCTTCTTCTACGCCCTCACAGGGTCCTTCTGGATCCCGACGATCCAAGTACTGTCGTAAACGCCCAATATATAGGCAGGATTCACTCCTCATTCCCACGTCACACTCTCCGCCGCCGTAAGAGAAGGCGAGGCCAGTCCTGTCTCACGGCACGTCGACTGGGTCCCCTTGATTAGCGTACGCAGGGCATTCCCCTGCGATCGCCAACTTTTTACGAGCGTCCATTAAAGCTCGTACTTTTTCTTTAGGAGCGAGTTACTGTCACCCCTCCCCACTCGGTGACACTGTCAAGGCCAGTCCAGGTCAACAGCAATAAAGTATATTCGAAAAAAAAATCTTATATATTTAACGAAATTGAGTATTAAAAATATACATATAATATAAATTGAATAAGAAATATTAGTATTTATTTAGCAAAAAAGACAATTAATCACACAACCAAGAATCTGTTAAACCTGTTATAGCATTAGTAATTTAAATCCTCCATCTAGATGCAAATAGAATCCAAACGAATCCGTTTAAGACACGATCCATTTGTTTGAATCGTTAATAAAGTCATAAAGTATGGTGAAAATATATGTTACGTTTTAATGTTTCATAATATTATAATTTGTTTATAATTTTTTTTAGTTTTTATTATTAATATTATATAAAAAGCTTCACAGTCTATAGTTAAGTCGGACTTGCCATATATTTAAGCAAACGTACTTCTATAAGCGTTACTCATGGTTTAAAATCCAAATGTATCTTAATATGTGTCTTCGTTCCTTTCATATAAGAATAGCTATTGTCATATTTAATAATTTTTAAATAAGTTACTCCAAACTGAAACATTTTTAAAAAAAATTATGTACGGATGTAAAATTGTATAATGTCCAAATGTGATCATATTCACCTATTGGAAGCTTCTGAATGTGATTATCATACAGTATTAATTATATGGGGATGTCGGCGCAGGGGACTGTAACGCTACAGTTGTGGATTCGATCCCCACTCGGGGAAATGAATTATTATTTATTAATATTGTCATTTCTTCGCTCTGGCATCAATGCAAAAGTCCAGCGTTGAGTTCCGCCACTCAACACGAAATAACTCGAAAAATTTAGCGGAAAGTGGGGAGCAGTGTCTTAACACTAGATTCACTCTGCTTACCTTGCTACATTCGGGATACAGCGTGAAGCTGATTTGATTTGATTTTGATTTGAATAAGCCAAATAAAACTACAATAAAAATAGTTAATACAACAAGATCCCATGTAATTTTGAATTTAGTACACCCAAATGACAGTGCACCGCGACTTCACAATACACGATACATACCATTAGTGAAGCCAACGAAAGCAGCCATCTGATAAAGATAAACTATCACAGCAGGAAACCACAGATCCTTATAAATCTATTTCGATTGCAATCTGAGTGGCCAGTGTCGATTATACCGATCCGCTTGTAAGTTATTCTATTCTATTCTATTCATTAAACATGCTAGTGCTGAACTAGATAACGAATTTAAAATCGATTCATTGACTTCGAGTCGGTTAACCTTAGATTTTATGCTAGGGTTGGGAGTGAGCGAATGTGAATTGTTTGTAAAATATCGTTTTTTTTAGGATATTGCTGTCTGACTTTTCGTTTTAAATGTGTAAGCTAAATTTTATTAAATCTTTCATATTCTTGTAATATAAACGAATCCGGCGTTTAGTTCAGAGTCAACGCAAGTGAATGATATTGTGGCGGAACAGATGAATCACTAGGTTTACTCTGCCCACCGTATAAAAACGAGAGATGCGCGACGACATTCAAAAGTTTTTTTTAGCTTCATATTGTATCTCACACACAGCAAGGTAGGCAGAGTGTTAAGACACTCAGTTCCCCATTTTCCGCCGAATTCTGGAAGCACTGTGTGACGAGTAGCGGAAACAACGCCGCGCTTTGCCTCAACACCTTGCATTTACATAGAACTCATAACCAGCCGCGTTTACAGTCACATACTTGTGCCCCTACGTCACGACTAAATCATTATTAGGCAAAGAAGAAGCTATCTTCTTTGCTTTATAATGATTTTGAAAATTAAAAAAAACCATTTTTAAATAACTCCATAGTGTGCATGATAAAAAGAAAGAAATAGTTAAATTAATAATTTTAACATTAAATATTGCAAAAAATTAAAAAATTATATGAAAAATTTATAATTTTATAAATTTAAAACTCCAGTGTCAGAATATTTATAAAACTGACAGCCCTAAATCACTTTGCCTAATTGGTAGATCCTTATAAAACGTAGATACGCATCTCTTGCGCCGTCGCAAATAAATGACACATTTTGTTATTCATCCTTGAAGGTTTTTTGCTGCCCTATTGTTGGATGACAGTGACTTTTTACGTAGTGATGTAATATACTAATGTAATTGGTGTTTTTGCCACAGATAATAAAATATAAATTGCAAAGCAAATGCTAAGATGGCAATTTAAAAATTTTTCGTTGCTATTATTGTGAATGTAGGTATTATTTTTTTTTTCAAATTCATGTTATATCCCGCATATAGCATGGTAGGCAGGGGGAACCTAGTGTTAAGACACTCCGTACTACACTTTCCGCCGACTTTTCGATATTGCGGGTTGAGTGGCGGAACTCAACGTCAGTCTTTTGCCCAAAGCGATGAAAATATTAATGAATAATTAATAATTCATTTCTCCGAATGGGCACCGAACCAACACACGTCGTTTTACAATCCATGCTGGTGCGCTGCGCCACGACAGCCTACTACATTATATCTATTATATATTTAACTAAAGTTAGCAAATTTCTATTCTTTCTCTTGTGGCGATGGCAAAAGCCTAAGATAATCGGAAACACCACTTTGAATTTAAAAGACCTTTGGGTACACTGCACGTCATTATACGACCGCTAATATGGTAACCCAAGTTTGTTTTACTTACAATTACGCATTTCTTTTAGGAATAGCACTCACTGGGAACATTATATGGTTTTTTGTAAATTATAAATATCTAGTTGAATATTGTAGGCTAGTCTAGGTCAAGCGCTTCGTTTTTCCTAATGTAAAAAACATTTTTTAAAGAAAATTTCAAAGGAGAAAATCCCATAGGGATAAGATGGTCTATATATGCACATACATATGTTTAAATTCAGCAACGATCTAATTTTGCAAAAAAATATAATTTTATCGATTAATATTAGAACTAAGTATATTATAATACCTATTCTATCATATTGAGAGCAGTGTGATTGTAAAAGCGACAGGTTATGGATTCGGTACTCACTACAGAAAATGGAAATCCTCGGAGTGTCTTAACCAGGATTCTCGGAGTGTCTTCACACTAGGTTCCCTCTGCCTACCCTACTGTGTGTGGGATACAGCGTGAAGCTGATTTCTTTACATATTTAGAAACCGATTAAAAAATAATAAGTTTAATTTATTAATACAATTATATAATTAGATATGTAAATGCAAAAGGCTATATATTCACAAAGTCCTCTTACGCTTCAATAGTAAAATACGCTCCATGGGAGTGGTAGTAACTTGCGCTGTTAGCGAATCGGTAATTGAGTGCATGTATCCCGATCTCCATACTTTGAACTTTGTTTACGCACCGGCTTTAAGGTACGAGTAAAGACAGTAGTATTTTATTTGGTGCTCCCTTTACACTGTATCATTCTGGCCTTAATTATTTTAAATTACATTTATAGCATGAAAGCTAATTAAAATAATATGTTTCAATGTTTTACGAACTTGGTGGGTTTTCGGCTTGGTCTTGGTAATTCTGGAGGTATTGCGTTGTTGAGTGGCGGATGTCAACGCCGCGGTTTGCCTCGACACTGGGACAATAAAATGAAAACATAATTTTAAGTAAATATGTATTGGTTCGTGTATTAATATACTTATTTAGAAAACGTATAAAAATTTAAACGTAGCGGGACTCGAACCCGCTCCTCCTGGAATCCGACCAGGCGCTCTGACCACTAAGCCATACGTTCTCATCAAGCTGCGTCGAAATTTTTATACGGTTGTTACAACTTATACACACACACTGAACTTTCCTCATAAAACGCGAAAAACATATATAACCACGACTGGCCTCAGGTACCTAATAATGTTCTTTATATTAAATTTTTTAACGTCGATAGAAGTTTATTGTTACATGATACTGTTTCTTTTTCACATAATGGACATTTTCTTCCTCATAAATCAAAATTAAAATAAAATCAGCTTCAGAAGGAACCCAGTGTTAAGATACTCACACACTTTCTGCCGAACTCTGGAGGCATTGCGTGTTGAGTGGCGGAACTCAACGCCACGGTTTGCCTCAACAAAAATTAAAACATTAACTATTTCATTTCCTCGAATGGAAATCGAACCAACAACAGTTTTTTACAGTTACACTCTGTGCCTGTGCGCCACGACTGGCATCAGGTTTTAAATTTTCATCGTCAATCGAAGTTTCTTTGTTATCTGACGCTGTTTCTTTATTCCATTGACATAAAATAGTGATTGACATCTCTTCCTCATCATTACCATAATATAAACATATTTTGCTAACTGTACAGCTTGTGAAAATTATAATAATAACAATACGTAAATTATGCAACTGACGTAATCACTATTGTGTAATACAGATTCATTTCAATATACACCATATTTTGAATTAAAATTAAATTAAATCAGCTTCACGGTGTATCCCGCACACAGCAGGGTAGGCAGAGGGAACCTAGTATTAAGACACTCCGTTCCCCACTTTCTGCCGAATTCTGGAGGCATTGCGTTACGTGGAAGAACTCAAGGGCGGGCTTTGCCTCGAAACCAGAGCGACGAAATGGAAATATAAATTTAAGTAAATTAAAATAAATATTTCATCTCCTCTAGTGGGGATCGAACCCGCAACTTGCTGGAAATAAAAAAAAATCAAGAAACATCTTTCACGGTGTGGTTGCGGTACGCCTTATGGAATGGAAATCGATGGATGTAGGTTTAAATCCCGCTCAAGGAAATGTTCACTTTTAAATTTATAAAGGTCCTTAATTCAGAGAGATCAATTGTAACAACGAAATATATAATTCAATATATAATACTTTTGAGTTCTGCCATTCAACACGTAATGCCTCCAGATTTCGGCGGAAAATTGGGATCCAAGTGTCTCAATTCCACTAAGCTCCCTCAGCCTACCCTGCTATAAGCGGGATACCGCGTGAAGCTGATACAGTACCTAATAACTCAGTTTTGTTAATCGTTAATGATGAACGGAATGAAAAAAATACTCTGTCTCTGATTACTTGTAACATATGCATGAAAATAAATTGTATAGAATTAGAACAGCACTTTTACAAACATTCATACATACATATGATATGTTCAAACAATATTCCAACATAACTCCATAACTCCTCATACACTGTTACAATAGACGTTAAATATCTTCTGTATCACAGGCGTATCTAACATGAGTTTCGCCTCGCTTTGGTTTCTATGGGCTTATTTATCGCCCGTCGGCCGTTGTCCAAATATGTCTTATTAATAAATGGTCACTCGGCAATGTGATGTTCTAAGCTAACAATACTTGAGAAATGTACTTTATATTCGAAGTTCAAACTACAATAAGATAATACGTTATTGTACGTTTGTACGGCTAATTATCTGTACAATTTATGTTTCTTTTATATAAGGATTTTCGATTTTTTAATAATGATTTAGGTATGGGAGTGTAGATTATTCTATTTCTTTTCTTATATATAATCTCGCTCGCTCTTGACCAATTTTTTATATTAAAATAGTTAATGAAAAATGGGTCAAAAGCGAGTGACACTCGCACACATGATTTTCACGAAATTTAGCAAATTTCATAATTATAAGTTTACGGGAAAAACACTCTATACTATTTGATATGAAGACAAACTTAAGTACGAGTATGCAATCATTTTGTATAAAATAATCTACAAACATAAGTAAATCATTATTTTTTATATAAAATATCTATAAATTTTTATTATTGTATTGTAAGTTCTCACTTCGTGCCAAATTTTAAAATTGTTGGTCTACGGGAAGTACTTTCCTACAGAGATTCTTCCTACAGAGATGCTAACAACATAAATAAGTTGTAAAAAGCGTATAAAAATTTTGATGTAGCTTGATGAGAACGTATGGCTTAGTGGTCAGGGCGCCTGGTCGGTTTCCAGGAGGCGCGGGTTCGAGTCCCGCTACGTTCAAATTTTTATACGTTTTCTAAATAAGTATTTTTCTTTCCTAGGTGTGGATTAACACTTTAAATTTTAAAAAAATACCTAATAATATAATATATAGGTTTTTGATTACGCGGCAAATTTCATACAAAATACTTACGAGCATTTAGCTCGTATCATTTGATGGCGTTGACTTAGAAGCTTGCTTCTTTCGATGCTGTAATAGACCATATACCTTAATACTTCATATTAACATTAGACAATTATCTAGATATTATCCTAAAAGTGTTCTATTTTTTTCCCTTTTGAGGCACGACACCCTAAAAACTTAAATTTTATTACACGTTTTAACAAATTTCACATTTTATGTCCTGATTCAAGAAATTTAAATAACTACCAAATTTGTTGCATCAAAAAAGTATACAATTTTGTTATCATCCAATACAATCTTCAAATTTTAGTTTTATTTGAGGATACAAAGACATAATTTCTACTGATCCTCGTTAAATTATTTTTTTAAGCTTCACACTGTAAAATAAATTAAAATTAAATGTAATCAGCTTCACGCTGTATCCCGCACATAGTATGGTAGACAGAGGGAACCTAGTGTTAAGACACTCCGTTTCCCACTTTCTGCCGAATGAAAGCATTGCGTGTTGAGTGGAAGAACTCAACGCCGCGCTTTGCCTCTACACCAGAGCGACGAAATGGAAATATAAACTTAAGTAAATATTTCATCTTCTCAAGTGCCGATCGAACCCACAACCAGTCGGTTTTACACTCACACTTTGTGCCCTTGCGCCACAACTGGCCTCAATCCTCATAAATGAAAGCTGTAAATGAAATATCCAAATCATCAGCAATCACTTAGCTAATCGAATGTGAACACATTCACAAAGAAGGCTTTTAATGATATCCCAACACTATTACCAGCACTTACTAAATGTCCGGCGGTAATCGCGGCGTTTAGTACATTTACAAATGCCCGAGCTCAGAACATGACATATCAATGTAACCGAGCCCTCTCCCATGGTGGTCTAGACATAGAACGAACTAAAGTCTAATAAGACAGCCCCTTACCTCAACTGTCTCGCCTGGGACGTTATCTTCTCCTGAAAAATAGCACTTATTGTACTATAACAAAGAGAGTCAGTCAACCTTTAAATGGTTGTACGAATTTGAGTGCAAGTTTTTTTTTTCTTTTTGTTGCGTTCGTTAAATTGTTGTTATATTTTAATGTATTTGTTATTATATTTATATTAGCCTTTTTGGGTAACGTCAGTTGTATATCTTCTAGTCGCCATGATTCTTATGAGCTATGCAAAAATATTACGCATAGGTAATCTGCGAAATACTAGGTAGTAGGATACGGTAATTTAAATATTTGTTTATTTTAGCTTCACACGTTATCCTACATATAGCATGGTAAACGAAGGGAACCTGAGAATCTAATGTTAAGTCACTCCCCACTTTCCGCCAAATTATGGAGACAACGCGGAACGCAATACCGCGCTATGTCTCGTTACCAGTACGAAGAATTAAAATTATTAAAGCATTTGATTTCGAAAGGGGATCGAACCTACAACCTGTCGCGCTTACAATCAAACGCTTATGCCCCTGCGCCACGACTGGCAGGTAAATATGTACATTACACGTTAAAAAAAATACAAAAACTGTTCTGTCCTAATTTACATACCTATGTTGAAATTATGAAATAATTAAATAAATTATGAAATAATTAAATAATTAAATAAATTGCAATTTCCAAAATCAGCACATTAACTTTAGACAACTTTCAATCTATAAGAATCCATCCGTGTTACCTCAACGAAACCTGCTTAAACCCTACAACATAAACATCTAAATGAATACATCATTGGTTACATTGATCTCTAACACCTGTTCAACGCGTAATCAAGTAAATACATGCAATATAAAACCATTTACATTCGAGTTCCATTCAAATACATCCATCTACAAGTATAGACTCCGGCCGTAAATCAGCGTCGCGGCTATCATCTGAGTTCCAACCTCCAATACAATCGCAGCTGGTCAAGTGTCAACACTCACTGATAACTGACAATGTTATCGCTAGCCACGGTGTCTTTTCATTCAAAACAGCTGTTAAGCACGAGCTCCTCGGGAACCTGATACAATAGTTGTTTTGCAATATGGAAGATTAATCTTTAAGTGTTTAAGGCTAGTTCTGGCGCGGAGTCACAAAGTGTGACTGTAAGCTCGACAGGTTTTGGATTCGATCCTCTCTCGAGGAAATTAATATTTATTATTTTCATTGACTCGCTCTGGTAACGAGACAAAGCGCGATGTTAAGTTCCGCTATTCAAAACGCAGTGACTCGAGATTTAGGCAGAAAGTGGGGAGCGGAGTGTCTTAACACTGGACGTGAAGCTGAACTCTTTTACTGGTTCTAAGAGTGGCTAAGATTAAATTAAAGTAATAAGAATTCAGTTTTAATATATTTAAAACTGAATTCTTGAAAAAATATAAAGAAATAATGACGATCTGTGTTGAATTACAGTACAATTAACATACTTTGATAATAATATCAAAATTTTTGTAATCGAACAAACCAATTCTATTAAGACACGAGCCCATAAATAACTTAGCGCAACGTTTCTAACGCGTTTAATTATCAAATCCAGCAATTACAGATAACGATCGAGGGATTGTCGAATACATTCATATTTCATGCATATTTCTCGCACCCCGCAGGGGTACCCGGTTCGCGTACTTCGAAGATAACAATCTTATATCCTTGTTACTTTCCAAATACATGTCATAAGTGTAATAGCCACATGACACAGCCTGTCGCCTCGGGCGCTACTCGGCCAGCGTGCCACGGCCAACTTAACAATGCTGTCTATTAACTCGCTGGTACTCCTTACAACTATAGTTATAAGATCGATTGATCAGCTATAAAACTTTCTCCAATAAAGTTCTAATGTTTGTGAATGTAACCCAAAGACCATTGTTCACCATCAAATTTTTAATCCAAGTACCGTTCTAATTTGAGTTTTATGCGAGATGCTTTAAGGATTTAGTAGGTGTACCTCAGGGTGTATTTTAATGTTGGTAATGCTTGCGCCACTAAATCAAATAGTGGTCAATTAAGATAAAGCTCGGACCGACAGCTATGGACAATAGAGCATATGACTAATATAGCGTTTTGTTTGCCTAACTGAATTACAACCGAACTGGTCGATAGTCTAATAGAATGTCTGTTAATAATGAATTTGTTTTATGTTTTCTAATTCGTTGGCGATCGAGGAATATAATATACTGTTTGTCTAATATGTTTATTGGTTTGTAGGTTAAGGTTGTTTTAAGGTTTTTGATGTGTGTTATTATATAATATG
The DNA here is from genome assembly GCA_013403705.1 of Heliconius hermathena. Taxonomy (NCBI): domain Eukaryota; kingdom Metazoa; phylum Arthropoda; class Insecta; order Lepidoptera; family Nymphalidae; genus Heliconius; species Heliconius hermathena. The sequence continues at coordinate 299,774 of JAAIXJ010000180.1, forward strand.
TTTAAAATATGAAATATGATACTAGTAGCCCAAACGTAGCTTCGCCCGCTTAAACTTTTTGTTAGATTATAGCCAATTTTTTTACATAATTTTTATGTAAAAAATATGTTATTCTCATGTATCAGTATATTACTGTAACGTTTTAACTAAATCTGTTCAGTAGTTTTAGCGTAAAAGTAAATCAAACCAGTCCATCTAACTTTCACATTTGTAATATTAGAAAGATTTGGCATTTTATATAAATATAATGGAAGTAGTAGTTTGAGGGCAGTCGTGGCGCAGGGGCACAAAGTGTGACTGTAAAACTGATTGGTTGTGGGTTCGATCCCCACTCGAGGAGATGAAATATTAACTTAAATTAATATTTCCATTTCTTCGCTCTGGTGTCGAGGCAAAGCGCGGCGTTGAGTTCTGCCACTCAACACGCAATACCTCCAGAATTCGGTAGAAAGTGTGATAACATAGTGTCTTAACACTAGCTTCCCTCTGCCTACCCTGCAGTGTGCGGGATACAGCGTAAAGCTGATTTATTTATTTATTTTATTTTGAAAGCATTTCTATTGTTCGTTGTTACCACTGTAGTTATAAATTTTAATTCTTCCTATGGCGAAGTTTATTATTAATGTGAGAGTATAGGTAGACTGTAATATAAATGAAAAGGTATTTATTCACAAAGTAAACAGTTTTAATGTATCGATGTTATGCAAATTCTAACTTGATAAATAGTTCCAGTAGTAGTATTGAAGTATGTAAGGTGTGACGATAAATTGTTTAAATTAAAACACAATTAATCCTTAGGTATTGCAATTAAATTCGTTGTTAATTATCTACGCATATTATCAGGCCGATAAGCTAATTTATAAAGTGATAAAATGCGACGACTAATTTATTTTACTTCTGTTGTGGTTTTGTGTCTTTATATCCAAGAAACTTAGAGAATAAAATAGATAGAATGATAAAAAAGTTAATTTTAACGAAATATTTATTTAAACCAGCTTTTACTATCTTAGATATCATAATATATAGAAAAATGCATATTGAATATTTTTTTTAAAAGACTTATTAAAAATGTAAAATAGCGGGACTTGCGGAAGTAAAAGAATATTGAAATTTATATTTATATTAAAAAAATTATATTTGTATTAAAAATTAATAAAATTAATTTTATATTTATATTAATTTTATATTTATATTAAAAAAATACCTTTCTATCATTATTGTGGCTGTTACGCAACGGTTGTGGATTCGATCCCCACTCGAGGGAATGAATTATTTTTTCTTAACATTTCATTACTTTGTTCTGGCACCAAGGCAAAAGCCCGGCGGTTGAGTCCCGCCACTCAACACGCAATGCCTTGAAAAATTCGGCGGAAAGTGGAGAATGGAATTTCTATATAAAGCGTGAAGCTGATTTTGACCATTAATGTGACATAATAAAATATTTATTCTATAGCATTCTCCAAATAATTATTCTTTCCAATAATCTCTGGGTAAAGGAAATAGTCTAACCAAATAAGCATGGGAAAGCTGCACCGGTACCAAATTTATATTTTTAACCCTTACAGTAAATAAGTTTAAAAAAAGAATAACTAACGTTTACGATTGTTACCCCCATAACTCCTTTACCGTAAGGGCACAAAAAGTTATATAATTATATTAAAAAGAATTCTTAGAAGCCAGTGCGGCGTGTCCATGTAAAAGTCTCCCTATAGATGTAGAACATGGCTTTGATGCAGCTTGATAAGAACGCATGGCTTAGTGGCCAATGCGCTTAGAGGGTTTCCAAGAGAATAAATTCGATTCGTTACATTCCAATTTTTTATATTTAAAAGATATATTTTTATATCTTAGTATAGAATAACACTTTAAAAATGTTAAAAATACATTATTATATTTAAAATTTGAAGCCAATTCAAAACTGAAATAGGTGAAACAAAAATGTGTAATGCGTAAATTAATAAAACATCTAAAACTTTATATTTTCTGATTTCTTACTGAGGTAAGACGCACGCACAGCCGTAACCACTGATGGTAGAAACATGTAATTTGGACAGATGTTTATTTTCATAATTTGGACATCCACTAAGAAGGGATTTTGAAAAATTTTTACTCTAAAGGTATGAAATAGGGGTTGAAAGTTTGTATGGATTTTTTTTTAAATCGGCACCGATTTTTATAAAATTTGAAATTCAGACTCTTAAAAATATTTTATTGAACACGTGTTTCATAGTTTTTTAGAATTCACCCCTTAGGGTGTAAACAAGCGGGCGAAGCTACGCGCGTCCACTAGTATATATATAAATATCAATACAATTGGGGTAAGCTAAGTTTATGGGTTTTAATTTTATCTTAACAGTGTCAGTGTCGTGGAGCTCTTTCTTTTTCTTCTACCTCCTGGTATTTATTCTGGCGTTTGCCTTGCTGTTCAACTTATTGACTTTGCCCAATCTTCAACTCCTCAGTGGATCGATGGAGAGACCATTTGCTCTCATATCCTCGTGAAGCTAATTGCACATTATATTTGTAACTCAGTAACGTCGCGCTTGTCAAAAAAAATATTTTTAAGCAAACATACATAGTACCAATTAAAATAATATTACAAAAATATATAAGTTATACAATAAGCCTGCTATATGCGGTATGTTGATATTTGATACAAGTGAGCCAAGTCTTATACAAAACAAGTACTCCACGGCAACACCTCAAAATATTAGAAGACAGCTGCGCCAAGATATCATTGAAACCAGATAATTAAATTAAAGCCTAAATCCACTTCGTTTATAATTATCTCAGTTTATACATAATTAAATGACATATTTGTTTTGGTCGAAAAGCGGTGCAATATTTTTGCTTTGATTGTCATAATGCAAAAGTTATGTTTTGTGTCTAGCCCTCGTTGGTTTTAGGTCAGTGGGTTTATTTACGACACTAGGTTTAATTTATAGCACTGTGTTATCTGCGTACGTATTTTATCGCCAACTAAATCGAATTCCATATTTGTGATTGATTGTCAATAAGTTTTAGGGTCTTATCAATTTCGAGTTCATCAACGATGACTCAAATCGAACGGTTCGATCGCTGACTATTATTTATTTTGGATGACAAAACGTGTCGCCTTTATATATTTCTCAATGTTTCTTATTCTTAAAATTCGATAATTCATAATTTCACAACAAACTAAAATCGAATCTGGGACCATTAAATAATACCATAATTCAATGTATCACGTTATCTAACCTGATTGATATATTGCTACAGCTTAAATCACTGGGAACCTATCGGAGGCTATCATAACTTCCATGACTGTTTTACATAAGACAAGAAACCAGAACAATAGGGCTGTAGATGTAATATTCTATAGTATAGAATTAATTTAGACGTTAAGCTCCTTTCTACGACCCTTTACCTTGACTCGCCGCTCCCAGCATACCGCACGTCTTAACTACTTGCGTGTATACTGCTATACGCGTTTGGCACGTGGCTATTTATTATCTCAATATTCTGATATTAATCCATTTTGTTATATAATTGTAATTTGTAATTTAATATTGTATCATTCGATTTATTGTTGTAGTGTTGTTTTTTTTTTCAGCTTCACGTTGTATCCTGCATGTAGCAGGATAGGTAGGTAGGTAAAGGTAACTTGGGGACCTAGTGTTAAGACATTCCATTCCAATTAAGATATTTCCGTTCTTTACTTTTTGCAAAATTCTGAAGCCATTACGTGTTAATTGGAGAAACTGAGAGAGAACGAGGGAAATAAAAATATTAAATATTTCATTTCCTCAAATGGGAATCGAACGCACAACGTGTCGCAATTATAACCGTACGCTTGTGCTCACTGCGCCACGATAGGCTTTGAGGAAATATAGAAAATCATAACAATATGACCATAATATGTACTCATAGCATTATTATTCCAATGTTCTTTAAGATATTTATAAAATAAAAAAATAAATAAATCAGCTTCACATTGTATCCCGCACACAGTAGGGTAGGCAGAGTGAACCTAGTGCTACACTCCGTTCCCCACATTCTTCCGAATTCTGGAAGCATTACGTGTTGAGTGGCAGAACTCAACGCCGCGCTTTATCTCGACACCAGAGCAATTTAAGAATTTAAGTAAATATTTCATCTCCTCGAGTAGGGATCGAACCCACAACCAGTCGGTTTTACAGTCACACCTCGTGCCGCTGTGCCACGACTGGCCTCTAGATATTTATGTTTAATATAATTTAAGTGTTTCTGTCGCATAAAAGTTGATTTTCACATAGCATTGCAAAAGGCAGTTAATTTTCGTCTATATCGTAGTTTTCTATTACTAAACACAATAAACTTCCATAGCTGACACTGACCGGAATAGAATTATAAAGCTCATTTTATTCGACGATAAAACATGCATCAAGCGAATTTAATATCACGATAGCGACAAACGCTTGCGACGATATGGCGAGTCATATTATTAAAGATTGAGGCCAGCCGTGGCGCAAAGTGTGAGTGTAAACGCGATTGGTTATGGGTTCGATCTCCACTCGAGGCAATTATATATTTATTTAAATTTAATCAATAATTAATCAGCTTCACGCTGTACCCCGCACACAGCAGGGTAGGCAGAGTGAACCTAGTGTTAAGACACTCCGTTCCCCACTTTCTGCCGAATTCTGATGGCATTGCGTGTTGAGTGGCAGAACTCAACGCCGCGATATTTAAATTTATATTATAAGCGCGGCGTTAAATTCCACCATTCAATACGCAATGTCGTCAGAATTCAGCGGAAAGTGGGGAACGGCGTGTCTTAACACTAGGTTCCCTCTGCCTACCCTGCTGTGTATGGAAGCTGATATAATTTAATTTTTTTTAAACGAATTTAATTTCTCGATATATTATTTAAAACGTCTATAGGCGATCTTGTACAATAAATTCCCACGCGAAACCGACTTAAAACATAGACAGAAAATAATAAACAGGCCGCAATCGGTGTAAATTACCCTCAGCCGACAGCAGCGTTTACGGGCGACGTCTCGCGTATTGAAACTAAATCATATCCACCACCACGTGACCCCGGACCCCCACCCGGTCACAAAATACAAATAATTTCTCTAATGAACTTTGATTAAATTGTGATTTATAATTTTTAGCGCCTATCACCCGCTGAGGGCGTGCTGTAAATTACTATTTTATAAGTACTAAATACAATGGGTTTAATAGTTTCGTGAATCGTTCTAGTGTTGAGATATATGTTTGGATGGGACAAAAAAAGCAATACCTACATTCAAACAAGGAAATCGATATTGATTGTCATAATTTTTTTTTTCAAATACAATACAAGAGGTCATAACGCACAGAGGCAGAAGCGTAACTGTAAAAAGACATTTGTGGATTGGATTCCCGCTCGGAGGATAAATTATTATTTATTTCTTAGCCCTACCCTGCAGCGTGAAGCAAAAAAATATAATATATATTTCTTGTTTTGACACATTTTTGACATTTCGATGCTGTAATCAGAGAATTGAACTTCAACCGCATCAAACATCTCATTTAGATACGAATTTTATATAATTTTTAATTAAATTATATTCATAATCATTAATCCAAGTTAAATTTTAACCCTTTACGGTATTAAATAAACAAAAAAGAACCCAATAGCATCAACTAGTATTATACCATAATATGGATATTTTACTCATTTAGAAATATGTAAAAAATATCAATTTTTACGTATGGCTTAGTGGTCAGAGCGCCTAGTCGGTTTACAGGAGGCGGCGGTTCGAGTCCCGCTACGTTCAAATTGTATTCGTTTTCTAAATAAGTATTTTTAAGATAAGTTATTAGAACAAAATTCATCAATCTAATCTCATTTAACTTAGCAATTAGTATACATTGAATGTTTTTAAACGGCTTTTATTCGTGTCCTCGGGCGACCGGCGTGTTCTACTGAGGTCGAACAAACCTCAACACGCCATATCTGATATGTATTTACTGTTTCCACGTACAAATGGTTATTTGTAACGATTTCTGCCTAATGCATTCATCATCAACCAGTTCGCCATTCATAACTTAAGTTTATAGCGTTTGAAAATTTTATTTATGTATTTATTTGGTTCGAAGTTTCATAATGTGGCCTTCGTAGCGCAGTGGCATAAGCGTGTTACTGTAAACGCCACTGTCATGGGTTCAATTCACACTTTTTTTATGAATATTTTTATTTCTATGCTCTGGTGATAAGGCATATCGCGGCGTTGAATTCCACTCAACACGCAATGCCTTGAAAATTCGGCGGACGGAATATCTTAACATTAGGTCCCTCTGCCTACCCTGCAGCATGCTGGATACAACGTTAAGCTGGAAATCTCATAAATAAAAATAAGTTGTGGCCAGTCGTGGCGCAGAGGCACAAAGTGTGCCTGTAAATTGACTGGTTGTGGGTTCGATTTCCACTCGAGGAGATGAAATATTTACTTAAATTTATATTTTCTTTTTTTCGCTCTGGTGTCAAGGCAAAGCGCGGAGTTGAGTTCCGCCAATCAACACGCAATGCCTCCAGAATTCGACAAAAAGTGGGGAAAGGAGTGTCTTAACACTAGCTTCCCTCTGCCTCTAATCTATTACTAGCGACCCACTCGCGGCTTCGCCCGCTTGAAGTTCAAAATTACTTTATTAATAATTCTGAATTACTTTAGTGTTCTCAACAACATTAAAACAACCGTGGTTGTCGTAACGTCGGTGTCTTTTATATACCAAATGAAATGAGTTATCTATAATTTTTGCTGTACCCTATAATGCCATGCGCTCGCTTTGAATGAATTAACGAGGCTATAATAGAGATTATCTCGACCGACCATTTATTACGTCTCTTAATTACTGTTCGGCACAATCAATTATGTTCTTTAAGATTACAATTAGATGTAGGTATGTACATTATAATAAATATGATTGGATATAAAATGTGTATTTTTTAAAATTTTAGATTTTTTTTAGCGTCACGTACGTGATGCCATGTACGGGATATAGATCCCGTAAATAGCAGGGTAGGCAGAGGGAACCTAGTGTTAGAAACTCCGTTCCCCATTTTCCACTGAATACTAGAGGTGTTGCGTGTTGGGTGACGAAACTCAATGCTGCGCTTTGCTTCAACTCCAGAGCGAAGAAAATGTAAATATTAATTTCCCCGAATAATCGAACCCACAACCTTTTTACGGTTATATTTTGTGTCCCTGCACCACGAGTGGCCTCTGCTGACCTATATTATAATATATGTAAGTATATACATAATACCAGGCCAGTAATGAGGTCAGTCGCGGCGCAGGGCCACAAAGTGTGACTGTAAACCGACTGATTGTGGGTTCAATCCACACACGAAGAGATGAAATATTTACTTAAATTTATATTTCCATTTCTTCGCTCTGGTGTCGAGGCAAAGCGTGGCGTTGAGTTCTGCCACGCTACACGCAATGCCTCCAGAATTCGGCAGAAAGTGGGGAACAGAGTGTCTTAACACTAGGTTCCCTATGCCTACCCTGCTGTGTGCGGGATACAGCGTGAAACTGATTTATTTATTTTTATATTATAATACATATATGTATCTATCGCGCTAAATATCTAGATTAGCCAGTTGTGTTCAGCTTTGGTACCCATTTTACTATCAAATATAATACGCAGCTTTACATAAGTACCTATATATCATAGTCGTAAAGTAGAAATTAGTAAAACGTGACTAACACATTCATTATTCATTAGAGTTAATAAATTGTAGAGATATTAAGTAATGGTAGTAATCTAATAATATAGATATGGATATAACTCTTATTGTTATATATTTAATAAACCTTGAATCACTTTGACTCGAGGACATCGAACAGAAATAATATAAATTAAAAAAAGAATCTTGTATCCCGCACACAGCAGGGTAGGCAGAGGGAACCTAGTATTAAGACACTCCGTTCCCCACCTTCTGCCGAATTCTGGAGGCATTGCGTGTTGAGTGGCAGAACTCAACGCCGCGCTTAGCCTCGACACCAGAACGAAAAAATGGAAATATAAATTTAAGTAAATATTTCATCTCCTCCAATGGGGATCGAACCCACAACCAGTCGGTTTTACAGTCACACCTCGTGCCGCTGCGCCACGTCTGGCCTCAATAATATTTATAATATATATTAAATTTTAAGAAAATATATAAAACAACAAATTCGAATTTGAGAGCTTTGGAAATATCATAAAAATATTTTATGTTACAGATGAAGCTGTTTTAGGCCCGTATTTATAAACTGCTTTCAAGTCTCATATCAATCTTGAGATAACGTTTTCATTAATAAATTGTATACTGTACTCTGTTAAACGTAAAACTAACGTGTTTAAGTATCTCTCTGCGAAAAAATATCTCTCTTATCTTTATCTATAATACGTCATCAATATAACATAATATATCCGCACATCTCCGCTGTCGTCACGCGACTAATCAATTGGCGGCCCGAATGATGTCTTCATCAGCCGCCCGCGGGCGTAACGCCCTGCGCTTGCGCAGCCCGCTTTGTGCTTTTGAGCTGTTCAAGCTTATCCCGCTTTAATTGTATAGCTGATACACACGCACACTCTAGCTTTAGGAATAACTTTCACGGTTGATAGAAAATTATCTTAAAGCCCATAAACAATGAATATCAAAAACATTAGACCGGAGTTATGTAAGTATTGTAGATATGAGCACACATACGGACCTACACTTTGTTACGCTCGCTAAACACTTCATTACGTTTTCTCTTTCATTTTACCGACACCAACTGCAAATAAATGAAAACGTAGAAAGCCAGCTATGGAAGTCTCAGTTAGGCAAACGCCATTTATTTAGCCAATTGAAACTGGCCACTTAAAGGAATCACTGTGCGGAGAGGCAACAAATCCAACAAATTGAACAGGATCGGCAATTACAGAAGACAATGCGTGCGTGAGAGCGAGGTGCGCGCACGCAGCCCGCGAATTAGACTGGCTGTGGGGCGGCGGTAATTGGGGGTTCGTTCCCACGGGCTGGACCCAGACAGGTGGATTCCGTCTTGTTGTTTTCTAACGGGTAAACAGTAGTTCGATGACCTATCTATGGTAAACAAATGTCGCGATACTTTTTATGTAATTTTTATTTTTTATTATTTGTGTTACTATGGTCATATATACGCAATGATTTGTAAAATTATTTTATTTTATAATGCTGTCTTGGCTCAGTGGCACAAGCGTGTGACTGTAACCGCGACGGTTGCGAGTTCCACTCAGAGTGTTGAATGATTATTTATTAATATTTTCATTTCTTCGCTCTAGTAACAAGGCAAATGCGGCGTTGAGTTCCGCTTCTCTAAACGCAATGCTTCGAAAATTTGGCGGAAGTGGGGAACGGAGTGTCTTAACACTAGGTTCCATCTACTTACCCTAGTATATGCGGAATACATTAAACTTGAAGATAAGAAATAGCTTTAAGAAACGATTAAGTGAATAGAGAGAGAACTTAAAGTGTTACGTTATGATTGTATTAGATTTTTATATTGAAGAAACAAAATTTCAAATACCAAACAGTAATTTAGTGAGCAAATTATAGAATCATGTTTATTTAATGAAAGTAGGCAATAGGAACGGTTTCGATATATTAATTACTTGTAATGTTAAAGGTTACCTTTAACTCGGGCTACCATAATAGAACATTGTGCGAACAAGCAAGTGTAAAGATTATATGACGGTTTTTTTTACAACGTAGACAGAGGGAATCTAGTGTCAAGACACTCCGTTCCCCACTTTCCGTTGACTTATTAGGGCATTGTGTGTTGACTTGTAGAACTCAACGCCACGCTTTGTCTCGACACCAGAGTGGAGAATGAAAGTATTAAATATTTAATTTCCTTAAGTGGAAATTGAACCCACAACCTTTCGCGCGTACAGTCACACGCTTGAGTTTATCCGACAAAACTGGCCTCTCATCTCATCTGTCGTTCATGATGCTGGAGTTAGAAATTGCATCAAAGCCACGTCGTATAAGTATGACATGTTCATCTAAAATGATTATATCGTAATTTCTCAAGAAATTACAATCTATTTGAGACACAACGTTAAATCATAGGATTGCGCAAACAACAACGAAGAAGACAGACCTATACTTATTTAGAAAACGTATAAAAATTTGAACATAGCGGGACTCGAACCCGCGCCTCCTGGAAACCAGGCCAGGCCCTTTAACCACTTAGTGGTATATAAGTATTTTTCTTTCCTAAGTGTGGAATAACACTTTAAAAATCTTAAAAATAAAAAAACGGACCTACTCAGACCTCACAAAATCTTGATTCGCTGCGTCTATTCAGTGGTCGTGTAAACACAGTTCTGGCTCTATTGTGTCTCTATCAAACTAAATATCCATATCTAAACTATTAGTAATCAATGGTAAATGCACTGACATTAGAATAAATTACGCGAGAACGAAGTTTTACATGGAGTTCCAGTATTCACAAAATGGAGCACGAATAAATTTAAATAATAATATAACCGTAGTTTAATCGAAACGCACTGTGTTAATTTCAATCGAGAAGATCCGATCTCAAACTATCGATATCGATACAGTATCGATTCGCGAAATCGTTTTTAATAAGGTATCTGTTGGTTTGGTTGATGAACGTTTGAATGAGTATTATTGCCTTATGCGTTTTGGTGTAGCCTGAGCGGCATTGGCACGTCTCTTAATGATTTAATACCTATCGTTCGTGCGGTGCTTGTAAAATTGAATTTAAAATCGATTGCAGTTTACACCATCATGATAGGATAAGAAATTATTTGGGTGTATATGGTGATAGTTGTAGGTTCTATTCCCAATGGAGAATTTTAAATAATTCGTGTTCGACAGGGGTGTAGAATTCCACCACGTGACACGGTATCTCTAGAGCAAACAGATAGGGAATAAAATTATATATAGAATTATACATAAAGGCCAGTCGTGGCGCAGGGGCACAAAGTGTCACTGTAAAATAGACTGGTTGTGGGTTCGATCCCCACTTGAGGAGATGAAATGTTTACTTAAATTTATATTTCCATTTCTTTGCTCTAGTGTCGAGGCAAAGCGCGGCTTTGAGTTCTGCCATTTAATACGCAATGCCTCCAGAATTCGGCAGAAAGTGGGGACGGAGGTCTTAAAACTAGGTTCCCTCTGCCTACCCTGCTGTGTGCGGGATACAGCGTGAAGCAGATTTATTTATTTATTTTATTTATTTAGAGTTATATAAATTACTAGGTTGCCTCTTCTCAGTATCGCTGTTGGAGCAAATGCATTATCCAGAAAAAGGGTAAATTCATTAATAATTATAATTTATTAAGTCTACTTCTGAGGTGAGTCGTGGCGCAGTGGCACAACAGTGTGACGTAAACGCAACATGTAAGTTCGATGGACAATCGAGGAAATATAATATTTAATATTTCCATTTCTTTGCTCTGGTATCGCGGTATTGAATTCCGCCAGCCAACACGCAATTCCTCCAGAATTGGAGTGACTTAACATTAGGCTCCCTACATCTACCCTGCTTCATATGGAATACGGCGTGAACCTGAAAAAATAAGTCAATTTATATATTTATATTATAAAAAGGGAACCCATTTATAATTTATCCAGCAAAAACTGAGGTTTCTAATTGCAAAACTAACCGTATAGGGCCGTTCAACACGCACTGTCAGCCATTCATTGCGTATAAGGAGCTGCGACATGTCCGCGCGACACTACACACGGCGGTCGCGCTACCGTATAATCGTATTCACACCTTTATATACGACTACCATTCTGAAACTAATCCTGGTGCTGGTGACCACCTTAATAAATTAAATCTAGCAAGGCATAATTAAATGCTTGAAAAAGAAATTAAATTTTTGTTAGGTTCAGTTAGGAAATGTCTGTAAAATAGGTAGAAATGGAGAAAGGAGGACTTTAATTTTAGATTGTAACTGCCTCTCAAAACACTCTCTCTTTGTCACTGCCTCTCAAAAATTTCTAAACATTTTTATTATTAATTAAATAAAATCAGCTTCACGCTGTATCCCGCACACAGCAGGATAGGCAGAGGGAACCTAGTGCTAAGACACTCCGTTCCCCACTTTCCGCCGAATTCTGGAGGTATTGCGTGCTGAGCAGCGGAACTTAACGCCGCGCTTTTCCTCGACACCAGAGCGAAGAAATGAAAATGTAAATGTAAATAAATATCTCACTTCCTCGAGCGGGGATCGAACCCACAACCAGTAGATTTTACAGTCACACTTTGTGCCTCTGCGCCACGACGGGCCTCGACGACATTTTTATTATCATGCAATATTTTTATTGCATGATAGTTTAGAAAAAAATATTGACTTCATATGTCTAACATACAGTGTAAAGAAACAATATTTCAATTGACCTATTCATAGTCTTTTCATATGTAAAATTCACACATTTCCAAAGTTTAAGACGTTTTAAGCAGTATCCAACACCGTTTAAACTAAAAATAACCTTAATTTTTAATGTGTATTAAAATTATATTACTACTACTGAATGTCACTCAACACACAATGCCTCCAGCATTCGGCAGAAAGTGGGGAACGGAGTGTCTTAACACTAGGTTCCCTCTGCCTACCCTGCTGTGTGTAATTTAATTTAATTTAATTTTTTTTAATTTAATTTAATTTTACTACTGAATGTAAATAATAAATACATACCATTTTATATGTATTTAGTAAATGTATCTTGGAAAATAGAGTAGTTATAGCTTTATATTTATAAAAACTAATTTACTAATATGCTTTTATAAATTTGAAAACTTCATAGAAGTAAAAAAAAACAAAATTAAAAAGTTTTTCACATTTTTAAAGTGTTAATCCACACTTAGGATCCATCGGTTTCCAGGAGGAGTCGAGTTCGAGGAGTTCGAGTCCCGTTACGTTTAAGTTTTTATACGTTTTCTAAATAAGTAAAATTAAAAAGGCCAGGCCAGTCGTGGCGTAGAGATACAAGTGTGTGATTGTTAACGCGACTGGTTGTGACTTGGATCCCAACTCGAGAAAGTTAAATACTTATTTAAATTAATATTTTCATTTCTTCGCTCTAGGCAAAACGCGGAGTTGAGTTCCGCCACACAACACGCAATGCCTCTAGAATTCGGCGGAAAATGGGGAACGAAATGTCTTAACACTAAGTTCCCTCTGCCTTTCCTTCAATGTTCGGGATACAGCGTGAAGCTGAAAAAGTAACAAAAAATATATATAAAAGAACTATTTATAATGACTCCTCATTAAACCATTGTAACTTAATAGCCATATAAAACCAGTCGTCACTTAGTAACGTATAGTTGTTTACGATAAATCACCTCGTAATACGTCATGAAATAATAAATAAATCAGCTGTACACGGAATCCGGAACTGCGTAGCGTTCATATGGGCCAATAAATCAAAGACAAACGCATATTACACCCGGGGCGGGCAAAAAGTGTATTGTTTTCTGACAAAAATTCGAATAAGAAGGCTTTTTTTGTGGTAACAATCTATATTTATGATAAAATCGTAACAGATCTGTGCATGGAAGATATATAAGAAAAAATGTTATTTGTGGCTAGAACCAAACAAAATTGCTTTAATTTTTGTTTGTTTGTGCATTTATGTATATGTCAAGCTAATCTCAGAAACGGCCGAACCGTTTTTAACATGTTTAAAATGTTATTCCACACTTAGAAAAGAAAAATACTTATTTAGCAAACGTATAAAAAATTTAACGAAGCGCCTGGTCGGTTTCCAGTAGGCGCGGGTTCGAGTCCTGCTACGTTCAATTTTTTATACGTTTTCTAAATAAGTATTTTTCTTTCCTAAGTGTGAAATAACACTTTGAAATATTAAAAAATATTTAATAAATAGCACTCTCTCTTGCCAAACGATAATTCTTAGTAATTATCTGTGGCTAGCGAAAATTTGTAAAAATCTCCCTACAGAGATGCTAACATAAATAAATTGGAAGCGTATAAAATTTTCTACAAAGCTTAATGCGAACGTATGGCTTAGTGGTGAGAGAGCCTAAATAAAAGGCTAAACCGATTTAAATACAGTTTTTATAGATTTTTGACAAAGATTCCCTTAACAATTATTGTTTGTTATATTTCAATCGGTTTATAAATAAAAAAGTTATACCTTTTTAAAGAATGTTGTCTGACAAATTTGCTATAAATAACTGTTTGATTGAATTGGCTGAAAGTTTAATTTTCAATATAGGTGCAAATTATATTATTATAAGAAATAGAAAGTACTTGTTTACCTATACGGTGAAGATTTACCAAAAAAAATATATGTTCTTTTTCCTACTTTGCTTAATATTTCGGAAGCAGGAAAATTCTGCATTTAATGCAACTCAACACTGCACTTTGTGTGACCCGACAAAAAAAAACAATACAATATCTCCAAACAATACTATCATCATCATCATACCAATAATTATATCTAATACATGATATGAACCCTAAAATCAGCTTGACGCTGTATCCCACACACAACAAGGTGGTAAGCAGAGGCAACCTAGTGTTAAGACACTCCGTTCCCCACTTTCTGCCGAGTTCTTGCGTGAGTTGTGTGTTGGAGTCATTGTGTGTTGAATAGTGGAACTTAGCGCCGCGCTTTGCCTCGACACCTAAGCGAAGAAATGAAAATATAAATAAAATCAGCTTCACGCTGTATCCCGCACACAGCAGGGTAGGCAGAGGGAACCTAGTGTTAAGACACTCCGTTCCCCACTTTCTGCCGAATTCTGGAGGCATTGCGTGTTGAGTGGCAGAACTCAACGCCGCGCTTAACCTCGACACCAGAGCGAAGAAATGGAAATATAAATTTAAGTAAATACAAATTGACTCATACAAATGCTTAATATATAAAAAAAAAATAAATAAATCAGCTTCACGCTGTATCCCGCACACAGCAGGGTAGGCAGAGGGAACCTAATGTTAACACACTCCATTCCCCACTTTCTGCCGAATTCTGGAGGCATTGCGTGTTGAGTGGCAGAACTCAACGCCGCACTTTGCCTCGACACCAGAGCGAAGAAATGGAAATATAAATTTAAGTAAATGTTTCATCTCGTCGAGTGGGAATCCAAAACACAACCAGTTGGTTCTACAGTCACACTTTGTGCCGCTACGCCACGACTGGCCTCAATATAAATGTAAATAAATATTTCACTTGTCGAGTGAAGATCGAACACACAACCAGCCAATTTTACAGTCACACTTTGTGTCTCTGCGCCACGACTGGCCTTATATTATATATATTTGATACGAGTCCTGAAAAATTATTTCCGTAATTTAAGTGAAATCTCAACAGTTATTAACAGAGTAATATCAAAATGGAAGATTAGATTACCCTGCGCTTAAGTAAAACAAACATTATACGGCGTCGAGAATTAATTAAGATAATTGTGAGTGTTCTTTGATAGTTCTTTACCTACGCAATTTATGTCTTGTCCCGATTTCCGGTTGTGGAGGTCAAACGACAGTCACTATTGGTATGCCATTGTAGTTTTCATTTTGTTGTTTCACGCTGGCACGAACTAAGTCGCGGAGCTCTTTTTTTTCATTTAAATTCCATTTGACATTTATATTATCTTACTTTTTTTTCAGCTTCACGCTGTATCCCGCACACAGCAGAATAGGCAGAGGGAACCTAGTGTTAAGACACTCCGTTCCCTACTTTCCGCCAATTTCTGGAGGCATTGCGTGTTGAGTGGCGGAACTCAACGCCGCGCTTTCCCCTCGACACCAGAGCGAAGAAATGAAAATATATATGTAAATAAATATTTCATCTCCTCGAGAGGGGATCGACCCCACAACCAGTCGATTTACAAGCACTTTGTGCCCCTGCGCCACGACTGGCCTCAATTATCTTACTATTATGTGAATATATTATTAATGTGAAAGTTTGTGTGTGTTGTTCCGTTTTCACGCAATATCTACTGAACGTATTTAGATGAATGTTTAGATTTAAAAAAGAAATCGGCTTCACGCTGTATCCTGCATGTAGCAGGCTAGGCGGAAGAAATCTAGTGTTAAGACACTCTTTCGCCAAATTTTTAAACGCATTGCATGTTGAGTGACGGAAATCGACGCCGGACTTTTGCCTTGATGCTAACTAAGAGTTCATTACCTAGAGTGGGGATCGAACCGTATCGTTACAGTCACTTCCTTATGCCACTGCGCCTCCACGGCATCAATTTTAATTTAATATAGCCTATACATCATGAAAACATATGCTACATTTATTGTAAACATTTTGTATATCTTAGCTGTAATATATCAATAAGCTAGATATAAGCGGGCGAAGCCGCGTATATGTCGCTAGTATTATTTCGAGCAAACTTCACTCACTTCTTCGTTCACTTGATTTTGAGTTGATAATGTAACCTTAAACAAAAATTTGTGTCCAATATGATTATAAGATAAATACAAAATTATTTTGTCTAAATTCTGATTCGAGAGAGAACCTAGTTTTAAGACACTCCGTTCCCATTAATACACTTCCGTTTACCACTTTCCTCAAATTCTGAAGGCCGTTGCCAAAGGTAGGAAAGAAAAATATAAAATATTGAATTTCCCTAAATGAAAATCGAACCCACAACCTGTCGCGTTAACAGTTTTTTTTCTTTAATCCAGTAAACATGCAAATTTTGCAAAGTCAACAAACTTCGTTAGAGATTCGTGACAAAGATTTTTGAGTGCCAGGACCCGTGTCAAGCGTGACTCAGTTTTCGTGTATATCACTTTTACTGTTCAAAATTACCCGTTTCGATCACGTTCTGTATTAGAACGTCTTGTGTATGGTCGCCTGTCATTTGTTTGAACATATTGATTTGGATAAATTTCTTAAATTGTTTTAATTTTCATATTTAATTTATATTATCAGATGAAACGGCTAGGTCTAAGAATATGATAAAAAAATTGCTTTATTTTTTATATAATGTTGTATGTAACTAAACGCGCTAAATACAACTGATATCAAAATTTAAAAAGCAAATTTGAACAAAAATAATGCAATGAATAGTGATTATGATTACGCAAATTATCTTGTAATTATTAAAAGCCTCCTCAAAAGCCTTTGAAAACTCGTGGAAATTAAAAAAAAAATATTTTTATTACTTCGCTTCGGTAACGATGCAACACGCGGCGTTGAGATCCGCCACTCAACACGCAATGCTTCCAGAATTTAACGGGAGTGTCTTAATGGTAACAGAGTGTCTTAATACTAGGTTCCCAGGTTCCGTTTGCCTACTCTGCTATGTATGGGACACAGCGTGACGCTAACAAAAAATATTTTTGGCTTAAGCGAAATACATTATCCCCAAATCTTTACTCCCAAAGCCTAAACCCACCCAAACCCTTATTGATGAGTCGGCTGATTTCCAGAAATAAATAGCGTTGTATTTATAAAGTTAAAGCAACGAGAGATCTCGCTCACCGATTGCCGTATATTCTTGTATCACTTGTAAAATACTTTATTGCTATACACTGAGACTGTTTAATATTGGTCACTGGATTTCTTATAATTTTAATAAGAATGCTCAATTGTAATTGAAATATTACTTAAATGTAAGCACGTGGATATATTTGAATTTTTATACGATATTTTTACTATCAAATAAGAAAATTTGTAATTTCCTTAGAAGATAGATACTGTTATCATTTCGCACGTCAAGTTCATTGATTTCACAATATAATTGATCAATGTTACAACTTATTAAAAATAAATTGCCAATTCTCTACATTTTGCTTATATTAAGGAGCGAGAAGCCTACAAAAGGATTTAGATTTTTCTTGTGCCAGAGTGGGACAGAGTTAGGTCGTTTCGTTCGTTTTTTGTGTTTACAGCGCGCCTCCCCGTTACCCTTATCTGTATCGGATGGTGCGCTATGGAGCTATCGCGCGCGCCAACCACCATCTGCTTGAACTCGGTATTGCAATACACACTATGTGATCACTTGTCGTTTGTGTAATTTTTTGGGTTTTTAGGTACTAAGGATTCTAAAAAAAAAATCAATTTCACGCTGTATCCCGCGCACATCACGATAGGCAATGGGAACCTAGTGTTAAGTGAATAATACTCTGTTTTCCATTTTCCGCCGAATTTTGGAGGCATTGCGTGTTGAGTGGCGGAACTTAACGCCGCGCTTTGCCTCCACACCAGAGGGAAGAAATGGAAATATTTAAATAAATACTTCATTTCCTCGAGTGTGAGTCACAGTTTGTGCTCCTGCGCCACGACTGGCCTCAATACATAAATCTTTAATATAAATTATATATAAAAATAAATCTACATATATATTATTAATACGTGAAGCAAAAACTGTATACATTTTTACAAAAATAGAACCGAAGGAGGTGTATATGATATTTGGTACAGTTATAATGTTAATTTTTTTTTTGCATTGGTTCTCTAGTATACGTGAAGGAAATTGGACCCCTTTTAACAAACATTATAAGAACAATGCAAAATGAAAATTGACATACGTAAACTTTATATGGTAAAAGAGTATAGAAATTCTCTATAATGTTAAACTTAGTTACCAATGTTGTTTTTTTTTGCGGGCATTGCGTATTTAGCGACGGGATTCAACGCCGCGGTTTGCCTTCTTTTCCTTTGCAAGGAAATGAAAATATTAAATATTTCGTTTCTTCGAGTAGGAATTACCCACAAAAGTCGCGCACGACTGGCTTTACGTTTTGTGCTAAATATTGTAAATAAAAATAATAAATAGAAAGAGTTTCATGCGTATATCGCTGGGCAGTAACTATTTCATGTACTTAAAAAAAATTAACCTAGCCCTAGAACCTAGTGTTAAGACACCGAATTCTGGAGGCATTGCATGTTGAGTGGCGGAACTCAACACCGCTTTTTCATGTACTTTTTAAATATATTTTAACTAACGGCTAACAAAAGACTAACTTCTATATAGTACATTTATAGGTAAGGGAAAAATACTTCAGTTCCTTCGCACTGCACACTTTTAGTTTCTACAACCCTACCCTAAATTTCGATGTATATTTAATTAAATTGTAATTTCAGCGGTTAACTTCATAACAAAATTATTCCTAAAATTTGGGCTTAAAAACCGAATTCTATCCTTTAAATTGATAGTACATTTGTGCTTTAAATTGATAGTACATTTATAGTACACAAAATGATAGTACATTTTTAATATTAAAACAAAATAAAATACAACAAATCACCTAGTGTGACCTGTTCTAGAACTAATGATACTCTGATTAACAATATTCGGGGTAGATAGCTGTGAGTTACTCACTGGGGGGGGCGGGGCGCGATGTTAGATTGCGCGCGCGCCGATTTATACCATACCCGCCGTATTAACTGATATCGACCACTAAATATCCCATTATTATTATATGCGAAACAAATAATGCTTTTTAGTCTTCACAACGACCCGCGCTATCTTTTTTATTTATTGTTGGGAAAGGTATTTAAAAGGATTTATGAGGTTAGACGCAGCTAGCATTTAATTTATTGGCGGTTTCTTGGTATTTTGTTACAGGAAAATAAATATAGATAGTTCATTATGGTTGTTGGTTACCGTAATGTCTAATAATTAATTTAATATATAATAAGAAGCCACGTTTGTTGTAAAATTGTTGTATAAGTACCCTACAATATTAAAAATGTTTTGTTATTTTAACACAGAAACGTAGTGGTTATATTTTTGAATGTAATATTTTTGAATATAATATTTGGGCAATATTTTTTTTTTATTTGTGAATAGAAATAGTTACCATATTTATCTTTATCCGGCCGGTCGTGGCGCAGCAGCACAAAGTGTGACTGTAAAACCAACTGGTTGTGGGTTCGATCCCCACTCGAGGATATGAAATATTTATTTAATTTTATATTACCATTTCTTCGCTCTGGTATCGAGGCAAAAGCGCGACGTTGAGTTCTGCCACTTAACACGCAATGCCTCCAGAATTCGGCAGAAAATGGGGAACGGAGTATCTTTCACTAGGTTCCCTTTGCCTACCCTGCTGTGTGCGGGATACAGCGTGAAGCTGATTTATCTTTATTTATCTTATCTACTCTCTATCTCCTTTGGTTACAATACAACACAATGACTTTTATATATATGTATAAGTATATACACCGAATATGTTACTTTAGTTAGTAATTATTTATTTCTACCATAATAGCACCTCAATTTCATAGTAAAGATATTATTCATACTGCCCCATTTGCCTTTTACCTAAGTACTTGTTCTTCAAAACCGCTTTTACTCTATAAATATCTCTATATTGTAGGTACATAAAGTTAATTAATGTTATAAATTACTTATTGTAAAATGTGTATAGTATAGACTTTACTACATAGTAACTTTAGAGATTATAATTTGCCATAGCTTTACATTGTTTTGATAATTAAAGTCAAAAGTTATAGTATTTTTGTAGTTTCACGCTAAATCCCCTACACAGCAGGATCGCCAGAGGGAACTCCACTCTCCACCGAATTCTCGGGGCATATCGTGTTGAGTGGTGGAGCTCAACGCAAAATATTAAATATTTCAAACCCCGAGTAGGAAAGGACGTCCTAAATAAAAATAATTAATTAACTAGAATGCATTTTCCTCAATGATAGAATAAAAAGCCAGTCAATTGCGAATCGGACTCGTCTAAAGAGAATTCCGTACCAATTTCAGGGCTGTAGATCAACAGGAAGTATAATTTATCAAAGTTGGCAAACTGAATTTTATGAGCGTATGTGCTTATTTTGTATGTAATTATTTTTTTACCACATATATAAGTTTGTAATTATTTTTTTCTATGAAATACCTAGAAATTCTCACTTTACGTGTTTTTTCCTGTATGATATTGTAAGTTCTCACTTCGTGCGAAATTTCACAACAGTAAGTCCACGGGAAATACCCAGTAGGTTTTCATATAAAATGCAGCAAAAGCGATGCACCAATGCTCGTATATTTTAAATGCATTTATTTAGAAGCTTTTTATTTGTGGTCCATCAGATTATAGACTGAAATATTTGATATTCTTCTTTTCGTTCTTGACTAACGGACAGACGGACAATTAAGTAATCCTATATAACGATTCTATTTTTACATTTTGAGGAACGGAACCCTAAAAAAGAATTTTAACTACTATCTACAAAGATATAGAATAAGAACCCCATTAAAAAGCATAAAAAACTTATTATAAACAAAATCTCATAATTATGCAGCGAATAGATGAACTATCAGCATATCACTTATGTCGCCTTTGTTAAAACGGAATAAACCCAATTTATAAATTCGTCTGCGACACGAGCGTCATTAATTATGTTGCTGGTTGGGTGGCTGAGAAAAACTTACTTCACTCATTTCGCTATCATTACAATCACGCACTATCCCCTTCCTGCGTGAAGCAAAATCCAAGAAGTATCCAATAATTTTTACAATAACACCTTCAGATTGTCATAAGAAATTGGTTCATATATTACCAGATTTGGGCCAATTTTAATTAAGCAAGACTTGTGACTTATGCCACTTTAGTATCAACAGCTTTTAAGCTTTCTCGCTCTCGAGCTGGGCCTGCGAGCCTCCCCGGCGTTAATGGTGTTATCTTGCCCCTCGAACGCAGCACCTCTCAGTATATTTCTTTATCTTGTCTCTGCTGGCGGTTCTCAATTTCTTTTGCTTTTTTTATTCATTTGCTAATTTCGAAAATGAGAAGGCGCTGCGATCCCATCACCAGTGATCGTAGATTTAGGCTTAAGCATTAATAAAATTAACGAATGCTCTTTAAATTAATTGAAGGCCTCTTGGAAGTCGGCTATCGGGATCGGGTCCATCCTTGCTGGGCCATTTGGTGTATTAAAATAGATCTGTATCGACCTTATAATACTTGGAAAAACAGTGTTCGGACAGTTTACTATTTTTTTTTTTAGTAGGTAAAGTGATTTTATTTATATTAATGTAGGCAGGCTTGTTGCATTTCCAACGACTTTACCTTGAATCAACTACCAATAAAAACTGAATAGTGTCAGCTCATTTGCAATGCTAATAGACTATAAACGATATTTAAACAAATATATTTTGGTTCTGTATTAACAATTTGTTATTATCAATTATCAAATCATATCTTGATTATCGATAAGAAACATATTTATTCGTTTATTTTCCAATTCATGTGACATAATTTATTGTTGTATTTAATTAGTAAGATTGATGCCTGTCATTACTTATACTTATACCTAACTATTTACATCCTTGAAGAACATAATATGTGTAATTTAATTGATATTGACCTGATCCTTTCGGATTTTCATTCTCTTTTCTAGTTCCTTAGATCGGTAAAAGAAGCAAGGTATTCAAGTATTCGTAAAAAAATAGTACCTTTTTTTAAACGTGACATACG
The DNA here is from genome assembly GCA_013403705.1 of Heliconius hermathena. NCBI lineage: Eukaryota > Metazoa > Arthropoda > Insecta > Lepidoptera > Nymphalidae > Heliconius > Heliconius hermathena. Next base: position 322,187 of record JAAIXJ010000180.1, read on the forward strand.
TAAAGTAAAAAAATATTAGTATACATAAAAAAAATCATGATTAACTCATGATTAATAAATTCATGATTTGTTTAATTGCCGAGATAATTTGACTTCCTATCTTTATCCTGACTTATCTTACTTACTCGTGATTTGGGAAAACCTTATGTATCTTTCTCATACTAGAAGTAACTACCTAAAACAACATTTAATATTTCAACAATATAATCAATATCTAATATAGGAACTTAACAAATCAAACACCAAACAAAAGCAACCATACGTTTTGACATCACAATCACCATTGGCCGGATTGTTTACATTGAATTATCTGGAGTTTATAGGTGGTATTTTATAATAGTGAGAGCCCCGGGCGGGGGCGGGCGAGGCCCATGCGCGGCCACCCCGGCGAACGCCCCGCTCTCGACTATATGCATATGGCCTGTAAAAATAATTGCATGCACTATATTTGAATTATAGACTACAAGGTACTAAAACGTTAGTGCAGTGCTAATGTAGGGGTAGTAGGTTGAATGCGTAAAACATCTTGGATTATCACATATTTTTCGGCCAGAAATGCTTATATTTAGTTGTGATAAATATATATTTTTTAGCGTTGTTTGATCATGTTGATGTTTTGATTTTAGGAGATATTTTTCATGTTTTACATTTTTTAAAGTGTTATTCCACACTTAGGAAAGAAAAATACTTTTTTAGAAAACATATAAAACGAAGCCATACGTGAACATATGGCTTAGTTGGTCGTATTTTCTAAAAAATATATATTTCTCATATTTGTAAAAAAATACTTAATTTTTGAAGAAAAAATATTTTGCTGAATATGGTTTTTGTTTAGCTTGACATCCCGTATGTAACAGGGTAGCCAGCTTCCCTGCGTACTGGAGGCATTGCGTGTTGAGTGGCGGAACTCGACTCTCTACTAAATATATCTATCGTTCGTGGAACTCAACGCCGCGCTTTGCCTCGACACCAGAGCGAAGAAATGGAAATATAAATTTAAATAAATATTTCATCTGCTCGAGTGAGGATCGAACCCACAACCAGTCGGTTTTACAGTCACACTTTGTGCCCCTGCGCCACGACTGGCCTCTGACAACTGGAATTATGCTTAGTTAAAAAAAAACTTTAGCACCGACGCGTGATTTTGTAAAGCGAAAGAGACAGCAAACCGACGGTAGACGTAGTATGTAGGTAGTTAACAATTAGATTGGTTATCTAAATGATTATTTTTCGATCCAACTATCATAAGAACAATACCAGCCACGTTGAGTGACCTCATTACATCTTATACAACCAAGCGCACAGTCTCTCATGGTTTAATATAATTAAATTGAAAAGTCAAATCAGCTTTACAGCAAAGAAACCCAATTTTCCGCCAAATCCTCGAGGCATTTAGTGTCAGCACTCAACGCCGCGCTTTGTATCAACACCACAGCGATATGAAAAAAAAATTCAATTTCCTTGAGTGGGAATCGAACCCACAACCAGCCATGCTTACAGTCACACAATATATCATATTTTAATATCGTTAAAGCCGCATACGTTAATATAATTTTGTTATTCACTGTACGAAGGGCTCGTATATGATTTCTTTACCACTTTATCTTAGCTAATACATCAATAGATTGATTAGTGTTGTAAGTGACGACTTGTTTCCTTTTGTGATATATGGTGACTAACCCAGTAAGTAATACATGTACCTATATAATATTATACAACATATACATATAACTGTAATTTAATTACTTTTGATATAATTTAAAATTTTATTAAACTTTAAACCTATTTTTTTGTATATATACACATATAGTATAATAAGATACGAGATATAATTTTTTATCTATATTTTCACCACACTATTGATAGCATCAGCAGAAAAGTCATCCGTTCTCAATTTTTGAATTACATATAAACTTTCCTCATTTCCTCATGTGAGAATCGAACTCGCAACCACACATACACTCATAATTTCCATATAGTGTTAAGATGACGACAAAAGTTAAGATTTACTTAACTCTGAAATGGAATCTTACGACATTACCTATAACTTAAGATTCCATTTCCATCAATTGAGCTCATCCCTTAAATAAATTGGTACTAAGAATTACGGTACAAATACATAGTAAAATATCAACTTAGTTGCTTTAAAATATCATAGGATTTGAATTGACCTCTCAAACCTGCATTAGCTCCAATCAAGGATGACCTATCAGAAACATGGTACCGAAAGTAAGCTTTAACAATAATACTATCGTGATATTTACGAGATATTACTGTAGAAGTTTGTAACCAATCAGGTGCAGATAATGGACGTTTTCGCCAGTTTTAGTTACATTGTGTTTAGGAAGAAGGCATTATTTTATCCTCATTGAATGAAAATCTGAATTGAGGCCCGTCGTGGCGCAGGGGCACAAAGTGTGACTGTAAAATCGACTGGTTGTGGGTTCGATCCCCATTCGAAGAGATGAAATATTTACTTAAATATATATTTCCATTTTCTTCGCTCTGGTGTCGAGGCAAAGCGCGGCGTTGAGTTCTGCCATTCAACACGCAATGCCTCCAGAATTCGGCAGAAAGTGGAGAACGGAGTGTTTTAATACTGGGTTCCCTCTGCCTAATCTGGTGTGTGCGGGATACATCGTGAAGCTTATTAAATATTAAAATGAAAATTGGTTAAGTGCTAGTCGAACTCGCATATCGAAGGTTCCGTATCAATTTGTACCAATTGGAAAGTACTACTTATAAAAGTTGACAAACTTAGTTATACGATTTTTATATGAAATGACCTGGAAATACAAGATGATATTTTTTTCTATAAATATGGGGAACAGAGTGTCTTAAGACTAGGTTCCCAGGTTCCTTCTGTGCTGCTACATACAGAACACGGCGTAAAACTAAAAAAAAATGTTGTGGAATCACGCAAAAGTTTTACTAATTAATTTCACATACATACATGTTGTTCGTATTACAAAATATACGAATATGCCTACATCATTGCAACTTTCATACATAACCACAACCAACTTTCGAGCTTAAATTACATTATTTAATTGATAAAAGACTCGCTTTATCTATCTGGTTCATCACCTATTGTTATGGTTAATAGAGTTAGCACTAACCATCGGCACAATGGATAAAGTTTCTGTTACGTAGCGTCTTAGAAAGCTTTGTGGGTACTTTTAATCGAGTATAGTTTCTTTTTTGGCACTAAATATTTAGTATTTGGAATATATTTTAATATATTAGTATTTAGTAAATGATTTATATTTATGTATTGTTTTTTATTCACTACCAATCAAATCTATTCGGAAAAAGAAAAAGTATTCAGAATCGTAACCGAATCCGATATAAAAGTTGCGGATAATTTTGGTCAGTGCAGGATAATGGAGGCCAGTCGTGGCGCACGGGCACAATCGTCTAACTATAAACGCGACATGTTGTGGGTATGATTCCCACTCGAGGAAATATTTAATATTTTCATTTCTACGCTTTGGTGTCGAGGCAAAGCGCAGTGTTAAGTTCCGCCACTCATGACGCAATATTTCCAGATAGGCAGACATTGGGGAACAGTGTCCGACGATTTCACAAACAACTTCAACACAAGTGTCTTAATAGAAACAGAGTGTTTTAGCACTAGTTTCCCAGATTGCCTCAGCCTACCCTACTATGTGCGGTACAATTTGTTTAGATATGGGCACAGTCATAACTTATTATGACAGGCTTCTAATGTTAAATTAAATCAGCTTCACGCTGTATCCCGCACACAGCAGGGTAAGCAGAAGGAACCTAGTGTTAAGACACACCGTTCCCCACTTTCCACCGAGTTGTGGAGACATTGCGTGTTGAGTGGCGGAACTCAACGCCGCACTTTGCCTCGACGCCAGAGCGAAGAAATGAAAATATAAATGTAACTAAATATTTTATCTCATCGAGTGGGGATCGAACCCTCAACCAGTCGATTTTACAGTCACACTCTGTGCCCCTGCGCCACGACTGGTCTCTAATGTTGTTGTTAATAAAAAAAATGACATATTTGTAACAACATCTTGTATTGTGACTTCATTAAAGTGACTCGATCACCCAAAGTTGCCAACTTATTGTTCACTAATCCATCCACGTGGACGCAAATTTCGTAGATGTGAAGTATTTTTGATCGGCACAAGCGTATACGAACGTCGCCTCGAATAATTTATACCCGATATACGCCGGATCGGGTCCACAAATTTGGCGGTAAAGTATTTTTAGTGCAAATTATGATTTTCTACGTCAGTTCGTGTAATTTATCGTGGCCGATGTCCTCGCAAGTCTGTCAATTAACCAGCATTCCAGCCCCGTGACCTACTCCGTTGCCACACGGAGGATGACTAACGGCCATTGTTAACCCTTTTCTTGCTTGCCTGTATTTTATGTGCCTGGTGCTGATTTGAAATCAACGAGTTGTGTTAAATTTCTTTGCTGTTCTTTGCTTTTAATGATGCTGTATTTTATAGTTCGGATACTATATAAAATGTACACCTTCAAGATTTGTTTTATATATTGTGTTGTTTAAATAAAATCAATTATAATTCTGAAGTTTCGATTCGATTCTAAAATGTAATACAATCAAAAATAGACTATAATTTTAGAGGAACTACTACCCAAATGCCATATTCCCCTGAACACCGCGGCTACGTGAGTGTCGATGCATTAAGATAATATATTATATATTTCGCCACCTATCCGCATGAGATCCCTACAATGGCTTCATTACCTCACCGACCCGGTCACATTATGCTAATATGCCGCTACGACCACCATTACCACATTATATCATCCAGGCACGCGATATACATTTTAAAATGAAAACAATTTGAAAATCACCCCCCATGGCGCTACCTCCGCGTACAACCGCTCAGATTGGCATCGTGAGTGACGTTCACCGTCCTTATTGGTCGATAAGATTTGATTTGATAAGAACCGGCGGCACACTAAAGATGTGTTTCTGGCAACTTCACCTTGTAAAGATGTTTAATCTGTATCATCATAAAGGAAACGTAGGCACGTCCCGTTATCGTACCCAGCTGGTCTGTCACTTGGAGACAACAGCCTGTCTAACTTTAAGCTGTCATGTTTGTCCCTTTTAGATACACAAAGTGAGTTGTTTTGTTCTTTTCTATTCTGGTGTCCGCTCGAAGCTTAGTTCAAGTAGTAGGTAAAGATTCACGTTACCCATTTAACGTAATTTTCAATTTATAAGACAGGCGAGACCATTTTTAATTACATATGTAAACCCCTTACCTATTTTAGTTTCCGATTGACAGTCGGGACAGAAGATGCGATATGGTATATTTTACTGTATTATAAAATAAATTAATAAAATAAATAAATAAATCAGCTTCACGCTGTATCCCGCACACAGCAGGGTAGGCAGAGGGAACCTATTGTTAACACTCCGTACCCGCACTTTCTGCCGAATTCTTGAGGCATTGCGTGTTGAGTGGCAGAACTCAACGCCGCTCTTTGCCTCGACACCAGAGCGAAGAAATGGAAATATAAATTTAAGTAAATATTTCATCTCCTCGAGTGGGGATCGAACCCACAATCAGTCGATTTACAGTCACACTTTGTGCCCCTGCGCCACGACTGGCCTCTGAATAAATCAAATAAATCTGTAACATTAAATAAAAACCTTGTTTCCATCACTTGATATTATTACACGCCTGCACTTTTTATTTTTTAACAATTTTATTAATATAATGTATCTTTATATATTTTTGTCATCAGGTGGCAGATTCTGCTCCTTCTCCCCGTGTATAGAACAGGTACAACGTACTTGCTCTGCCCTAGAACAGCATGGCTTTCAAGAAATCAGTACCATGGAAGTGCTTCAAACAGAACTAAAGGTCACCAGGCGCACTATCCCAGTGAGAGACCTATCATTTTTAAAACATAAGGTAAATACATTTTTTTTCTATATGCTTACAAAAAAATATGATACAAAAAAATATAATTATCTATAAATTTATTGCTTGATGCATTTTCTTGCACACTTTCAGCCCGTTTTATTGCAACTCAACGCCGTGTTTTGTCTTGCCGTTCTAGGGAAATGGTTCACACTCCCAAATCAACGTATCCGGTCTAAATAAAAGCGTGTATTAAATGTGGACATTTTATAAAAATAATAATAGAGAAACTTATTTATTTATTTATATACACTTTATTGTACACCACAAATTGAAAGTAAACAAAGTTATAACTTACATCTAATAAATACACATAACATTGTGTGAAGCACAAAAGGCGGTCTTATCGCTAATTAGCGATTTCTTCCAGACAACCTTGAGGCTAGGAGATATAAAATTAAAAATATATAGTGGGTGGTGTAAATAAACATTCATACATAAATAATATTTAATCCTAATACATAAACTTAATACACAAATGCTTGTGATACATTAGATGATTTTATCTTAGACATGATTTTATCGTGTTCTTTAAAACATTGCATACATTTTTTTGTATCTACTACAATATGAGATAGCTAATAAAAAAATATATTTATAATTGCACTAATTCTAACATTTAGTAACTTTACTATATCATATATTTTAAATATAGCTTTACGATGTATCCCACACACACCAGGGTACGCAGATGGAACCTTGTGTTAAGACGCTCCGTTCCCCACTTTCCGCCGAATTCTGGAGACATTGCATGTTGAGTGGCGGAACTCAACGCCGCGCTTTGCTTTGAAACCAGAGAGAAGAAATGGAAATATATTTTAAATAAATATTTCTTTTCTTCGAGTGGAGATCGAACCCACAACCAATGGCGTTTACAGTCACACTTTGGGCCCCTGTGCCCACGACTGGTCCCAAATTAATATTTTTAAATATATTATAACTGATAAGATAACAAAAAGTAATTGAAGAAATTTTGTAAGTATAAGCTTAGCCAGACTGCCCGCTGGTCTCACGGCTGACACGTCAACTCGAGTAAGTTACAACGTCACTGCACTCGCGAGGATCGATCAGAGACTAACAAGCTGATAATTGGCAACATACTTACGGAAAAAATATAT
>JAAIXJ010000180.1:329290-360948 GCA_013403705.1 Heliconius hermathena
TATATATATATATATATATATATATATATATATATATATATATGTATATATATATATATGTATATATATATATATATATATATAAATTAAATTTTACACACGTATATTATTTTGAACCAAAAATGGAGTATAGCTTATTCAGTATACATATTGCAACACTTTGTATACAGAGAATGATCCATTTCGCTTTATAGTTTAGTTAGAGCTTTTATTTATTTTATTTATAAATTTATATATATATTTTATTTATTTTATATATATATATATGGTATCTAATAAAATAATTGTAATCACGATATTTTTTGTTCAATTCCTTAACACTAGGTTCTCTCTGACATTCGTACTCGTGCTTACACTGTTACACATACTATACATACATCGTGAAGCTATAATAAAAATAAATGTGATAACAAATTTTCCACCATTAGATACCTTGACGCGTAATATTTAAAAATATTCAATTTTATTTGAAACTCCACATAAAACTATCAAAAATATATATAAATCAACATTTATAATAAAAAAAAAATTAAATTAAATTAGCTTCACGCTGTATCCCGCACACAGCATGGTAGGGTTTCTGCCGAATTTTGGAGGCATTGCGTGTTGAGTGGCAGAACTCAACGCCGCGCTTTGCCTCTACACCAGAGCGAAGAAATGGAAATATAAATTTAAGTAAATATTTCATCTTCTCGAGTGGGGATCGAACTCAGAACCAGTCAGTTTTACAGCCACACTTTGTGCCACTGCGCCACGACTGGCCTCATTTATAAACAATTTAATAGAAATTATAACATAATAGTTTAAAGTTTAAACTGGCTGTTCGCTAACTATCGTGATCTCGGTCGCCCGCTGACCTCCCTGACACGTTAACTAGAGTAAGTTACAACGGCGTACCGCCAGGATCGATCAGAGGCTGCTTCGCCTTTAATTGACAGAATTCTGAGTGTTCTATACGAGAAGAGGTATACGACTTCGTATGGGGAAGTAGTGTTTGTGGGAAATTAAATCAGCTTCACGCCGTGTCCCCCACACAGCTCGGTTCACATTTTCTGCCGAATTATTCGAGTCATTGCGTTATGAGTGGCGGAACTCAACGCCGTAATTTTTGCCTTGATGCCAGAGCGACGAAAATATAAATAAATATTTTATTTTCTCGAGTGGGAATCGAACCCAGAACCTGTCGGGTTTACAGTCACACCTCTTGCGCCACGACTGGTCTCAGTCAATTAGGAACATTATGTTTTGTCGATATGAGCGAAATTGTAAATATAGGTGTATTTTATAGTTTTATTTGATACACGTCGCTTTTTCACTATGAAATATTATAGACAAGCGACGTAAACCCGACTTCGCGCGCTTAAAAATATTATAATATTATTACTTACTCATTGGAGACGTATTTTTTTATTCTGATCTAAAATTATTGCAAATTTAAATTCGATGAGTTTCGCGTAAAAGTGAAACAAACATCCTAACAGAGTTACCCATTTGCAATATTAGTAGGATACGGCTATGACATTCTGATTAAAGAGCATGGTCTTAATATAAAGGTAGCAAGTTCAAAGCATTATTGTATTCTTTTCTTCTTGTGTCTTATGCATTAATAGCACTAATATTGGTTTGTATGCAGCGAGTATTAATTAAAATTTTTGTTGTTATTATTATTATTGCACATTGGTTCAATATAAGAACAAAAAAAAGTCGTGGCGCAGGGGCACAAATTGTGACTGTAAACGCCACTGGTTATGGGTTCGATACCCATTCGAGAAAATGAAATATTATGGGGGGAAGTGGGGAACAATGTGTCTTAACACTAGGTTCCCTCTGCCTACCGTACTGTGTGCAGGATACGGCGTGAACCTGTTTTTTTTTAAATAACAAATTTGAAATTACTAAAGAAACAAAAGGCACAGGAAACTATATACATATATATACTATACATAATGTAGGTATTTTAAAACGTTTTACCATCATATATTTAATTTAAATATAAACAAATTACAGTACATTATTACCAACATAAAACCAAGTGAAACGGATGCTCTGAAATATGGTAAAGTAAACCTATCCGTACCTGTAATTGGATGTCTTCTTCATGAATGCGATCATAGATTTCCGTTAGTAGATTGGAGGTAAATGTTAATATATGAGAACTTACAAAAGGTTAAAGTGTATATACTAAAACTTGTATATTTTAATTAGTGGGGAATAGAAATGTGTTAATGGAAACGGAATAGTCTTAAAAGGTTCCCAGGTTCCCTTTGCTTACAGCGTGAAGCTATGAAATAAAGTATTTTCGAGTTATTTAGAATCCTAAAGTGATTTTAAGCTTCCGAAAGCTACCCGTACTATATTTAGATTTTATTAAAAAAGAGAATCAGCTTCACGCTGTATCCTGCCTACAGCAGGGTAGGCAGAGGAAACCTAGTGTTAAGACACTCCGTTCCCGTCTTTCTGCCGAATTCTGGAGGCATTACATGTTGAGTGGCAAAACTCAACGCCGCGCTTAGTCTCACACCAGAGCGAAGAAATGGAAATATAAATTTAAGTAATTATTTCATCTCCTCGAGTGGGGATCGAACCCACAACCAGTCGGTTTTACAGTCACACTTCGTGCCATTGCACCGCGACAGGTGATTTTATTAAAACTAAAATAATATATCAAATGTTTTTTTTAATAGTTTTTCTTTTACTAAATATAGATTTTTGTAAGACAAATTCGTAAACACTAACAACGTGACTGCATTGAGAAATTATAAAATATATTGTTATGACAATCTAGGCTAATCACAATTAAAAACGATCTGAAAGTTAAACAAAAGTAATAATCTTTATTTACATTGAAATAGAGTCTAAATTTCGATTTTGGCATACATTAGTAAAATATTGGTGACATGTCGAGGCCCGTTCGGAGTCGTCACGCACGCCGTTCGTCGCTTTCGGTCACGTTCTGGACGGTAGCTGATGGCTAGTGATGGTCGTGCTGACAAATTGTTTCGATATATTTGTATTAATGATTTTAAGTTTGATTCAACTGGTTAAATAGATTTATTTGTATTTTATTGTATTGTATTGTAGGCCAGTCGTGGCGCAGGGGCACAAAGTACGTGACTGTAAAACTGGTTGTGGGCTCGATCCCAATTCGAGGAAATCCTTCTCTGGTGTCGAGACAAAGCGTGGCGTTGAGTTCCACCACTCAAACGGAATGCTCCCAGAATTCGGCGAAAAATAGAGAACAGAGTGTCTTCATACTAGGTTCGCTCTGCCTACTCTGCTGTGTACGGGATACAGCGGGAAGCTGTTTTGATTGTATTGTATATTAATAAAAATGTCTTAGAATCTACCGTAAAGTTGAAATATCTATTCAAAATTAATACTTTGATAATTAAAAAGTCACCAACCTTATATGTCAAATGTATAATCTAATGTGACAGTTCAGTGTTCACTAGGTTGTTAGTGTTAAGACATACCGTTCCTCACTTTCCGCCGAGCTCTGGAGGCATTACGTGTTGAGTGGCGGAATTCAACGCCGCGCTTTGCGTCGACACCAGAGCGAAGAAATAAAAATATAAATGTAAGTAAATATTTCATTTCCTCGAGTGGAGATCGAACCCACAACCAATCGTTTTTACAGTCACACTTTGTGCCCCTGCGCCACGACTGGGCTATATTAAAATAATGTTAATATAAAATTATATATTGTTTCCAATCGTGGGAAAACCAAAGCTTTTTATAGCAGATAAATATAGATCCTTGTGCCAATATATTATCACATTACCAGATAACAAACGGCATTAATTTATACCATATACGTAGCTTGACTATTTTTGGACAACCTAGAAAGATATGCATTAAATTTGCACTATTCGACGTGTAATACTGTGAAATATAATCATAATATATATATTTTTAAGTAGGTAAATCCTAAATTTAAACAAATATATATAGGAGTGCCAACTAACGTGGGAAATCGAATTGTCTGAATGGAGAACGGAGTGTCTTAACACTAGATTCCCAAGTTAAGAGTGAAACAACATAAAACTATTATGTATTATTTGCGTTTATACTTAAAGGATACAAACCGATATGAATTATATGTTTATATATTTCACCCATGTATATGTAGGCCGAGGAAATGAATTATTTCATATTTTCAAAGCACGGCCTTGAGTTCCGTCGCTCAATATGCAATGCCTCACGAATTCGGCCTCTGCCTACTCTGGGTAGGTGCGGGATACAGCGTGAAACTCAAAATTAATAATATAGAAATATACTATACTGGATATCAATACCGAACACAAAAGCCTCATTTTCTCTGCTCAAACTGCAAGATCTCTACCTACTCCAGACTGAATCTAGTACTAATAACCTAGAAATTTCATACAATCAATGTATAAATGCTCGTTTGAACTCATTGAATTAAAACCTTATTTATTTCTGTGCTCTTACTATAGAGACTATAAACCGGACTATTTTGTATTAATTTAAGTCTGATATCTCTACATGAGGCCAGTTATGGCGCAGCGGCACAAAGTGTGACTGTAAAACCGACTGGTTGGGGGTTCGATTCCCACTCGAGGAGATGTAATATTTACCTAAATGTATGTTTCCATTTCTTCGCTCTGGTATCGAGGCAGAGCGCGATGTTGAGTTCTGCCACTCAACACGCAATGCCTCCAGAATTCGGCAGAAAGTGGGGAACAGAGTGTCTTAACACTAGGTTCCCTCTGTCTACCCTGCTGTGTGCGAGATACAGCGTGAAACTGATATCTCTACATAATCACGAGAGACAGAAGGACAACAAAGTGATCATATAAGAGTTCCGTTTTTACATTTTAAGATATGGAAACTTAAAAATAACTGACTATTTATATTAAAAATAAAAGATTTTAGTAACTTCTATTTCATCAGACGTTATTTTAACAGCTTGCTTGTACTACTAAGTAAGTAAGTAGCCAGTACTAGTATGATCTGAGAAAACGGCAAATCATTTAGGCATCGGTACGCATAGGTTAGCCACTGTCACGGCTATGAGCCTGCGTCCTGTATTCTAATAGTGTACGATTTATTTCTACCAAGTACGGTTAGTCTAGCTTTTAGTACTTTATTGCAGTCAATACTCTAGAAATTTTATGTGTTTGTATATGAGTATTGAAAAGTGATTTTCTATTATTTTTTTAAAATCAGCTTAACTCTGTATCCCGCACGCAACAGGATAACACAAAAATAATCTAACGTTAAGACATTCCTTTCTCCATTTTCTGCCGAATTCCTGAGGCATTGCGTGTTGAGTGGGCTTAACTCAACACTGCGCTTTGCTTCGACACAAGAACGAAGAAATTCATTTCTAATAATATAAATTTAAATAAATGTTTCATTTCCTCGAGAGGTGTGAACAGAAAAATGAAATGAACGAAACTCAAGACCTGTTTTAAGGAAAATAGGCTAACAGAATGTTAATTTCACAATAATACATTTTACCTTTTTCCCAACTATATATTACAACGTATCACCATAACTTTTAATTAAAATCTATCACTATTCGAATACAAATAGATATGTATCAATCTTTGTGGTAACAAATATGATTAATACGTGCGCGGACGCAGCTGCGATAGAACAAAGCGGCTAGCGTTCCCACATTACTTACGAGATGAGAGATGATCGGAGATCCGCTTTATGCCTCTATAATGTGCTACAAAAACGGTATTGTAAAGATATCTTTTAAGCTATGTATTATTTGGAAATAATAACTATAATATAAAAACTAATGCGTCATATTCATATATGTAAATACTTAAATCTATTTTAAAATAAGCTTAAATTAGCTTTCGAGACACTCTTGACACACTGTTCGTTGCTAACCTATTCAGGTGGTTAATATAATTAACTGGTCCAAAACGTTAATAGTGTTGTAATTCCAACAATTTAGAAGACAATTAATCGAGAAAGCCATTAGGCTGAGCCATAAATCGGTCTCAATTTCGCGGCGCAATCTAAACCGGTGCGCGGCGCGTGCGCAGCCGACAGATAGCATCTTATCGCGGATCGGGCGCGATCTGTCGTTGTCGCTCCGCGGTCGCAGCGTGTCCAAACACTGTCCAAGCTTGTAACCGATCGACTGACCATTTCTATCGAATCAATCGACATTCAACAAGGGCTGATTTAAACTATTAACTGACGTAATATATTATTATTATTATTAATATGAACATTTTGATATCTAAATATTAAGATATATGTTTTAATGAATTACAATAGTTTAGAACTACATTTCGCAAGTCGAACACGACACGTGATAGATACGTTGCATAAATTCCTATTGAAACGAGTCTATCATTTACAGCACGGTGCTGCGAATAATTCCAATAATGTTTACCAACGCCATTCACCAGACAGTTTGAACACGCGAATCGGAGAACAAAGAGATTTAGGGCAGTGTAACACGATCCTCCATATTGTTGAGGTGAGTGACGCAACAAATCTGTCGCGCGCAAGATGGCGGCGAGACAGCCGTGGCTAAAGGATGCGCCTGCGCCGTGAAATCGCTTGTTACGGCCCGTGTGGCAATACAAGCTTAATGTATGCGACGATGCGCTCGCTCTGAACTGATAGTGTTTTGATACAATTAAAAAATCTTATTACTTTTTATATTACGTAGTAGTACACATATATAATACTAAAAAACTCGTTTGTAAAACTCAGGGTTACCAAATTATCGATATTGTAAGATCTTAATCTAAATAATGCATATAACTTCTTTTTTTTCAGCTTCATGCTGTATCCAGCATATAGCAGGGTAAACTGAGGGGGCCTATTGTTAAAACACGCCATTTCCCATTTTATGCCGAGTTTTGAAGGCATTGCGTGTTAAATGGCGGAACTCAACGTAGCGTTTTGCCTCGACACCAGATTTAATTAATGAAAATATTAATTATTTCATTTCATCGAATGGACATCGATCCCACAACCATCGCATTCACAGTAACACGCTTTTACTCCTGCACCACGACTGCTCTCATTAAATATATATAATCTTAAAGATTTTATAGTAAAATTGCAGTACCTTCTGTGATAACTTCAATGCAATATAAATAGCCTACATGATTAAAATCCTTAGATAATTATCAAAAGCAGTACAAGTTGTTTGGTACCGAATATATTTCTTTGAAAGTTACATGTGCATGTTCCTCTTATAAATGGACTTAGTTCCGCTTATCCTGCCCGCCAGATAGCATCAGCTGTAGGAACACCGCAGACGACCTTTAGAACACCATCGCCTGCGAGCGTTCCCGGGACCCAACTCAGTTTTACCGTTACACCACGCCATCTATAAATCCGCAACTTGACAAAATAATAGGGAACCCGATAGTTCGAAGCTATTAACGCCCAAAGAGATATATTGAGCCTACTCCTCTCAATCAGATACCTAAATACGGGTGCAATGTAATAGAAATTTCTTGGAGCTTTGTTTGATATCGTGATAATTCCGATTGGCAATTGTCGTACCAGCGAACAGCGTATCTCATGGATCTTGTCAAGCCTCTATAGTTGTTATTAAATCTAATTATAGTGATGCCTTTGATCGGGATCAGTTTTGATTGTTAGTCATTATGCAACCACGTACTCGGATATTTCAAGTTTCAAGATTGTTTCGACGTTGAGTTCTGCCACTCAACACGCAATGCCTCCAGAATTCGGCAGAAAGTGCGGAACGGAGTGTCTTAACAGTAGGTTCCCTCTGCCTACCCTGCTGTGTGCGGGATACAGCGTGAAGCTGATTTTATTTTTATCAAATCAATATGAACCAAATAAGGCAAACGGCGGGTGCGTTATTTACAATTAAATTAAAAAGCGACATTGTTCTCCATTCAATGTGGCATTGGTGAAGTTATTGGTGCTGAACTGGCACGCTGGAACACCATAGATAAATAACAAAAACAACAAAAGAGTGACACATTGTAATTCGGAACTAAATGGGCATACTACTATTTTTATACTCGTTAACTCGTTAGTAGTATTTTTAAAAAAATAACAGCTTCACGCTGTATCCCGCACACAGCAGAGTAGGCAGAAGGAACCTAGGGTTACGACACTCCGTTCCCCAGCTTCTACCGAACTCTGGAGGCATTGCGTTTTGAGTGGCAGTACTCAACGCCGCGCTTTGTCTCGACACCAGAGCGAAGCAATGGAAATATAAATTTAAGTAAATATTTCATCTCCTCGAGTGGGGATCAAACCCGCAACCAGTCGGTTTTACAGTCACACTTTTTGCCGCTGCGCTACGACTGGCCTCAATTAGTATTTTAGTTTATTTATTTTAGTTAGTACTATTTTTATACTGTTTCATCAGTAGACTCATCGTCCGAACACCTACATATTTTCACATATCGTATCAAATTTACATACATGTTTTATTGTTTCAATTTCGGTTGGTTTATGTAAGCTTCACTACCAGTACAAGCATTAATAGTATTATAAAACAAAACTTTACTTAAGTTTCTTATTTTATTTTCAAATAAATTATCAAAAGGTATAACGGCTAAAAGTTCCTATCCATACGAATACTCGTATTGATTTAGTTTCACTATTCATTTTATTTTTGCTGACCATAGAATTTTGGGTAATATTTCATTCCTGTCGAGTCGAGTGGCAAGCGAACCCACAACCGTCGCGTTTATAGCCACACGCTTGCGCTTTTGGGCCACGACGACGTCAAATAATTTATTAAGATAACATACTGTTACTGCATATTTTACTTCATTTACTTTATCGAGCTAACTTTAACACAGTAAAGTCTTGTATATCTAGCAACGTTTATTACCAGTTTTAGTTGGGCGATATTTTAGTGTAAGTAGAATTATAAAATCAAAGTGCATACGCATTTTGATTTTAAAGATAAAATCTAGGGAAAGGGGAATTTAGCGAAAATTTTGCAACATTTAATTCAAACAAGTCATTGCTCAAAGATTATATTAAATGAACTGTTTTTGCGCTATTAGGATTTGTCTTACAGTACACAGTAGTAGAAAATTCTAAATTCACTTAGAAAAATGTTATAATAAAAATTTAATAGAGGTGCTGGCTCTCTTATGACAGAAAAAAAACAGCTTCACGCTGTATTCTGCACACAGCAGGGTAGGCAGAGGGAACCTAGTGTTAAGATACACCGTTCCCCACTTTCCGCCGAGTTCTGGAGGCATTGCGTAGTAGCGGAACCCAACCACCAGAGCGAAGAAACGGAAATATAAATGTAAGTAAATATTTTATTTCCTCGAGTGGGAATCGAACCCACAACCAGTCGATTTGACAGTCACACTCTGTGGCCATGCGCCACAACTGGTCTTATGAGAGAAATTGACATATAAATACGTTGCAGATGTAAAACATTTATAATTTTTTTTAACGTTGTAAACGGGATCAACGAATGCTTGTCCAATAATAAACGACGATATAGGAAGACAAAATTGTTAACTTTTTCTCCTTTTATAAATAATATTAGTTTTCTAAATAAGTAAATAATATTAGTCCCACTGTACGTGTGGTGTTCTTATGCAAACCCTTCTGATCACAATCATAGAAGCAGCAACAACAAAATATTCTAAGAAGACATTTAATAATCAGCTTCACACTGTATCCCGCACACAGCAGGGTAGGCAGAGGGAACCTAGTGTTAAGACACTCCGTTCTCCACTTTCTGCCGAAAGAAGAAGACATTTAAGTAAAACATAATGCTGTACTAAAATAAACGCATAAAGATGTCTCTTAAATAAACAAAGGATAGACACATATAAATATATGGTAACTGTAACACGATATACGGTTATGGGGTAGTACATACATACATTTACATTAAAGACATACAACACAACTGAAGGCTAGGGTTCTCCAATATATCTCATATGACACTTTTTTAAATTTTTCGTAAATTAAACAATATATCATTAACAAAGTTACAAATCTTATTATTAATTTCTTTATGACAACATTTTTATGATAAAGCAATATTTTTGAAATTTCTAAAGTTTTATTCCACACTTAGCAATTTTTTATGTTTTCTAAAAAGTAGCTAATTTTTAATGAGGCCGTCTTAGCCCGGTGCCACAGAGGTGAGACGTGATAGTAGTAGGTTCGATTCCCGAGTACAAATACATTATAAGAAATTGTCAACTTAGAAAAGCTTAATTTTATAAATAAACACGATAAATAAGTTACAAAAGCTTATATTATAGATGATTATATATGAGGATGTTCCAAGATCCAACATTGCAAAGGTTTCCAGACAGCTTAAGCCAACTTAGAAGCTGCAGATGAAGATGCATAATTTACAGCTAAGCCTTATTGCACCAGCTATAAATAAGCTATATAGTAAATTCGTGCATCATCACCACCATTTATTTATGCCACTCTCGGTGAGTGGTAGCGGTGTTCGGTAATCAGATGCACCGTGTGAATCTAGTACCGTGACGTGAGTTACGGAATATGTTCTCATTAGTTGAGCCTAAACAGAGAATATGGTTTAAATCTGTACGTTTTCTTGGTCAATATACCAGTGTTTAGTTGAGAATAATATAAGATTTTGGAGGTTTTATATTATTCTCTAAATATAATAAAAGATTTTAATAAATCTATGTTATTTTTAAATATAAAAGTGAGCTTAAGGACATAGTAAACCACGAATTAGTGGGAGAACTAGGACGTGGTAGCGTTTTGACGTATTCAATTTCGGCACGTTTCAAATTTTTTTTTAGCTTCACACTGTATCGAGTACATAGCAGGATAGGCAGAGGGACCCTGGTAACCTATTATTACGACACTACGTTACTATTAAGACACATCCGTTCCCCGCCGAATGAAAAATAAAAAAAGAAATATCTAACGACGATATTATATAAATCATCTACGAAAAATACAACAAAAAAATGCACATCGATTTTGACGCGAGCTTTTATTCACTAGAAATCAACACAAGAACGAATAGAGTCGTCACCAGCATGTAGTATAGTGGTCGGCAATAAATTAGCTGGCGAGTGTTCGGTCCCACGAGGGCCGTATCTAGATGAGCCCGAACAACGCGTCCGACTCGAAACGACGATGGAATGCTTTATTTTCACTTTGGATTTATTTCGTATGACATTCACTTTGCGTTTTGTTAAGTGTCACTTGCACTTTTAACAAGATGTTAGAATCAGAAAAGCCCCTGCTTTGTGGAGTTGCTTGCAAAACAACATTATTTTCTTTTTGAGGTTTTGAAGTGTAAAGTTAAAGAAAAAATAATTTTCTTAAAAATTAATAAAAAACTTCAATGAGATAGATACACCGATAGATAGATATAGATAGATGGATAGATTTTATATCAAATATAAAATTTCTACAAATGACTGAGGCCAGTCGTGGCGCAGGGGCACAAAATGTGACTGGTTGTGGGTTCGATCCCTACTCGAGGAGATGAAATACTTGCTTAAATTTATATTTCCATTTCTTCGCTCTGGTGTCGAGGAAAGCGCGGCGTTGAGTTCTGCCACTCAACACGCAATGCCTCCAGAATCCGGCAGAAAGTACCGAACGAAGTGTCTTAACACTAGATTCCCTCTGCCTATCCGGCTGTATGCGGGATACAGCGTGAAGCTGATACAAATATTTTATAATTATAAAATGCCTTACGAGTGTTCCTGAAACTACAAGATTAATTGAACAACATAAATTTGTCTTAGGGTTATCCAACAAATTGTAACTTAATACGTTTAGTAACATATTAAATATTTACACATAAATTGCAATAATTTGATCTGCCATCGTTTATTTCTCAAGCGAAGTGATCTGGAGGATCTGGTCCTGTCATGTTTTTAGGACAGTGTGACTAATGTACGGTAAATTTCCCTAGGACTTGATTTATTACTGAGTGGATATTATGTTTCACTTCTAGAATAATTAAATATATTTCTTGGTAAAATCCAAAATTATATTCTAATTATTTTAATCTTATGGCTTTAAGTAGGATAACTTCACATGGGTAGTTGAAATATTGCTAATTTCTGGTATTTGTCGTTGGTCAACATAAAAAAAAAAATTAAATTAAATTAGCTTCACGCTGTATCCCGCACACAGCAGGGTAGGCAGAGGGAACCTAGTGTTAAGACACTCCGTTCCCCACTTTCTGCCGAATTCTGGAGGCATTGCGTGTTGAGTGGCAGAACTCAACGCCGCGCTTAACCTCGACACCAGAGCGAAGAAATGGAAATATAAATTTAAGTAAATATTTCATCTCCTCGAGTGGGGATCGAACCCACAACCAGTCGGTTTTGCAGTCACACCTCGTGCCGCTGCGCCACGACCGGCCTTGGTCAACATAAAATCAAGTATAACTTGGTTTTGTACCAAATATTACTTTTTTATACAGCTAGGCAGACTAATATTTTGCCAGGTACCTACTCTCTGTCTACTTAAGTGAAAATAAAAAATATATACTTTTACCGATTTAAAAAAAATACTTTCTACTCGTGAAATGGCTGAAATAATACTAAAAAAGTACCTAAAGTAAAAAGAAAATGCGTACATCAAAAACCTACAAATCATAAATAAATCAAAATAAATCAGCTTCACGGCGTATCCCGCACACTGCAGCGTAGGCAGAGGGAACCTAGTGTTAAGACACTCCGTTCCCCACTTTCTATCGAATTCTGTAGGCATTGCGTGTTGAGTGGCAGAACTCAACGCCGCGCTTTGCCTCGACACCAGAGCGAAGAAAATGAAAATATAAATTTAAGTAAATATTTCATCTCCTCGGGTGGGGATCGAACCCGCAACCAGTCGGTTTTACAGTCACACCTTGTGCTCACTGCGCCACGACTGGCCTCTAAAAACCTACACTCCTTACAAAAACTATAAAAGTACAACAAATTCCCAATAATACAATGAATACTTTGCCTATATATGCACTTTATACTTATATACATATCAACAGCATTCCAACAACTAAACACCAAATGTAACTTATCAATCAGAGCAGTAAGGCCCGATAGAGTCGTCACTGGTCTCCACTGGTCACTGTCCGGTTGCCCACGTCGAATTCCATTGTTGACTCGACTCTGGTCCCGATCGATCACTATTACGGATGTAGCCTTATTATATCTTGTTTATTATATTAATTAATATTTATATGACCAAGGCAGCTGTTGTGCTTACTGTTTTTGTTTCAGAGTGATCTATGAAATATTTTTTGTTGTGTATTTGGGTTTATATGCTATTATAATTGAGTATTGTACTTGAATTATTTTTTGTTTTTGATATTAGCCAACTAACAGTCTTTCTCTTTAAAATTCGATTTATTTGTTCTAAAGGATGTCAGGTATCAAAATTATATATTTTTTATTCTTTACAGCAGTTTTACATATATACGCTATATGTTTGTTAAGTTCTCCTATATTTTCCCACTAAAACTCCATCAAAGTCAAAAATCTAGTCTACTAGTTAGTTTTTCTATCTGTTTTCTAATATTGGAAGTACATTTCATAGGCCTTCGTAGCGCAGCAGTAAAGCGTCAGACTATAAATGCGACGGTTTTGAATTCTATTCGCACTCGGAGGAATTAATTATTTTCATTTTCTTGCTTTGCCACAAGGCAAGGCGTTAAGCTCCACCACTCAACACGCAATGTCTCAAATACTGGGCGCTAAGAAAACTTTTCGCTTAAAAATAAAAACTACAAGCTACCATTAACCAAACGCAAATGTTTGCTTAATATTTCGAAATATTTAGCTTTATATGAAGCTACGTCGCGTCGTGTCGTGCAATTTGCGGTTCGAACAGGATGAGCAAATATATTTTACTTTTAGTTTAACTTTGTACTATAAATTTAATATCGTTTAAAAATAATAACAAAATAATTTCAATTTCAACACTATATTTAATTACTATTCAGTAATATAAAGAAATAGTATTGTTATACACATATCAAATTTAGGAAGTCATTTACTGTACAGCGTACGTATAGCGTGACCCTAAAACTGGTGCCTGGAGCTGATGTCGGTTCGTGACCCGCCCTGACCCCGATCTACTAACCAACCGTATTGTCTCTGACGTGGCTTGTGTCACAACTTATGAAATGCAGGCTTGATAGGTACATGAGAGTAGCTTTGCAATTCCCATGTTCGATATCGTACAATCGTATGTACTATATAGAGGTTAAACTTTATATTTATTTAATTATTCTGAATGTATAGTTTTTTTTTTTATTTTTAAACATTTTTAAAGTGTTATTCCACACTTAGAAAAGAAAAATACTTATTTAGAAAACGTATAAAAAATTGAACGTAGCGGGACTCCAGGAGACGCGGGTTCGAGTCCCGCTACGTTCAAATTTTTATACGTTTTCTAAATAAGTAGTTTTTTTTTAGCTTCACGCTTATATCCCGCACATGGCTGGGTAGGCAAAGGGAACATGGGAACCTAATGTTAAAACACTCCGTTTTCCACTTTCCGCCGAATTCTGGCGGCATTGCATGTTGGGTGGCGGGACTCAACGCCGTTTGCCTCGTTGCTAGCGCGAGGAAAATGAAAATATTAAATATTTCCTTTTTCTCGAGTGAGGATCGAACCAATAACCTTAAAACGATCGAACCTTAAAGTTAAAGCAATCTGACAACATAATAATAATTACAATCTGCAATAACATTTGTTTGTAGGTTCTGTGGGTAGGAAATAATGGCATATTTGCTAAATTGACGTCTAATACACGGCACATGAATAGAACTACAATTTTTTTTTAGCTTCACGTTAGGTAGGCAGAGGCAGCCTCGTGTCAAGACACTCCGCTTTCTACTTTTTGCCGAATTCTGGATGCATTACGTGTGACACCAGAAGGAAGAAATGAAAATATTAAATATTTCATTTCCTCGAGCGGGAACCGAACCCATACCCTTGTGTGCCTACGCCACGACTAGCACAGCACTAATTGATCTATAGAATTTCCTAATACATGTTGAGACAAAGCAATCAAAAGTTTATTACTCAAGTATTAATGAGCGCATTCGGGCGCCATTGTTTTGGACGTATTAATGATATTAGTGTTGGCCCCCGACCTCGCTCGCGGAGATCGATATCGAAAACCAACCGAAGCTTGCGTTACTTTGTAAATGCTTTAAAATTAGCTCTTGCTTTGCTGTAATAATTAAATGTCATTGTAATCAGGACAATAAGTGTGGTGCATTTAGTACATCATTTTTTTTTCTAACTTCACGCTGTGTCCGGCATATTGCTGGGGAGGATGTGGGAACCTAGTGTCAAGACACTCCGTTCCCCACTTAGTTATGCATGTTACATAAATTAATTAATTTTAAGAAGTTTCGTTGCGTTTTTTGCATGGAGATTTATTGTTATATCAAATGATTTTTGTAGATATAATTTGATACCACGCTTTGCCTTGTTAATAGAGCTAATAAATGAAATTCTTAAATAATTCAATTGCCAGAGTGGCAATTGACCCACAACCATCTCGTTTAAAGTCACACGCTTGTGCCACTGCGCCAGGACAGCCTTTATTCTTAATTATATTAATAACTTCAAATATAATAGATAGTTTATAACTTTTTTCAGAATAATAATAGTACCGTGTCAAAAATTAAATTCCAGCTTCGTGATTGCACGGTCCCGGAAACAATACATAACGAAATGCTTATAACAAATATTTTTTGTGAAACCATTTTATAAGGGTAACTGTGGTCCATTGAAGAGAGCCATCGTGACCGACGAAACTCCGGTCACGAGCGAACCGTTGACCGAAAACGCAAATGTTTCCATAGTCATGAACATTTCTTATCATATTAATCTATTAATATTTGAACTACTAGTACTGTTATGTACTAACTTGATGTATGTATGTAAAGTAACTTATTTCTCAAATATATTTATAATTATCGTTTTGACAGAGGAAACGCTACTGACATCACTATTTTCAGAATAAAAAAAAGATATGATATTAGTTCATATTCTGAAAATAAATATTAGAATATGTCCTTATTTCGTTTTTGAAGTAACTAAATTTCTATGAAATGATCTCTAGAGTTGAGAGCGATTAATAAATACGAGCCTAATTTTCGAATTACAACAAAAATTGTATAATGGAGAATCAACGAGCTAACGCACGATCCGTCGACCTCCGACACGGAAGGCGAGGTGTCACGGGCCGATAAAAAATGATCACAATAAGGTCGTGACTTCGAATCCATCCATTCATAGGATACTCTGAGAAAACGGTACGTGCAAGCATTTTCGCGGTGTATCATTCGTTGCGGTCGCCAAGAAAAATGGACCCCATAATATCTTTATTCGTTCTATTTGTTATACGCTTAATGTATCTATAATTTTAGTTTGAGGCACAAGAGTGTGACTGTACACGCGATTGGTTGTGGGTTCGACCCCCATTCAAGGAAAAGTAATATTTATTTAAATTGATATTTTCATTTCTTCTCTCTGGTGAAGAGGCAAAGCGCGGCGTGGAGTTCCGTCACTCAACACGCATGTCTCCAGAATTCTGCGGAAAATAGGGAACGGAATGTCTTAACACTGGGTTCCCTCCGCCTACCCTGCTGTGTGAGGGATACACTGGCACAGGCAGAATATTTATATTATAGTTATTTCCTAGGTCGGGTTAAACAAAAAGCAACATTGGATTGCATCACTTAGCTTTTAGCCCAAAATGTCTTTTAATATTTGAAATGTAAAGAATTCAGTGATATATTATTACAAAATTTTGAAAAACTTTAATAATAAAGCATAATAAATCACAAAATGAACAGTACTTTATTTAGCAAAATAATTTGTAAATTATGCCTTTAATTTCTTATTAAAATACCACAATTGAGATATCGTGGTATTTTAATAAGAAATAGGTATTACACAAACGGGGGAATGGAATGTCTTAACACTAGGTTCCCTCTGCCTACTCTGCTGTGTGCGAGATACAGCGTGTAGCTGATTTACACAAATTATTACTTTAAAAAAATATATTATCTAAACTGTCAATACAATATTATATTGTCCAAAAAAATCACTTTCGTACAAAAAAAAAAGTTTCACAATTCGCCAATAGATGGCGTTACTGTATGTCTGAATCGCGCTATGGTTTCGTTCTGTTCGAGAATATAAATAGTTTTGTATCGCGATTTTAAATTTAACTTTGCGCAGAGGCAATATCGTAACCAATGAGGTTAATCCGAGGTGCGATTATTGCTAGTTGAAAACTTTACCAATACCCCGCCGTGTGGTCGTGAAATACCGACCGCTATGGCAATTTTTGAACGGCTGTAAAGGCCTCATTATTCTTGAAAATTCTAAATATGAAAAATTTTGTTAAAAAAGTATTTAATAGAGAAGTAACGTAACGTTTAGTACTTCTCTATTTCTTGATTTTTCTTCTTTATCTGCTGTTGTTGTAGTGATATTAAAAATGTAATAAATTATCCGTTAAAAGTTATTTATTAAAAATCAGCGCAGATACAAGTGTACGCTCTGGTGTCGAGGCTCAGCGCGGCGTTTAGTTCTGCCACTCAACACGCAATGCCTCCAGAATTCGGCAGAAAGTGGGGAACGGAGTGTCTTAACACTAGGTTCCCTCTGCCTACCCTGCTGTGTGCGGGATACAGCGTGAAGCTGATTGGTTATTTATTACTTTTATGTAAATAAATTTGAAATATTTTCCTTTGTTATAGACTAATTTATACAATAAAAAAACGAGTCGATATCTTATACCGTGGGCTCCGTACCAATTTTAGGTTTGTATGCCCACGAGAAGTACATAAAAGTTGACAAACTTAAACTTGCATACGTCCATGCATTCAATATAAGAACGACGATTAGAAGTTTATAATGATATTTTTTATGAAATATCTATAAATTTTTACTTTATTTGTACTTTTTCTCCTTTATTTGCATTATATGTTCTTACTTCTTGCCAAATTGTAGGTCCACAAAAATTATAGACACGGCGAATTTCATAAAAATGTATTAATAACGATGCTTATGCATCGTCGAGCGTTTATACGCTCGTATCTTTTATTTAATTACGTTGACGACTTAGAAGCTTATTATTTTCTGTGGTCCAGAATATTTGACATTAATTTCAGCTTGATACATCCACGCGATTTCGAGTTAAATGGTCTTGGCAAACGGACAACAGAGTGATATCATACTGGGTCCGTTTTTACGCTTACGGAACTCTTTACGGAAGAACAAGTTACAAATGGAAATAAGTATGTCGTCATGGCGCAGAGACAAGTGCGCGACTGACAACGCGGCGGTTGTGGGTTCGATTCCCGCTTGAAGAGTAAAATAGATTTTCATTTCCTCGCTCTGGTGACGACGCAAAATTGAGTGAGAGTTGAGTCCAACCACTCATTCGCAATCAGGCGGAAAGTGGTTAATGGAAGTGTCTTAACACTGGATTCCCAGTTTCTCTCTGCCTACCCTGATATGTGCGGGATTCAGCGAAACTCAAAAAAAATATCGTGCAGTATGCTTATTTATACCTTTTGGCCTAAGTCTTCCTAGCCTTGTCAATTTGACAAATCTTTTTATTAGCAAACAATAATACTATTAATAGTTTTGTTAAAAGAGATTTCTAATATCTATGACATGTGAAAAAAAAAAAGCTTCCTAATCACCTAATAAAACTCAAAGTTAATAAAATTTAATAAGTGACCGTGTCAAAAGGGATAGTGACAAAACTGAGCACTACAGATTATGACTGATCCAGATTTAATAATGTCACACAGATTTGACATTTACAGACTGTTGTGAAAGTTCTGCCTTATTGAGTGGAATCGATTGATCCGATAATCGCATTATCGATTCACGGGGGGTCCCGGGTTCGAACAAAGTGGGCTCTCTACGGATTTAATATGGAGATTAATTAGAAGATTTTGTTTTATTAATATTAATATGACGTCTCTTTATTATTTAGTTTTTAATAAATAAAAATATTAATAATAATCAGTGATAAACTTTACATATTTCACTATATATTCTTTAAATCAGCTTCACGCTGTATCCCGCACACAGCAGGTAGGCAGAGGGAGCCTAGTGTTAAGACACTCCGTTCCCCACTTTCTGCCGAATTGGAGGCATTGCGTGTTGAGTGGCAGAACTCAACGCCGCGCTTTGCCTCGACACCAGAGCGAAGAAATGGAAATATAAAATTTTAAGTAAATATTTCATCTCCTCGAGTGGGGATCGAACCCACAACCTGTCTGTTTTACAGTCACACTTTGTGCCCCTGCGCTACGACTGGCCTCGTCTCTTTGTTATTTAGTTTTTATTAAAAAAAATACCGAATTAGTGGCAAACTTTACATATTTCACTATATATTCTTTAATATATTGGAATTTGATATTTAAAATTTTAAAGGAGCTGCCTTTGGCTGCTTATGTTGTGTAATATGTCAACATTATACCATCGGCGTTTCAAAACCTAAATCAATCACTGCTAAGTGCTTCAATCGCCAAATGTAAGGACTCGATCACGATCGAAAGCCGGATACGTATCTGATATGTTGGAAATATTATAGTAATCATATACAAGCGTAATATAGTTAATTTACAAGAATAAAATTCTAGTAAATTTATAATAAATTAAATCAGCTTCACGCTGTATCCCGCACACAGCAGGGTAGGCAGAGGGAACCTAGTGTTAAGACTCTCCGTTCTCTACTTTCCGCCGAGTTCTGGAGGCATTGCGTGTTGAGTGGCGGAACTCAACGAAACACGAAGAAACGATCACGACCAATCGATTCATCACATAGCAGGGTAAAGGAAACCTCGGAGTCTAGTGTAAGACATTTCCGTACCCCTCTTTGCGCCGAATTCTGGAAGCATTGCGTGTTGAGTGGCGAAACTCAACGTCGCGTTTTGTCTCGTTACCAGAGCGAGGAAACAAAAATATTTAATATTTGATTTGCTCAAGTGGAAATCGAATCAATATTATGTCGTGTTTACAGTCGCACGCTTGTGCCCCTGCGCCACGACTGGCTTCTTTATATTATAATAATAAGAATAGGAAAGGGGTTACTAACAAAGAAAAATAATATAAACGCGGCAGCTGATCTCATCGCATCTCATTCAATAAAAAAAGGCGGCATATTTTTAAGCAAAGAATCCTACTTTACTTTAATAAATATAATAAAATCGATACTGTTGTCAAAATATAGTAATAAGATTACAGTATCATAAGTTTACGATACGTTAAATAAGAAATAACAGCATTATCTCGGGTTTAAGTTATAAAATGTAAAAATGTATTGAAGCTAAGTGTCCGCGTAAAGCAGGGGTTCCCAACTTTTTCTTGATCAAGGACCACTTTTATATCATTCTTGGTAGCAGGGACCACTATGCATGTAGGTATAATAAAAATTACCTGTGATAATCAAACAAAAACTTCGCCTCACCATCCCTAGTCACAAAATTAAAATCGTTATACCATATTTAGGCTTCTACGGACCATTGGTGGTCCGCGGACCACTAGTTGGGAACCAGTGGTGGTAAAAGGATACTGGGTAAATATAAAGTTACTCAAAGATTGACCGCACATTGTCCACTGGTACGCCCACGGAATTTAAATTCGGTAGCTCCGAACGTTGAAGCGTAAACATTTCGCGTGGAATCACTTACAGTGTTTAAGTTTATTGCTCACTTTATTGCTGGCGGTCTCAACTTTTTTTTTGTTGTTAAATTTGTTTTTGTTGTCGATTTCTAAGGATTTTGATGTTCGTTTTTATATTTAGGTGCAGTGACATGTTGAATAACTATGCCTTTTCAATGTTTGCATTTTAAAGTTACAGAAATAGCATTTTATGATGTAAAAAAATAATTTTTGTTGTAAAAAAATAAGATGGATATAGATATTACCAACAATTCAAATATAGTGTTGCACCTATGCAACACAAGCTTATTTTTTGTTAACTAATTGAACAAATGGAAAAAAGAAGGGCTAAAAATCAATCGACTCGTTTCACTGTTTCCATCAAAACTGTCAGCGGCGCTTCACATCATGTACATTTGATGATTATCGCATTAAGCGAGTGAGAAGCAAAAACAAAACCTTCGGAGTGCCGTCGGTACAGTCCGCAACGAAAGCTACAACTTATATCCAACCAAAAACTGTAACTAATTCGGTACAGCCCATTTCTATATTTCTTAGTCATTTAGCTGTATATGTCGCCGTCTGTACGTTGGCATGATTTAGTTGCCCCCATTACTGACAGATGGCGGCGTAATGACGATTGATTTACGATACCGCAATGTTTAATAGTTGCATAATCGAATATTGATCGTATATTGTCTGTAATACTGTCGGTACTTACTTTACAGATGAAAGCTCTATAGTGTAAGGACGCATTTACACTTATATAGAATAGGTTTATATTAAACAATTAATATTACTTATATTTACGTATAGAAGTCGAATAAAACTAAAGCCAGTCTGGCGCACTTTGTGCTCACGAGCGTGTGACTGTAGATGTGACAAGTTGTGGGTTCCATTGCCTCTCGAAGAAATGAAATATTTAATATTTTAATTTCTTTGCTCTGGTGTAGAGACAAAACGCGGCGTTGAGTTCCGCCACTCAACACGCAATGCCTTCAGAATTTGGTGGAAAATGGGAAACGGAATGTCTTAACACTAGGTTCCCTCTGCCTACCCTGGTGTGCGCGGGATACAGCGTAAAGCTGAAAAAGAAATCGGATAGGACTTATGAACAATATTGTAGAGTGCTAAATTATATTTTTATCGACTTTTTCTTAATTTTAAATCAATAGAAGAACTAAAACCACTGATTTAGGAACAAACAATAATATGATGATGAGAGGCCAGTCGTGGCGCAGTGGCACAAAGTGTGACTGTAAAACCAACTGGTTGTGGGTTCGATCCCTGCTAGAGGAGATGAAATATTTACTTAAATTTATATTTCCATTTCTTCACTCTGGTGCCGAGGGAAAAGTGCGGCGTTGAGTTCTGCCACTCAACACGCAATGCCTGGCAAAATTCGGCAGAAAGTGGGGAACGGAGTGTCTTATGACACTAGGTTCCCTCTGCCTACCCTGCTGTGTGCGGGATACAGCGTGAAGCTGATTTATTTATTTATTTTTAATAATATGATGTTTTATCATATTACAATATAGACATGTATTTGTGACATATAAAATAACCGAAGATATATGCTATCAATAACACGCGTTTTGACCGCTACCGATGCTTTTTACGATATCTTGAACGTTTCGACGTCGATTTTTTTCTTTTATTTTTATTTTTTTTCCATTTATCCTTATGAATGTCTAAATTCGAGGCATGTTTATCGTTCAGACGGTAACGGCGTCGGTCCCGGCGGTGGGTGATAAAACTTATTTTGTCTTTGTGAGGGGCAACTTTTGGCAGCGTCATTTTATCGCCGATTTTTTTTTACTGCTCAACGATCGTTTCTGCGAAGATGTATTTTTCGAAACGGTACATAAATCTTTTTAGTGCTAAACGTGAGATAAGAAATGTCTCAATTCCTTTAAATATTCTTAAATATTTTATATAAATATATGTATGTATTTGACAATAAAACGAGCTATAGGTAAATTACTGTCAATTTTGGTTTAATACCATAATAAATATAGTTAGAACATATTTTTTATCTATTTTAAAATATAATAATAAATTATAAGTTTTAAAATAGCTTAAATTTCCAAAAAAATGCTATAAACAATATTTCGGCACGGGCCAAACTAAAAGTAGATAATTGCTTTGTGTCAATAAATAATAAAAGATGGCCGCGCGCCGCTGAGTGCTCGTCCATCTCTCTTATCTCAATTCTTAATGCGCCTCTTTGCTGGTCATTCTTTTTTTTTCAAGTTTTTTTTTTTCTTCACGTCATCTGTCGGGGAGTTTAAGTTTTATGTTGACACCGCGGAGGTTTTATGTTTTAATAACAACTTAAAATCTAATTCGTTCAAAACAGAATGTTGTTTGAGTAGATTATGTCGACACTTCGCTTACAATGTTTATCTAGTTTATTACTTTGAGATGAATGATATGATCTTTTATTGTAGAAAATTAAAGAAACAAAAAATTTTATTTAGTTTTATTTGGCCTGTATCCCGCACATTGCAGGTTAGGCAGAGGGAATCTGGGATCCTAGTGTTAGGACGCTTCGTTCCCGTTAACACACTTGCGGTCCTCACTTTCCGCGACTCTTTAAGTGGCAGGACTATCGAAGCGAATAAAATAGCGAAGAAAAAGTAATATTAACATTTTTTCATTCCCTCGTATGGGAATCGAACCCACAACCGTCGCACTTAAAGTCGCTCACTTGTGCCACTGTACCACGACGGCCTTATTTTTTTATTTTAAATAGCCCAAATTACGAACGTTTAAGATAGTTTCGTAAGTTGCAGCTATAAATCAAAAGTGCAAGAATAATATTTTGTTGCATTTCCGAACGAGACGGACCATCGATCACGACGCGTTCCTAGTTTGAATAAATTTATGTAACGTAATTGCGGTGCGCGTGCGCGTGCGCAGTGCGACCATTGAGCTTACACTACTTGTGACTTTAAACTAACTTAATTTTGACGACCATATTGTATGATTAACAATTTTTTTTACGTTACACTGTATCCCGCACACGGCAGAGTAGGCAGAGGGAACCTAGTGTTAAGACACTCCGTTCCCCATTTTTCGAGGCGTGTCGAGTGAACGCCGTCAACGCCAACGTCAACGCCGTCAAACGAACGTCAACGCCGGGCTTTTTCCCTGGTGTCAGAGCGAAGAAATGAAAATATTATTAGTAAATAATAATTCATTCCCTCGAGTAGGGATCGAATCCACAACCGTCGCGTCACAGTCTCACTTTGTGCCCCTGCATTACGACGGCCACAGAATATTTTATATATTAATAATTTTCTTAATAAGATAAATACACAAGGTATTATTTATAATCTCTTCTTTCTTCCTTTAAATAGAATTAAAAAAGTGAAGCGTAACTATTTCATTTTTTTACATTGCTTGTCTTTTATAAAATTTACTATAAATTAGTAAAAATAAATTACTACTACAACTACCTGGTCGGTTTGCAGGAGGCGCGGGTTCGAGTCCCGCTACGTTCAAATTTTTATACGTTTTCTAAATAAGTATTTCTAAATAAGTACTACTACAAATTAGTAAAGCTATATTATGGTCATAAATTCACAAACATAGTTTTTGGAATAAATTAAGGAAAACTCCACCAAAAGATATACCTACTCAACCTATAACTATTTCCTATATACCTGAACCTGGAACTGAAAGCCAAGCTAACAGTCATACACCACTACTAACCGACTGAAGTTCTGATTTCGGCCAATTTCGGCCACAAATCCTAGTTTCAGCTATAGTTTCAGCCTACTCTTGGCGCCTGGCCGACCCTTCTGCAGTGCCAAAAGTTGTAAAATGTTAGTAAAATATTTTCTTCTCAGGCGTCCCTACAAATATTTGTGGTTTACAACTAATAAAACCACACAATCCGCGGTATATTGTACCGTATTTATCAGTTCAAGTTATAAAAGTTAGTAAAGTGCTTGGAGAGGTTATCGTAGTTGAATATCTAAGCCCCAAAAATATAACAATTTAAAATTGGTCTGTTGTAAACGAAACATATTTTGTTTTCTTTTAATAGTCTAGCTTCTATATATAGTTTCGAAGATAAAAAGAAAAGGAGTATGGTTAACCACTGTTTTGTTCTTGGTAAAAAAAAAATTTCAGTTATTATTTCAGAACGTTGTGTCACTCATTTGATATGCTACACCATATAGATTCAAAACTTACATTTTATATAAAAAATTTAACGTCACGAGACTCGAACCAGCACCTCTTGAAAATCGTACAAGTGCTCTGACCACTAAACAATTCTTACCAAGAGTTTTGGAAAAAAATGTTTATTTTTATTTTGCAAAAAAAAAAGAAACTCATGTTTCTAATTCTAAATAAAAAGTAAATAGTTATGAAGTGATCACTTCTGTCGACTTATTTAGTTTAAGGCTTTTTTACTAAAACATATATATTATTTATATATTATTTCTTTATATATATATATANTTTATAGATATATTATTTCTTTTCATCACAGTGTAGAAGTGTAAAAGTAAATCGTAGCAGCCTTTATCAATCTTCAAAGCAAAAATCTATTTAGGTACATCACTAGGCAGGTACGTAGTGATGTAAATAGTTTTTTGCGAATCAAAGCCAAGGTCGGGTTAAGTTCACGTTGCGGTTAGCTTTGGTACTCTACGTTAAATTAGTATAATCTTCCCACAAACCAAGGTTTCAAATTCCATACTTATTTTACGCTTTTATAGCATGTAGATATAAATAGGTTTAGTTAATTTTATTCTTTAGCTTTTAGTACTAACATATTCCGTTTTCCACTTTCCGCTCATTAGGGACATTTGGTGTTAGGTAATTACATATTAAATCGTTTAGTTTTTAGTTTATTCACAACATTTTTACCTGAATTGTTATCTCGGTTGTTCGAAAGCCTTTTAAACGCTGCTGCTTAAGCTTAGCTCACAAAAATTCACACAAATTAGAATAACAAGTTGAATGGCAATCTGCATGCTAATGGAAAATAAATATTTTTTTTTGGATTTTCACATCATATGGTGGACGAACCGGGGATGTTTTTATTTGCAATTTTATAAATATTTTCTACTAATTCTTATTAATTGACGGCAAATGAAAATAGAAAAGCTATTACAATACAAATATGGTTATGTCCGTAAAGAGCTCAAGAAAATGTTGTTCAGCTTCACGCTGTATCCCGCACACAGCAGGGTAGGCAAAGGGAACCTAGTGTTAAGACACTCCGTTTCCCTCTTTCTGCTGAATAGTGGAGGCATTGTATGTTGAGTAGCAGAACTCAACGCCGCAAATGTTGTTTCTAGATACAAAATCTTTTAGTTTTCATACATTCTAGATTCCATAGGCATATCAATCTTTTCTCACAACACTCACAAAGGGGATCAAAAAATCGGATGCTTTAATTTAATTAGATATTAGTAAATATTACCCTTGTTTCTTATTTCGACAACAAGAATTTTGCTAATATAAAGTGAAAATTTATGAGGATGAATGTTTGTTTCACTTTCACGCAAAAACTAATAAACAAATTTAGATAAAACTTTGCAATAATATAGCTTATACATCAGAATAACGCATAGGCTACAATTTAAGTTTTTTTTATAATTTGGCTTTTATGTTACAATGAGTTAATACGAGCGGAGCCGTGTAGGTTGCTAGTATACCTAGAGTCATCCGCAACGAGCTGTCATATATAAAAAAATGTTGTTTCCAGCAACAAAATCTGTTCGATTACATACATTCTAGAATTTCCATCGGCATATCAAAGATCAATATTTCCTCACAACCTCTCAAAGCGGGAGGATCCAAAATTGGACTGTGTACATATTATACTTATTCAACACATTTCAGTAATAACGTACTATAACGCTTCAACGCACTAATCTGTCGCCCGCTGCCCTGTCATCAGAGAGCGGCGCCACCGCCGAGTCTGCCGTGGTTCTCTTACGAAATACTGCATTACTCGGATATTTTAGTAAAACATAGATGTTAAACTAGTGGAGAATGGAGATAAAAGTGAAAGCCAACACTTAGCATCTCTTAAATTATAGTTTCTGGTACATACGTAAATGTGACAGGATTCGTTCTGTCTGTTCATACGCAAGGCAGATTGATGTCGAGGTTTGGTTGACAAAAATGTCAGTCACATTTGCTCATAAGTGGATATTTTTTTGGGAAAAAATAATTCCACAGGCTTTCAGGTGCCCGTGGCTGTTAACGTTTTTTTCTTTTTTTCAAATAAAATAAAATCAGCTTCACGCTGTATCCCGCACTCGCCAGGATAGGCAGAGGGAATCTAGTGTTAAAACATTCCGTTGGAGCTTATAATGTATTAAGTACAAGCTCGTACATATATTTATACTTATTAATTACTGTATTACATAAGGTTTCTTATAAACTAAAGTGAGTGTTTGTCTTCTTTCGTGAGTGTTTTTCCTTTTATTTTTTATAATTTAAAATAACACCAATTACTTTTTTAGGATTCCGTACATTTTATGGAAAAAAGGAACCCTTATAAGATCAATTTGCTGTCCGTCTATCTATCTGTCAAGAGCCTTATCTTATTAACGCTTTAAGCAAGCCAATAACTCAGATCTACGGTTCCCTTTAATTTATTGAAAAAAACAGTTTTCTACGTTTACTTAACAAAAAGACATGTATTTCGATACTTTAAAAAGAATCAAAATTAATAGGGTACTTCCGGTTAACGTACAATTATGAAACTTGGCAGCTAGCATCTACAGGTAATACTAGTTCAGGAGAAAATCAGAAAACCATACATTTGTGGTTAAAAAGGGGAGCAGAATTCGGTATTAAAGAAGCTAGTTTAAGTGAGGTTTCAATCAGATGAAAGAGCTCTGGTTAAGCTAAGCTTGAATTTTGGAAAAAAGCTCACCTCCAATTTTTGTACGGAACCCTCGGTGGACGTGCCCGACTCGCGCTTGTCCGGGTTTTTTTTTAAATATATTTTCATAGCGATAATAAATTCAAATTGTTAAACTATTCGTCTATATTTCTAAATATAAACAATAAACATTTCTCCAAAGTTAAGTTGCATTTAAACCCAACAATTACCAAATATTTTTATATTTAATAACAGCCGCAAAGCTATAGCGGCAAATAATTTTTGCTCAGGTATCGACCCGGAAAATATAAATAGTCCATTGTCTTATGTAAACTAGCATTAGGTTCCCACAGGGTACAGGCAACTAGCAAAATAGAGCATAAACTCGCTTAGTGACTTTATTTGGAGGACGAGATGTTACGATTTACGAGACGCAATCCGTGACATCGATAATAACTCCTCGCGCCCTGACCCCCTTGCGGTACACTTGGACAGACAAGCTCACTCGTTCAAGTCTCTCGTCGAGCTTAAATCTAAAAATATATTTTATATATGGAATTTACTAATTTTAGAATTTACAAATATATATTTTTTTTTTGTTTTTTTTTTAATTCTGCATTGATAAATAATAGAAGTTACTGTTGTAAATGAAAAAAAAAAAGCACTTAAGAAATAATTTTAGTAAATATTATTAATGTTTTCATATTTTCTTCATTTTACGTTGTAGCTAGAAAGTTAATTTGAATTGAAACATTTTAATGGCAATACGTTTAGACGTGCATAGCATATTATTTTTTACTTCACGCTGTATTCCAAACTTATCCGGGTAGGCAGTGGGAACCTGGGAACCTAGTGTTAAGATTTCATTTCTTCGAGTGGGAATCGAACCAAAAACCTGTCGCGTTTACAGTCACGCGCTTGTGTCTGCGCTAAGACTGGCCTTAATGTTAATAAGACAAACATTTCAATTTCATCTTAGTAACAATTCAAAGCACGGCGTTGCATTCCGCCACTCAGCCTCAAAATTTCGGCAAAAAGTAGGGAACGGAGTGTTTTAACTCTAAGTTCCCTCTGCCTACCCTGCTATATGCGGGATACAGCGTGAAACACAAAAAAGAAGTAATTGACTTATGCACCCGAGTGTCCCGCACCGTCGAGCACGTACCGAGTCGGCAGGTGTGTATTGTATAATGGCTGTCTGTTGATCTTACACATTTAACCGATATGACGCATTCTAGCACGAAGATGAGGATAATAATGACTTTATACTGCACTTGTACAAATTTTGTTATATTTTGCACGTTTTAAGGGTCCCGTTTTTCCGTTCTGGGAAGTGAGAATATACAAAATGAGTAAAGCAAAACAAATAATTGAAGAAATCGTTACAAACCTATATTAGTGATCCATTTCATAGAAAATAGAGAGCAAACGCCCGCAACCTTATGTTGTCTTGTACTACAACATAAATGCAACATAACTGTTTTAACTCATTAAATATACTTATACAGTATTGTATATTTATGAAATATTTATATTTATTTCTTTAATATATTATAATTTCTTATTGTTCATACATATTTTTTAAATTATTATTCATATTACTCTAGAGTTCAGAAAACCCAGTAGAAGAGAAGCCTAGCAGTGATAAAACTTACGTAGTGGCTGCCTGGCCTCCCACCACGCCGGGACACACTGGGTACCTCACAGTAGCCACACTTCCCCCTTTGTTTGTACGAAGTAAGTTTTTTTAATAAATTTACGTATATTCAGCATTACTAAGATCTAACGTTGATCGTTGGCATATCAAATCAACGCGTCCAATCCAAAAAAGTTAAATTCCTTTAAATATCAATTTTCCCCGAGTAGCAATCGAACCCACAACCATCTCATGTATATTCATATCATCAAACACTACCGCAGAGCTTCATAAATAGCTAGTAAATTTAATACTGTCACAAAATCTTTTATAATACTATCTTAAACAAATCTAATAATTAAGAAGAATTAACCCCTTTAAAATTATAATATTAATATTTTTATAAAGAAAACAATTCAAAGAGAATTATTGATAGAAAATAAGTGTGTATATTATATGATATGTGTATGTGATGATATAATTAGATGCCACCACTTTTATAGTTTATGTTAAAATAAATGCTTTTGAAATTGATCATACAAACAGTTGCACTATATTTCGGTGTAAGCCATTTAAATATTATTTGATTTTGTGATATGTTAAGATAACAATTCTTTATTTTACAGAAACCTCTAATGGCGCTAAAGAAAGTGATCCCATTAAAGACGACGAGGAAAGGAACAATTCTCCAAATACAGAAAATAATAAATGACATAAATTGTTAAAAAAAATATAATAAATAAATAAATGAATGAAACTACAAATTATTTAGTTTAATTTATAATTTATTGTTAAAATCACTTACATCTAATTATAATCTAAAACTACAAACGTAGAATAGTTACGGAACTTTTACGCCATATTTATTTACGGCAGTGGAAGAAACATATAAATATTGGCATTCGATTTATTCTTTATTAATCCTATCACAACAATATTTTGTCATATTAATTCTTATATATTTTATTCGAAAGTATACGTCGATTTATAAAACGAATGCTATGCACTCCTCATTTCTCAATTCAAGTTTTAATATATATATTTATAGTAAAATAAATTTGTTAAATATATTGTAATAATAATATCATTTCCAATGAACGTTAGATATTAAAGTCTATTAGTTTGTATATATTCTAAGACAATTTAAATTTCAAAGTTAATATATTAAACTTAAAACTATAAAAAAGTCAAATTAATCACGAGAAAGCTATAATATTCTTAATTATGATTTAAAATATTGGTCTAGTTTACTTTTTATATTATATCTGAATCTCATGGAAGAAAAAAAAAACTGTATACTATAAAAGTAACTCACAAATATCATCATGTTCTATTAGAATTATTTGATAAGCCTCATTTGGAATGTTATATTGTTATATGACCAAACCAAAAAACACAATATAAAAAAAGCTTTTTTAACAATTTCAGAAATAAATCAAAAAATGCATATTATTTAAAATTTTATAATTATACTAAAGTTTATTAATATTCCAAATATTTTTTTAATTTCTCTAAATATATAGACTAGGTTACCGAAATTCTTTTTTAACTTACCATTATTTGAATTGACCGAAATTCAAACCAATATAAAATAATATTACATGCAGACATACAAACTTATTTGGGTAATTAACTGAAAAGAATGAAAAATAAAAATATTATAAAATAAAACTAAGATCATAACTTAAATAATAGCTTTAAAATTTAATAAACTTAAATTTAAAAGAAAAATATAGAATCAAAAAGTAAGTGAAAATTTGAGATAAATTCCAATAAATCTCTCAATTACCTATATAACTCAAAATTTTTAATTTTGTCTAGATAAATAGATTTTAAGTAATTATCTTTTTAGACATATATAAATAAAACAGTACATTCATAACATCCCCTTATTAAAAATAAAGATGGTAATATGAAACAATTCATAAAATTTATTCGTTTTTAATTGAAATTTAATCTTTTAAATGGTATAGTAAAATAAAAAAAATATATTTGTGGCAATGACAGAGTAGCGTCGAGCTGAAACCACAATGGTTGTGGGTTTGGTCCTTAATGGGGGAATAATAATTAAATTATTTTTATTATCGTCTGGCAGACAAAAAAAAATATGTTGCGGCGTTGAGCTCCGGCACTCAACACACAGTCATGAAAATTTGGCGATGCGTGGGGAACTGAGTGTCTTAACATCAATTTCACTATGCCTGGTGCTATGAGGGAAATAACGTGAAGCTGTTCCTTTATGACATCCCATATTTACCTAAAATCGCTGAAGTCTGTCTTCAGTTGTATAGTAGGTTTGGGAGGGCGAGTTTCAAAGGAGGGGCGCGACGGCGGAGCCCTGCGCAGGGCTCTGCTCGCTTGGTTGGCTTTAACTGCGTTTTCTAATTTAGTTTTCAGTTCCGATGATTGTTGCATCATTGTTTTGAATTCCTGGAATTATTGTATAATTTCAGATTTTGTAGGAGATACACATTACTAATTTTACACTTTTTATTAATATAGTAAATATTATTAATCTATACTTACATA
>JAAIXJ010000180.1:361930-381136 GCA_013403705.1 Heliconius hermathena
CGGCGGCGCGGCGGGCGGCGGCCGCGCGCGCCACCACGCGGGCCGCCAGCGCGCGCGCCCACCACGACACGCAGGCCGCGTTGCGCGCGTCGCCGGCGCGCGCCCAGATGGTGCGCAGCACGCTGCAGTACAGGGCGAACGTCTGTGGACGACGACAAGATAAACTGTAGCATTCCAGGGTTCCGGGCCCAAGCAGGTTGCTCGGAACAGAGACTGCAACTTGCGACCCAAGTGTTATTAAAAATCCGCTAGCCTCTACTGCCGAAATTGGGAAATGCTTTTACCAATACAGCCCTCGAAGGTTAAGTTAGTTAGTCACTTCTGCCTACAAGTTGTTAGTTGTTCTGCTTCCCTACAGTATATCTGTAGAGGAAAGCCAGAATTTTCAATAGCTTTACCCCATCTTATCAAAACTTTAATCTAGGCAAGCCATTTGAATTTGATTAAACAACTGTTTGTTTAATATGATAATAACACAATAAAACAAACTCGAAATTCAAAAAAAGGATTAGTACGAGTATAGAAAAATATAAATCAATAGAACAAGCTGGTTTCAAACGCGAATACTCTACCGTAGATCATATCCACGCAAAAAAAAGTCAAATGAAAAACACGAATACCAGAAACCACGATATGTTGCTTTCATCGATTACCAAAAAGCTTTCGACACAATCCTACACTCTTCTATATGGACAACTTTAACAATTATAAAGTACCTTCACAACAACTGCAACAATAAAATAAAACTCGAATCGACAGGACCACCCATACCCATAAAGAGAGGCGTGAGGCAAGGCGACCCCCTATCACCAAAAATCTTTATAGCAGTACTTGATATAGTTATCAACAAGCTTAATTTAGACAAAACTGGTATAAATGTTGACACTAAATTCATTAGTCATGATGAATTTAGTGTCAACATTTATACAGTTTTGTCTAAATACCGATGATATTTTTCTTGAAACAAACAACAGAAACAATAATACATTCACTGAAATCGGATAGCTACGCAGTTGATTTAGACATATATATGTGTGGAAATTCCAGCTTAGAATGAAAAACGAAATAAGATCCTGCTAACGAAGCATAGTAAGATGCATCACAAATATAAGAAAAATACAAAAAATTACCGTAATAAAATATAGGTAAAAACTAAAATTACATAAATACACTAAAATTTCCCTCAAAAGTTAAAAGTCGCAGGTCAAAACTTGAATACAACTGAGAAAGAGAGATCATTGAAAAACTCTAGAGATAAGGCCTTCATCCTCACATGAGAAGGATTTTTTTAGTTAACATTTTTTTTATTTTAAACATAATTTAATGCAATGTAATTAAATATTAATATAATAGTAAAAACAATAAACAAACAATATAATATAAATTATTGAAACTGTAGTATTATGACTCCAAATGTATTACTTAAAATTTTGATGAAAGAATATGCAAGAAATAAAAGGTTTCTTTATTTATTAAGAAAAATAGAATATAATACCTCATTGTCCCTAGTATCCAAGCACTGTCTGAAATGATTAATGCAAGGATAGTGCAAGGGCGGTGCGGGCGCAGCACGACCCAGGATACACGCCATCGCCCGGGCTCCTGTAACACCGTCTATGCGTTGATCAGCGTCTTCTGAAATATATTAAAAAAATATATATTTTACTCTTCTTTAGCTTACTTTACAATATTGATGTTATGTATGTAGCTATAGAATGTTAATCAATAGTCATGTTTCAATTTTTGTTGATAATATTGTAAAACGGTTTTTATGATGATGGTTAGTACAAAGCTTCATTCAATATTTTTATAATACATACTTTATTTATTATTATTATTTATTTATGATGGAAAAGTGAGAGGTAAGAGAGGTAGGGGGAGTCCTCAGTTGACCATCGAAAACACAGTATCAAAGATACTGAAGGAAGGTCACGTAAAAAGCATGAGGACCCCTCCTATGAAGAGGTTGATGACAGTGGACGAGGCGAAAGAGGTATATAGAGACCGTAGCGTTTGGCGCTCCGTCCTCTCTGACTACCCCGCTAGGGATAAAGTGTGAAGTTAGTGTTATAGTTATAGTTACATACTTTATTAACTGCTAAATTACTCATTTGCATACTTTCATTTGCATACTGATCCAACATTTTACTAGAATCTTAACAATAAAAAGTATTAAAAAATTTGCAAATCTATATTAGCTTCACAATAACGAAGTATAAGTCCCAAATGAAATACAAGAATTTTGACGGTAGGACATGAAGAAGAAAATCCACTAACCAGTTTTCACTCTATCGACAAGTGTTGCAAGCGTAGCCTGCAGTAACACGGCGTGTTTGGCGCGCGTGTCCTGTTGCACGCGGGCCGCTCCGCACTCAGAGGCTGCGTGCAACAGTTGCACGCCCGCGTCAGCTAGCGTGTTCGAACCGCGACTTTCACGCAAAACCTCTGTCGCTAGATAGAGGATTGTTGGTAGAACTGATAACGCGCCTGGAAAAAAAAAGTACGATTTTTTTATACAAAACATGTTATTACAATAAATATTAACCATAAATTATTTTTTTCTTCGTAAAGAAAAGGCAGAGAAAAAGTAATATTTTCAAATATTAATTTGGAGTGAGTCTTAATAAATTTGATAGTTGTGATTAAAGTATTTCTTATTCAAAACACCAATTATACTTTTTATATTTTTATCCTTCTAATTGCGGCGTGAAGTATATTATTAATAATCAATTAATTTAGTTAAGTGATAGACCCTATGATAATATAACTCTTATAATATATAAAAAAACAACAAAAATATATAATATTTAATATAAATCACCTTGCGGGCTAGTCAACGTAGTCAACTGGGACATCGAAGCCAAACTCTTGATCAACAACGTATCACCGTGCACTCCCAAACCCTTCCTAACACCAATTATGCCCACATTGCCTTCCTGCTTCAAAGGACTTAACGCTGGTAGTCTTCTAACTAGTAGACAAATGCAAACTTCCAAACACGCAAAAACAAGGGATTTCCCCGGCGGTAAGTCCCCGGTTGGCCCTCCTTCACCAAGTGTGTGAACAACTTCTAAGACAGATTGGGGTATATTTTCGGGTGATTCATTGGGTGCTAGTTCTGAAAAGTAATAGGAATAAATAACTAAGTGTGAGCACAATTAAATCACTGCATATTTTTTGCATATATTTATAAAAGGTTTTTTTTATTAATTAGTTTGCACTAATTTAGACTGTTGATGTTACATATCCAACTTGTTTAATAATAATAAAACAAATACTTGTGTAATCTAAAATTATAACCAATTTAATTTATGCTATTTTAGAGCTAATAAGACAGTACCAATACCAAATTTTGCTCCTATTTTTCTTAATAAGTATTTTGCTCCTATTATTTTTACGATTTAACCACAAATGTATAGTTTTCATATTATTTCCTGAACTAGTACTACTTATATATATGTAGATGTTAGCTACCAAAAGTACTCTATTATTTATATATATTATTATTATTTGATTTCCTTTATAGTGTCGAAATACGCGTTTTTTGCTATATAAGCGGTATCTTTTTTTTAAGTAAATATAGAAATACGGTTTTTTTGGAAACCATGGGGCCGTAGATCTGAGTATATGGTTTGAATTTCAACTCGATATCTCCAAGCGTTCCTGAGATAAAATCTCTTGACAGACAGACAGACGGACAACAAAGTGATCATATACCCTTATATTCTTTTTTTCCTTAACGGTTACGGAACCCTAAAAAACGGCACTGGATCCTACCACAAAACAAAATATCTCAAAAATACGTTTAATAAATTATAGTTAAAGAATTAAAACTATATTATACCAGCAATCTTATCCTGTATAGCTGCACGTAACTGGTCTCGGGCTGCCAACACAACCAGATGCAGAACATCAGCCGCCAACAACAGCGC
The DNA here is from genome assembly GCA_013403705.1 of Heliconius hermathena. NCBI lineage: Eukaryota > Metazoa > Arthropoda > Insecta > Lepidoptera > Nymphalidae > Heliconius > Heliconius hermathena. Next base: position 365,863 of record JAAIXJ010000180.1, read on the forward strand.
TTCTATACTGTCCTGTGTAAGACCAGTGCGGTGGATAATTTGACATAACTCTATTGCTAGCGCTCTGAAAAAGAAAAGAAATATAAATAATTAAAAAAATACTTAGTTTATTATTATAGTGTAAATACAAATATTTAAGTCAAATAAAACTGAGGACGGGATGTGTCAACATTAACATTAGGCTTTACACATCTTTAGCAAACGTCCAAAAACGTGAATTAATAATTTGTGTTTTCACCACGACACATAAAACTTATTATATCCAGAAACCACACAAGGTATATTTAAACAAAAAACATTTTTGTCTTCATCAATCAACACTGTGATTGAGAATTTGAACAGAATAGAATATACTATACGGGGAAAAGAAATTAATAATATGGGGTAGAAAAATGAAGAAAGTACAATGCGAAGGTCGTAAGAAGAAGAAGAAGAAGAAGAAGATCTATATAAAAATATTTATTTACCTGTCTTTAAGTAATCTCGCTCTGTTTTCGGGAGCATCAAGTAGAGTGACTAAAGACAGCAGTACAGATGTCGTATTCTCCACGCTCATATCACGCTGGGCACACAGCGCCTCCATACATATGCCTAAAATAAAAAAAAAATAAAAAATATGCAATAAGCATCTAATATTCATTATATTATATGTACGTTACAAGAATAATACCTTACCGAAAAGTAGATGAAACTTCTCATCGACAGGTTCAAAGAATTCGAAATTTCCATTTTCAGTCTTGTTGGTTCTGTTATCCACATTGTTATCTAGTTCTTCTGGAAAGTAATATATATTTATATGTATGTACAATATATTATAAATACTATTAAAACACTCTACTACAATCACTGAATTGAGACTGTTATTATTATACAAAATCTTTACATAAAATGTAGCCTATATGTTATTTTGATATATAAGCTATATCACCTTAAAGTTTCATGTAAATCCTTTCAGTAGGTTTTGAGTAAAAGAGGCACAATTTAAATCCATCTATCATCACAAACTTCCTTATATCTAATAGAATTAGTAACAAGAAAGAATTCTCTTTCTTGTTACTAATTATAACTACTATATTAATTAAAACTATATAAGTATAGTATTTTTATTAGTGAATACTAATAAAAATACTATACTTATATAGTTTTAATTAATATATAGTTTTTGTATTTTTAGTTTTATGTTTAGGTTTTATCAGCCCGAATTTGAGATACTTGCTTATAATTTAGATAATTTTCTTACCTACGCATTTAATAAAATTGGAAATGTTACATACAAACGTAACGTATTTAGTTCAATTACCACACAATATTGTACAATAAATTAAATATCAAATTAAAAAATATATATATTAAAATGACAAATCACCATTCTTTGTACTATCCGTCTTCTCCAGCCCTATAGTGGCGTTGAACCGCAAAGCAGCTGCATACAGTAAAGATGGCCAAGCGCGTGCGTAGTGAGCTCGAGACGCCTCCGCAGTTTCCGCTGAATAGAAAGCACCACCACCGTGTGGGAGTTGCGATGCGAATTCTGGAATACGTGAGTGTCTGTAGTATGACCATTACACGGTCATTGATATAGTACGATTGACTAATCTTGGCAGCACTGAAGTTAGATTTTCTGCACTTTTACGCGTTGTACATTCAGGAAGAAAAGAATCAAAAGTAATAACACTAAAATCAAATCTGCTCAGCCATCCACTATGAACTACATGGCGGCCACGACTCATCGACCTTACTGTACGGAAGGTTCAACAAAGGCGATGGCAAAACACAGTAAATGAGAACGTTAGTGTGATGACGTGGATAAGGGGCAACTTTGTGCTACGAGGGTCCACTTGTGTCACTTGAGATGGTAACATTTTGGAAAGATCTCAGCGATAGAAACTGTATTTCGTTTCGTTTGTGGGGCCCTTAACTTTTTAAGTTTGGGGACCTTTTATTTTTTTTTTATATTTGTTAAGCTAAACGGCTAAAAATAAAAGGTCATTCATATATTACGTCACACATTAAGCAGAAGGGTCGGGTTGTCATTTGAAAAATCTTAAAAAAAAAAATTTAGAATATTAACCATTCTAAAAATTTCTTAAGAAATAATTTCCTAAATACAACAACTTACCAGGAGGCAAACTCAACAAGGCATGGTCTTTCAAAGCCGCCAACCAATTCTCGCCTAAGCTCTCTAACTCTGGCTCGACTAACTTCAACAAACTTTCCCCTTTAGATTCAAATTCACCGTATTCATCATCTTCAGGTGTTTCGGTGTTAGCGTTATCCATTTGATTGGTGTTTTGTACGAGTTGATTCCGCCATTTTGACATTTCGGCGCGATTGTTCACCGGTTTCGTGTCGAGTTGCTTCACGTAACTGCCTGGAGCGCTGTCGTTGCTGACCATTGCTACTATATAGACCTAAAATTAAACAATATTCTGCAATCTCAAAATGGACAGACGTGCAAAATTATTTTGAAGTGTAGACATCATATATAATTGGGAAACAAAGACTAAATAAAAAACTGATTAACAATCATAGTGCAGTACGCAAAAGTGATCTTATTACTTAACTTAATATATTTTTATTCAGCTTCACTTTTCCCACTTTCCGCCGATTTTTTGGGGCGTAATGCCCACTCTTGAGTCGTAAAAAATGTGTAAAAAATAAATTAAAAACAAAATTTAATTATCGTATTTTTATAAAACTGATGAATGTACATTCTAGGAATTTTGTCACCTTTGACTAAAAGTTGTGTTGCTCAACCAACTAAATGAAGGCATCCTTATTGATTTGTTTAATATATAATTATTATTTAATTTGGTCGGAATATTATATTTAATATTATATATTAATATATAATATTCCGACCAAATTAAATAATAATTTTACGTACCTCAGCCCATGCTTTTAAAATGGATAGTTTTTCCAATGTCGCCATACTCTCGTTGTAAATGAGTGTCGTGTTGCCCTTTTTATTTAGTTTATCTAAACTGGAGACCAACAACTGATGGACACTGAAACGAAGATCATTTAGAATCATTTAGAATAATAAGTTCAGTTCTCGTTATTATTTGTATCTATCTAAGTAATATAAAGTAAACAGTTTTCACTTCTTTATAAAAACATATTAATTATTAATTGCCAGCTATATGTATTGATTAAGTATAATATAAATATTATCTTCAAATATATTATTTTTTCAATATTATAAGTCTATAGAAAGATCGTATACTTATTTTATATGTCGAATAAAAAAATCCTAAAAAAACCTTTCTTTGTAACTTTATCAAATTAAAAAAACTATTCTATTCTATTTACCTTTTCCACATAATAAACTTAGAATGATGATCACCAAAGTGTTCTACTACATTTAACATTTACAAAAATAACCCAATAAGTGTGAACGTGGAATGTATTACATAAAATAAATGTTTTATTTTTACACAGCACAGCTAACGATCCATGGCCACTCCGAAGTTAGGATTTCTAAATTATTTTGTATTTGTTCACTCGGAAAGAAAATGATAAAAAGTAAGAAAAGTTTTACATCAAAGTCCAGGACGGCCACGATTCGACGACCGTGCTGTACTTACAAGCAAACATACTCAATTAAATATATATATAACTTAACTTAGCTTCACGCTTTATCCCTAGTGGGGTAGTCAGAGAGAACGGAGCGCCAAACGCTACGGTCTCTACATACCTCTTTCGCCTCGTCCACTGTCATCAACCTCTTCATACATACCCTCCGGGGGGTCCTCATGCTTTTTACGTGACCTTCCTCCAGTATCTTTGATACTGTGTTTTCGAAGGTCAACCGAGGTCTCCCCCGATCTCTCTTACCACCCACTTTTCTATTATAAATCTTTTTTGCTATTCTTTCATCACTCATTCGTTCGACGTGCCCAAACCAGCTGAGCACGTTCTTCTTCATTCTCACCGTGACATCCTCGCTAGTACCTGCCATTCTGTGTACCTCTTCATTGCGGATTCGATCAGCTAAGCTGACTCCGCATATCCTACGAAGAGATCGCATCTCCACAGCATTCATCTTTCTTTCATTCTTCTTCTGTAATACCCACGTTTCGCTGCCGTATAACAGAGTCGGTACCAAAACTGCATTGTGTACGGCCAAACGCGCAGCTGTGCTGACGTTTCGCCGTCTCATCAATGCAGCTAAGGCTCCGTTAACCTTGTTACCGGCAGCAATACGCCTTTCCACATCCATCTCGTATCTTCCATCTCTACTGAACATACTTCCCAAGTATACCACTTCATTCACTTGTTCTAATATCTTACTATTTACACTGATCTTGCATTCCGTCCTTTCTTCATCTCTTTCAAAAATCAGAACCTTTGTCTTATTCGCATTGAGGCTTAGACCATTATTTTCACACCTTTCTTTCAGACTGTTGACCAATGCCTGCAACTCCCATTCTGATGATGCAATAAGCACTGCATCATCTGCGTACAGCAGACAATTCACAAATTTTAGCATAAACTTTACTACCTAAGCTAATCAAACTGATAGCCCTATGGCTTGCGCAGTCTATCTGTAAACCTTTGCCTTTATAGAAAGGCACGATGACCGCACCTCGCCAATCGTCTGAGACCTCCTCTGATTTCCAGCATAAATTGCACAAAAACCAGAACAAGTCCAAGACGCGTGGCCCACCGTATTTGATCATCTCGGCAGTAACTCCATTTGCTCCCGCTGACTTACCACATTTCAGACTTCGTATTGCACTCTCAACTTCTTTTACACTGATTTCGCCATCAGCTACATCAAGACACAGCGTTTCGCTATTACTTGAGACTGAGGCGTCATCACATTCATACATCTCCTTGTAAAATTTCGCCCATCGCTGCAAAACGTGTGGTTCTTCCGTTAAAATTTCACCGTCCTTCGAAAGCACCCCTTTCATTCTACAGGTTAACGAACAACCTCGAGAAACACTAACTTCCCGCCAGAAAAGCTTCGTGTTTTCTCTGAAGTTGTTCGTTAACCTTTCGTCTCTTTCATTCTCTGCCTTTTCACGCTTCATCTTTATCAGTACTTTCGTTTGGTGCTTTTGCAGCTTATACTAATTCTTTTTAATTTCTTTCATACTTTTATCCTTACCCAAGGCTTTATAATCCTGCCATGCTTTCTTCCTTTCTATAGCATCTTGGACTTCATCATCCCACCATTCGTCGCGCTTTTTGGTAAAGCCTCTTTTCTCTTTACCACATACCTTACCATTGCTGCTAACTTCATACAATCCCTAAGGTTCTGCCAGCATACTTCAATATTTTCATTTCCAGATTCACTGCTGTCTAGCTTCTTGGAAACTCTTTCTTTATATTCCTCTCTAATCGGTGGATCTTGAAGCTTCCAGCATCTTATGCGATAATTCGACTCCAAGTTTGGACACCTTGTGTAGTTATATTATATATATGTACGTACCGTCTCAGGTCGTTGATGTCGCGCGCGACGCCGCAGCCGATCCAGGCGGAGCACACGTCGCAGGCGGCCGCCGTCACGTGCGACGCCGTGTCGCCGGCGAACGCGGGCCGCACCGCCGCGCCCACCTATTTGGATTTATATACAGCCTAGTTTTGTGAAATGTAAATGCAAATATAATAATATAAAAAACAACTAAGTGGTACTAACGAAGTAGTTTTTGTCTCTTAGAGTAGTAATTCGTTCGCTTAAGCTTATTGATATCTTTTTTTTTGACTTTACGCTCACGTATTCCGCATGTAGCAAGATAGGTAAAAGTCTATGGTTATGACATTCCGCTCCCCGTTTTCTGCCGAACTCTGGGGCATTGCGTGTTAAATGGCGGAACTAACCAACACGCTCTGCCCTGACATCAGAGCGAACAAATGAAAATATTAAAAATTTCTTTTCCTTGAGTGGGGATCGAACCCACCACCTATCGCGTTAATGATTACAGTGTTGTGGCCCTGCGCCATGACTGGCATTTGCAATCTTATGGCCAAATTATATAAAATCCTTACAAAAATCGTAGCCTGTATGTATAGCTATAGCTATATTAGATCCGTACGTGAGTTTTCGTGAAAGTGAAACAAAAATCCATCCATCCTCACTAATTTTTATATTTATAATTAGAGATGCGCCGAATAGTGTTTATAGCGAATAACCGAATACCGAATATTATTCGGTTTAAAATTTACCGAACCGGATATTCGGCCGAATTATTCGGTTTACCATTTCTTCGTTATTTTGCCTCGTAAACAGGTTTTAACATGCTACCTGTCGTCACTGGCTAGATCACGAGCGGGCCCTACTTCACCACCACCCGAAAACACGAAATTTTCAAAAAATTATCCAAAAGATTTAAAATGAGATTTCTTGCTCCTGAAAATTGTAAACGTAGCAAACAGACGTCTACAAAATATATTTTTTTTTTATAGGAATATTATGTGGCGTTTTATAACTGTTATGAAGAACTTGCCTTGACGAATCCTATCATTGCAGAAGATCTTAAAAGCCCAATCGCTGTGTAATTAGATAGTATGCAGGTGAAGGTCTTCTACCTAGAACCCAGAGCCCCTTTGATTGGTGGGCAAAGCATAAGTCTAATTTTGCTAGTTTTTTTTTAAATATAGAGGACCGTTCTCATCTCTGCGCTGGTGGACCCCAGTGTGAGCTCGATCCATTTGATTGCATACAACGCACCGCCGTTTTGAATCGTTGGGATGATCCAATGATCTACGAATGGCTTGACACTTTGGCTGTGCGTAGAGAATAGTTGTGCGTTCTTTATCCCATTTACCATGGAGAGTATCCTGGGGAACTGTTTGACCTGTTACCTGCCTGCGAATTTCCTAACCGCACAGTACGTAACAAACTTAAATATACACATCTACTCTATCTAGATACGTGGGACTCCACTACTGTGCGGTTTCGTAGGAAGTACCTTCCACGCGTCGCACAACTGTGGATTGGCCTACCTGCGGTAGTGCTTCCAGGTCAATTCGATTTGGCTACCTTCAAAAAGCGCCTTTGTCTCCACCTTAAAGGCCGGCAATGCACCTATAGCTCCTCTGGTCTCATAGGAGCGGACGAGGCTGTGGGTGGCGGTGGTCACTCACTATTAGGTGATCCGTACGCTTGTTTCTGCGTATTCTTTTATGGAGGACTACCCCCATAACCTCAATATATTTGTTAAATCTTGATATTAACTTATCAATTCCCTGCAAAAAATAACTTTTCTTCTTGCCTGAATGCACATTTAATAAAAACCGCCTTAAGAGCCGCCTTTAGCTCTTCATCATGAAATCGTTTTCCACGGACATTATTTTTAAATTTCGGAACAAATGATAATCACTAGGTACCGACTCTGGACTATAGGGTGAGTGATTGATGTCTTCAAAGCCACAATCGCGAACATTAGCCTTGGAAACACGCGTCATGTGGAACGTTGTCACGGATAAATAACGCACCGGCGGCCAATCTACCCTGTCTTTTTCTTTAATTTCTTCCCTTAAATTAAGCCAAATTGAACCGTAGGAATTTTCGTTAATATACTTTTTTATTTTTATATTCAATCAGCGAGATTTCATTTTAGTTTCACAACACTGTGGATGTTTTTAGCACCCTCCTGGACAATTTTATCCAGTAACAATTCTTTACCAGAAAATACTCGAAGTATTTTCACCACAGAGCTCCAAAAACTCCCTACACCACTCGATTCGCGCTTGTTTCTGTGGCGCTGTAAGCATTCGAACGGGACCCACCACGCACTAACTTCTGAAAGGTTAAAGCAGTCATGAAGAATAGTTTGTATGGTACCCATTGAAATGTTTGTCATCTCCTTCATTTGGACATCTTTAAGTACAACAAGTAACTTTTATGACATTTTCAGCCGTAGAGGCAGTAACTGGGCCGAACGGACGAGGGTCGTCTTCAATGGTCTCTCTGCCCCTTTTAAATTCACTTGACTACATTTGAACAGTAGATAATGAAGGTGCAGATTCTTGATAAACAGCCACCATCTCTTCAGGAATGGTGTTTTTGAATTTTTTCCTTGTTTAGGAATTTAATTACAGCGTAGTACTCAATTTTCTTCAACATTGTCATGTCAGTCATTTCACTTGTAGTTAACGAAGGATAACTAGCAAAGTAATGATTAGAAATGTGAACTTTTTTTTATTTATACCCTCATATAGTGTTACTAACTTAATAATTAGCCCAATTACGAATGTACTCAGTAAATCATATCGATACTGAAAAACATTGAATGCTCCTCGAATATAAAATTTGTGGAACGAAAGGGTTCTAAATTAAATGAAACAATAAATCTATTTTTCCTTTTCAATATAATCACCCTTAAGCTGAATACATTTATTGGATCTATGAATTAATTTTTCTAAACCGTCGAAATAATATTTTTTCTCTTTCACTTCAAAATGGGCCAAAATTGCCTCCTTCACCTCATTGTCGTCGGAAAATTTCCTTCCCCTTAAGCCTTTTTTTAAATTGGGAAACAAATGAAAATCACTAGGGACCAGGTCTGGACTGTAAGGTGGGTGCACTACTGATTCGAAGCCGTGCGTATGCAGAGCAGCCATTGGAACTCTGCTCTTGTGACCTGGTACGTTGTCTTGCAAGAGCAACACACCCTTAGCCAACTTTCCTCGACGTTTTTCTTTGATGGCCTTCTTTATTTTGTTTAGTATTGATGCGTAGTATTCTCATTCCACGAACTTTTGGACCTCCCCGTGTATGTTATAGTGTCTGTTATTGTCAATCTGCGACTTAAGTATATTTATTATAAATTTAAAATGTTGAATTAAGGCTTAAAATGAATATTGAATACATTTTAAGAAATACATATGTTAATTTGTGGTTTACAAATATTATTTTGAATTTTAAAAATAATTGCTGAGGTTTAAAGAAATGTTGATTGTATTAACTATAGGTTAAGAATAAATATGTTGAATTGAAGTTTCAAAGTAAATGTTTATATGAAGTCATGTACTCATTTAACTTATAATAATAATTTAAATCTTACATAAGACGTATTAACTTTCATTTCTACGTTGTCGTGCAGCCAATTAAATAAAAAGTGTAACCGAATGTATTCGGCACCATAGCCGAATAATTCGGCCGAATACGAATATTGAAAAAGATGCCGAATACACCGAATACCAAACGAATATTCGGCGCATCTCTATTTATAATATTAGTAGAACCATTACAATTCTTAGCCTACTCTCACATGATGCCTACCTGAGCCTGGTACTGCTCCATGAGCAGGTGTCCGGGGAAGTCCGGTTCGGGCGCGCGGGCGTACTGCTGTATGACCAGCTGCAGCGTGCGGAGGCCGCAGAGGCGGAGCGCGTCGGACTCGCCCGTGGCGCCCACGAACGCCATGCGCACGAGGTCCGAGAGGTGGAGCGACAGGTAGTCCGCTGTGGGGTGAAGAAATTACATGTTGATTACATATTATAACAATACGGTCGAAGAGTCGTAGCCGCCATGAAGTAAGGCTTTCTTAACCCGTGCACATTGTTCACTCGAGAAGAAATCAATGAAAAGTAAAAAAAAAATAAAAAATCAAATCTACAAAACCGTCTACGGTCATCTTCGGCGGCCGCTGATGATAAAACTGATTTTTTGTTTGATGGAGCAATATTTGAATCTCGTACAGCTTGAAATGTTGCCCTTACACAATTTTTAAGGTACCAACCAATAAATAATAACAACCCGGTATATGTACATAATATTTTTTATCAACTCTCGCATTACAAATTTAAGCAAAATAAAAAATATAAAAATATTCTTTGTGAGTGACAACTTTACAAAAAATATTTATTATACAGGGTGGAAGTGTAAGCATCACTTTAAATGAAACCACAGTTTTAACTACTCTATAAAAGCCTTAATATAAATCAGAAAAAAATAAATTTCCAAAAATGAAAAAGTTATTTTTTCAAACAAATTAAATAATAAAATCGTCATTTTAAAATAAAACACCAATTGTAAGGACAACGCACGCACACATAAACCTATCAGAGGAACACTGCCGCACACGGCTCATTCCGAAATCGAGTCGTATGTATTGGCGATAAAGTTCAAAGTTGTGTAACCTTTAGTAGTATTTTTGTAGTAGTAAGTGATTATGTTATTGGGACCTATACGTAATCGCGTCGCACGAAATACAGGTATGGATAAAAATCGTGAAATGAAAAAAAAATCCTACGTCCAAACTGTTGAGGCATCTTGATTAATTTCTTTAGGTATAGGTTTGAAATATTTTACCCTATATGCTGTTTCCGTAGAAGGAGCGCTGCCTCTTCCACCCTGTATATACTATTTTTACAAGTAAATTACGATACTACACAGTACATAAAATAATATTTTACTATAAACTAGTCATTACTGCCGTAAAATGGGAAACTTTGATCTTATGTAAAATAATGAATGTAGGGAGCTATTATTTATATTTATAGTTTATGTAATATATGTCATTTATGTATTGCAATATTGTAATTTAATTATTTATCATTTATATACACACACGAAACCAAACATACATTTAATAGTATTTATATATTTTATAGTAAGTATTCGTATTTAGTATATTTATATTAAAGCGCTCGCTGCCGTCGACCGAACCGCTAAGGAGTTGTCGTTTCCACATCTACCCTCTTGTCGGCGGCAGATAATGATTAACACAGTCGATGCTTGCCACTCGATGCTGCTTTCCATACGTTCCTTTGTTTTATATAGTATTTTATTTCAACTTCGTATCTTTCGTGTTCTGTTATATATATATGTTTGTGGTTGACTTTCTTTTATACTGCACCGTGTTTAATTGTGATTTTACCATTTATGTTATCACTGTATATACATTTAAAGTGGTGTTGATTAAACTCAGTGCTAAACGTGAGTAGACTTTTATTATTCACCATCAACACTACAATGAAAATTAAATCCTTCCATAAGTGTTCCTCTAAACCAGGGGTTCCCAACCTTTTCTTGATCGAGGACCACTTTTATATCATTCTTGGTAGCAGGGACCACTATTCATGTAGGTATAATAAAAATTAACTGTCATAATCAAACAGAAACTTCGCCTCACCATCATCAGTCATAAAATTAAAATTGTTCGCGGACCATATATAGGGTTCCCAACCACTGCTCTAAACTCATCAAGGATACAACAAATTTCAACATTTTAAATTCACTATTTTCAGTTGTGCATCGTCTGTTAGTCACTCAGTAACGGAAGAGTTTTATATTCATTATAGATGTAATTTTCATATATAAATATACAAACAGCTATATACTATCCTTACCATTAGGATCCGTCTTCAGTTTCTCCTTGGCTTTAACGAGATCGAAATGAGCACTATCTCCGGTGGCCTCACAAGCTCCCATTATCTTTTGAATGCACTCCATTGCAAATACCTAGAGAACAAGAGACAAAATGTGAATAGAATCTACGTCTGTCTTTACTTTTTTTCAATAATATTTTAAGCATTAAAAAATCTACTGATCAAAAAAGGCCTTGTGACGCAGCGGCATAGTGTGTGACTGTAAACGGGACAGTTGTAGGTTCGATTCCCACTCGGTGCAATTTTTTTTTTTGTTTCCGACCTCAAGGTAAAGCGTGACGACTCCGCCTCACTCCACTCAACACGCAACATTTCAAAAGTTGAGCGGAAAGTGGAAAACGTAGTGTTTTAACACTACGTTACTACTGTCTACCCTGCTATATACATGACACAGTGTATAATTAAAAACATATACATACTCGAGTTGGCCATCTTGGTTGTATAGCGGGATGAGTGGACTGCTCGCTCTCCGCATGGAACTCCGCTTGGTCGTCATCGCCTTCCGCATCGAAATCCGTGTCCGTATTATTGCTATCCTCTGCAATATATATATATATAAGGATTATAATTTAAATTTAATAATTTTTATAGCATAAAAGTGATGTTGTAAATAAAATAATGTTAAAAGAAATACATTTTAAGGTATTTCTACCTTATGTTATAGAACAAAATATATATAGGATACAAAAAAGATGAGTGTTATACTAAAAACGGATATCTAACTATTTTTTTTGTCGAAACATAAAGATACATTTACATTTAAAAAAAAAACTATTTTCTTGAATGTTATTAATTTTAATCTCTATTAATATTATTAAGCTGAAAATTTTATTATAGAATATGCTAATTTCAGAAACTAAATCAAATTGAAAAAATATGTTGGTATTTAACAGTCTATTTGTCAAAGCTTGGCTATATATTATATTACTTTACGTTAATCATTTTGATGTAATCCACCGTTTTTGCAGTCACAATTACTGATGGCACTTAAAATGAATCATGAATCCATACAGTAGGAGCTGCAGGTAAAACTTAGTATACTAATAATAAATAAGTGTTCACTAAAATTATATGTGCTATGTATTAACGTGGCTGGCTAACTACAGATACGGCTTCAAATTTAAAAAAACTAAACTAAGTTGCACTTAAAAACACTGAATCTTTAGCTGCGTTGGCGTTAACACTGAAAGGCTAATATTCCAGGGCCCCCAGGCCTACGTCATATTAGTAAAGGTGAAATTTTGAGGATTAATAGTCTAATATGTAGTTAAGACTGTATGCGTACTTACTAACTTGAAAGTGGGGCCCTTTCAGAGGTAGCGTCAACTTAAGGTAAGGTACACACTCATCTACGTTAAACGGGTATCTATTCCGGCCAGACGTCCTAAAGGTTGTTTAAAGTTAGTGCAAAATAGGTTACACTAGCAAGTTTTAATTTTACATATATTATTGACGGAGTATTTCAAGACCTCCTATAAGCACCCAGACCCAGAGTGAGTACAGACCCAGGCGCACGGTGAGCACGCGCTTGGCCAGCACGAGCCAGTCGCGGCGCGCGGCGGCCGCCAGGAGGCAGCACGTGAGCGTGTCGCGCGCGTGCGCCCGCGCCGCGCCGTCGCGCTCCGTGTCCAGCAGCGCGAACAGCGCGCCCGCCAGCCCCGTCTCCGATATCGTCACGCCTGCGCAAACACTCTATTATATACTCCTTCTCTGTATAAACCGTGACTAATTTTATACTCGTCCATCCGCACAATTTGCGTAAATGGGAGTACAACATTTTTGCACTGCGCTGGAAAATGGTAAACAGAGCGTTTTATCATTAGGTTCCTTTTACTCTACCCTACTATATCGGGGACATAGCGAGAAATTAAAAAATATGTATTCTTCAAAATGGATAAAAAATAATTTAAAAAACGTATAAATATTCTATATATAGCTTCTCAATAACCTACCAACACTCTGCTCACAGAATTATACGTCAAGCTACTTTAAAATTATATATTAGTATACTAGCAAACAAAAATTTATGTCATAGAACTCAGTTTCCTATGTGAATGTTAAAAAACTCTACACTATATATTTTCTGACAGAGCGAAAAAATTAAAATATATTTTTTCGTTTGAACTCGCAACCATTTCGTTTATATTCATTCTGCGCCAACTACGACATATAGTAATAATTTTGAATAAACATAAAAATATCTATAAGTAATATAATTATTATAAACATGGTTAAATAACAAAAACAACATACCACAGTACGGTTTAGCGGGAACGTGGTCCTTAGCAAGCATCGCATATTTACAAACATCGGCCGCGTCTTTCTGAGACAGCTGTCTAAGACAACATAGAGCCGCGCGACGCACTGACAGCTCTGGGCTGGAAAGATCCCGCTGTAAATATGTAATTTATATTTTAAAAGATATGTTATAATCATTTTTTTTAATGAATTATTATGCAGAAACTTTGTTCAATGTTTATTATAACTTTACTTAGTATTGTAAAATATTTTTTAATTGGTCTAATACCCTAAATTGTTCAATTGAATCCATGTAAAGTGGAAAAAAGGGCATATTAATATTTTTCATATGAATTATTTTTTAACTTCACGCTGTATTCCACATACGCGAGTGTTAAAGATTTACGTCTTGACACGTAGTGTAGCGAAAATCCATCCAATCTGAGAGACATTGCAAATTGAGCGGCGGAAGTCAACGCTGCGGTTTTTCTTGTTGCGAAAGCTGGCTCCCGGAAATAAAAACAAGTGATTCCCTTGAATAGGAAGCGGACAACAAGGAGACTCACGCAGAGCTGCGGCACGAGCGCGGCCAGGTTGATGTGCGCGGGCGCGAACATGTGCAGCTGCTGCAGACAGCCCGTGGCGTCGCCCGCGCCCGCGCACAGCTCGCGCAGCGCCGCGCACGCGCACAGGAAGCGCGCCACCGCCGGGCTGCCCACCGCTGCCGGCGTACAATATTACTATGTGTCAGGGTGTATACGGAATATAAGAAAATAATCATTTCTGCATCATGTTCAAAGTTCAGAATTCAAAATAAGAAGTTACATGCTTCATTTTTTGAACATCAAATAATTTACCATCAGTTCACTAAAGCTAATGCCTCTGACCTGAGAAGAACCGACGCAAGAAACTCCGCGGGACTTATTTTTTAAAGTCAAATTTCAAACAAATACATATTTAATTATCTGTGATACCTTTGAAACAGACTGGAGTGAGCATTTCATTCCCAAGGCGTATTATCATTTATAAAATCATTAATTTGGTAATAACCTTAAACACACAAACGTCTTTTCACATTTTTTTAAATCGTGCTATAGAAAACTCTCTGGAATTTTCTGGGATCCTATTGTAAAAGCGTACACATTGTCCCATAAAAGAATTGCGGATTCGATGCAACCAAGTTACAGGTGCACCAAGATTAAACCTATTCCTAGTGTTAATGTTATGAACGTCACCAATTTTGGTAAAATTATTAATGTTTTTTTTTCTAACATACATAACATTTTCAAATTATTAATTGCAATATAAATGTCCTCCCGAATCATCTGTGTTTACTGGAGAGGCTGTTGCTTTGTTAGAAGCAATCCGGTTCACAGAATCCCACGACTTTAAACAGATTGTCATTTGTACTGACTCTTTAAGCTGCATACTGGCTATAAAGGGAAATAATAATAATAATAATAATAATAAACTCTTTATTGTACACCCACAAAAGAAATAAGAGAATACAAGTATAAAAGCACGTACAATAGGCGGCCTTATCGCTGAAATAGCGATTTCTTCCAGGCAACCTTAAGGCGTTGGAAATCGCAAAATAAATGAATAAATAGTGGGTAGGGTATGAACAATACTAAATATATAAATAATACATAAACAAACACAGATAAATTCATATATATATATATATATA
>JAAIXJ010000180.1:381964-398380 GCA_013403705.1 Heliconius hermathena
TTATTACTAACCCTCTATGTTATGTATATAATGTATATATTAATTTTTGTTTTTTTGTTTTTTATAGGTGAAGGCAATTTTTAACTGGATCTTTTATAACATGCATTCTCCTATTGTGTAACATTATCTCTTTTACCGTACAACCTCCTTCGTGTTTTCTCCATACAACGTGACATTGGCGAAGTGATATGTGCTCTACTGGCACGCTCGGAACGCCATAATTAAAGAACCAACCAACATTTTCAAAAATATATTAAGATGCAACTGTTAATAAATTAATTTCTTTAAATTTTTGTCTTAAGGAGTCTTTAGGACCTAAATTATAGATTGCATGAAGCTCGCTTCTGCAGAACAAATATCGGTTGAATACCGACTGCATTACCCCAAAGTAAAATCCCATAGGATGAAATACTATGGAAGTAGCTGAAGCAAACAAGTCGAACCGTTTCTACGTCAGTTAACGATCTAAATATCTAATATCCTAATATCCCTTGTATACATATATTTAAGTTCAAAATATACATAATTATCAGATTAAAAAAATAGGACTCATTGCTCTACTAAAAATATTATTAACTATATAGCAGATAATACGAAAAATATAAATATTCTTCTCACTAAACTTTTCTACTTAGAAACAATTATAATAATAATTTTAGATATAATTATAATTACTGCATTTAACTCACATTGCAACTCAGGCCCCACAACGGTGATAAGAGCAGCCAATAGCCTTCCAATACTACGATGTAATTCATCCGAGCATGGTGGAGCGTTAAACAGCAGCTTGAGTACAAGGTTCAAAGTCGATTCGACGTGACCACGGAACATTGGTCCTGACGCGTCTACCAGCACTGACAAAGCGTGGAGGGACCACACCTGTAAGTGTCATAAAAATACATTTAAAAATTCTAAATTGTTACGAATACTTTAACGATAGTCAAGTTTAATCAACTTTCTACACAATTAAGTTTTTAACAAAAAAAATAGCTATTAGCACTTTTAACTAACGTCAATTTTAGCGGTAATATAATATATAAAAGACAAATCAAAATTTATGATTATTTAGTTGAACAGAAAAAATTTTAAACAATGAAAAATTATTATAATTAATATTGAAATCAATAATAATAGACTATACACAAGGGACTCTAAATAATAACGTTACATTTTAACATTATAATAATAAATTGCACACCTGCACTTCAACAGCCGCCGCGTCCTGCGCCAGCGCCCTCAGCACGGGCAGCGCTGCAGCGCTGGACGCCGCGCCGCGCGCCCGCTGCACGGCGCCGACGGCCGCCGCGGCCGCCGCGCGCGCGGGGCGGTTGGCGGAGGTGCGCGCGAGCGCTATGACGCGGTCGCTGAGCGCTTGGCTCTCCGTGTCGCTGATGCAGCTGGACAGGCGGCCGGCGCAGGAGGCGGCCGCTGCGCGTACGGTGGCGCTGTTCGCTGATAGACCCGCCTATTTTTGGAATAAAATAAGATCTCAAATACTTATCCACCACGTCGTATAAAAATTTGAACGTAGCGGGATTTGAACCCGCGCCTCTTTGGAAGTTGTCCAAGCGCTCTGACCAACTAAGCCATACGTTCTTCTCGAATTACGTCGAAATTTTTATACATTTGTTACAACTCATTTATGTTGATAGCATCTCAGTAAGGAGATTTTTACAATTTATTTGCCAAGAGAGAATACTATTGTTTTTAAAATGTGGAATGCACTGCAGTAGCCTTAAGTGTATAAGTATATATTGTGAAATAAAATAATAAGATAGAGTAAAATAACTTACAATAATAAGATCAGTAGCAATAGTTTTAACGGCGTCTTGTCCCAAGGAGCTCTTCAATTCAGCGAGAGTGCGTAGCGCTAGTAATAGGGCCGTATATACATTTATTTGTATCGCTTCTTGACGCGTACCTTTGGACATTTTAATGCATTCCACAAAGTGCTCTAGCATCTGTTGCCTAAAAATAGGATTTTTTTTAGTAAGCAGATAATAAAAATATTAATTTATTAAATAGTTATTAAAATTTTAAACTATAAATATATTTCTTTGTAATTAATCAGGCAATTGTGCGTCCATTGCTAATTTTCCACCCGATATATTGCAAGTCTTAATTTAATGCAATATAATAATTATTATCCAAAATGAGAATCGAAATCATAACCATGGCGTTAACAGTCATTGAACATTAGAATTTTAAGTAATTTGCTTATTAAAAGCATTAAAACAAGAAAGTGGCACAAGGTGACCTATGTTTGTTGGCGGCCCGTGCGAAGGTGTGCGGGAAGAGCGCGACGGCGGCGTCCACGACGGCCACGCCCAGCGGCTGCGCGCCGCGCGCCGCCGCGTACGCGCCGCACGGGTCGTGCTCCAGCGCGCCCGCGCCGCGCGCGCTCAGCGCCGACAGCAGCTGCCGACGGAATAGTGCGAAATGTGACTACAGCTTTCACGCAGTATCGCTGAGAGAAAACTTGGAACCTGGTGTTTAGACATTCTATTTCCCATTTAAGAAACTTGAGGTCTCCATTTTCCACCAAATTCTTAAGGCATTGCGATTTATCGACCTATATTGTTGCCTCGAATAGGATTGAAACCGTATCCTTTACGTTTATAGTCAAAAACTGTGCCCTTGCTACTACCGTGGCCTCATATAGTACAAAAATAGTCAATAGGTATCCATTAATAATACGAATTGTAGTATTTGTAGCCCACAACTACAAATGTTGAACACATTTTTTTGTAATCAAATTTTACTGTGATTTTTTTTCTTTACATAATTGTCTTATTTATAACATCACATATTAAAATCATTAACAATGTGCTAAAAAAAATTAAATGTTTAAAGTTCAAATGAACATTCATATATTTTAACGTAATTTAAATATTTAAATATAATATCTTTATTTATTTTCTTTGATTTATCAAATATTTTAATCAAACAATTACCTGTTCTTCTATCTCAGCGTGATCTGTGTCATATATCCACCCTTCTTCACCCAACAGTATGGTATCACGTGGATGCATCGCACTTCTTAACATACCTAATAAATAATTGTTAATTTAATAAATATAATTAAAATAAAATGAGTGTAAATGGATGTTTCGTTCATAATTCGCGTAAAGACTACTGAACAGATTTAGATGAAACTCTAAAGTTAAATAGCTTATATATTAGAATTATATATACACTATAATTTATGTAAAGATTTTTTATAATTTGATTGTAAAAAATAAAATCAGCTTCACACTGTATCCTGCACACAGCAGGATAAGCAAAAGGCAACCTAGTATTAAGACACTTCGTTCCCCACTTTGCGCCGAGTTCTAGAGCTGTTCACCTGGCGGGGATCAAACCCACAACCAGTCGACTTTACAGACACACTTTATAGCCCTGCACCACGACTGGTCTCAAATTAGATTGTATAACAACAATAAGTCTAAACAGGCTTAAAATAAAAAAGATCCAGGCCAGATCACATACCAGTCGCAACGTTGGCCCCCGATGGGTCAGACCCCGCGAGCTCTGCGGCCAGCAACCGCAGTAACGGAGCGGCGGGCGCGGACGCGGAACCTAACGCCGCACACGCCTGGTATAGACGGAGACGAAGCAACGCTGCCGGCGCTTTGAGAGAGCCACCGTAGTTACGGATTACTGTTGATACGCTGTTATAATAAGAAAGAAATATTAATCACGAGTAGTTGATATCATCAATCAATCAATCAGCTTCACGCTGTATCCCGCACACAGCAGGGTAGGCAGAGGAAACCTAGTGAAAGACACTCCGTTCCCCACTTTCTGTCGAATTCTGGAGGCATTGCGTGTTAAGTGGCAGAACTCAACGCCGCGCTTTGCCTCGACACCAGAGCGAAGAAATGGAAATATAAATTTAAGTAAATATTTCATCTCCTCGAGTGGGGATCGAACCCACAACCAGTCGGTTTTACAGTCACACTTTGTGCCGCTGCGCCACGACCGGCCTCACGATAACATCATTACTTTGCATATGGCGGAAAGTGGGGAACGGAGTGTCTTAATAGTGAACGAGGCGTTTTAACACTAGATATAGTCTGCCTACCCTGCTATGTGGACACAGCGTGTGGTAAAAAAAAATCATCATCTAACTGGGAAATGTTCACTCTCCATTTACTAAGGTGCATAATATAAAACAATTAAAAAATATTTTTATTTGAGACTATCGCACAGTATGTCTGCTAGTAAATGTGATGCACGTTGGCTGTGGATTCGATGTCCATGAAGAAAATGCAAAAAATAGGAAAATGTAATAAAATTATTTCCGTTTTATTACTTTTTTATGTTCTTACGGCATTGACTATCTTACTTACTTCGTAAGAACAGCAATAGCTCCTTCAATAGGTTGTGTTAGTCTCTTGGCGGTATCTTCATTGTTGACTAAAGATGGGCAATGTATGAGAAGGCTGTGCAATGCTGATAATGCCCCAGCTCGTCCTTCTAATGTTACCTGTTGGTTTTGTAAATAATTTAAATTTCTAAAATTATAGTAGGAAAAGTAAGATAATTGGCAGCTTAAACAAAGGTGATTCAGTGTCCGACTGTAATCACAACGGTTGTGGGTTCGATTCTCAATTGGGAGAACGAATTATTTCCATTTCCGTAATATACGGAGTGTCATAACATAAGCATAGAGCAAAAAAAAGTAAATAAAAAATAAGCTATATATATTTACCTGCCAAGTAAACGCGTCACCTCGAGCCTTTTCTGACTCAAGCTCCTTAGCTGAACGGGGGAAACTATTCCTCCATAATAGCAACATACGTGGCAATAATCCTCGCACTACTGGTACTCCTGAAAAAATACACAAAATTATTAAAAAATAGATTCATCATCGTCATCATCATGATTATAGTCGTCATCATCAACATCGTCTCCTATGAAAAAGGATGTCCTACATAATGTTGCTTGAGGAGCGGTTATATTTAAAGCAACTAAAAAATAATTAAATTTCACTCTATACTCGTAAAATTATATTTTATTATTATCTTCACTTTTTATTTAGAATATAGCAGGCAGGCAGAGAATATTAAGTGATAAAACACTTCGTTCTAAGCTTTCTATCTGAATTCGAGACACTGCGTGTTGAGTGGCAAATTAACGCTGAATTTCGCTTAGCAGAGTGGGGAAAAGGATTTTTTTTTGTCTAGAGTGGAAATTGAACCGACAACAGTCTAGATTATAATCAAAAAAGTGGAGAACGAAGTGTCTTACATTAGGTTCCCCTTGCCTACCCTGCTGTGTGCGGGATACAGCGTGAAGCTGATTTATTTTAAAAACACAATAAAATCAAACAACGACTCACCCAAAGTACATATAGCGCCAACAATCAACCACCCAGCGTTAGTCCGCGCAGCTGTAAGGCGGCTGCTCTGACCGGCCGACCGCAGTAACTGTTCTGCGGCGTTAAACGCCACTTTGCCGCGACCGTGTGGCACGCCTAGCGGAGAAGACTGTACCGCGCCAAGTATAGCTGCCAAAGCTGCTGAGTAACCTGTGTTGAAGATTATATAATAAGTATAGTATTTTTAGGACAAATTACGATATAATATTGTCTTCAGATATAATAATTCTATGATTTTTTGTTTATAACTCTGTAGTTTATTATAAAAACAGGTTGTATGTGCATTGTTTTAAAATAGTCATACACTTTAAAAAAATTAAACTGATATTTATTATAAAAAAAAGAAAATGTGCAGTAAAGGACTAGTAGGTTTAATAGCTTTCTTAAAATGTAAAAACAACAATCGACACATGCAAAACTGCCTCCTTCTAATAATTATAATACCACTTACTCCTTGAGTCCAATAATACTGTAAAACAATTTTTATACAACATAGCTTACCAGAAATCCGATGCGGCGTTGAACGCGGCACATCTAATGCGTCGGCCGCGCGGTCTAGCAACGGTGTTAGGAGCGCCGGTTGCGCCACGGTTAAGCCCCGCAGGCATACGGCCGCCGCTAGACGCGCGGCTACACATGGATGCTCTAGTACCTACCAATGTACATACTAATGTTTACATACGATTTTCCCATGGCTAAATGGGAATAACTATGACTTATGTATGACATATGACATATACTAAGTGGATGAGGTAACTGTGACCGCAGGTACAGTGAGTTACAAATATAATCATTGCCTTTTTTTAATAAATAGATCAATCAACACAAAATTTTCCTTATTTCTCACCAGGAGTTCCTGAGATTACACACAACTTTGTGTACAAAAAAAATATTATTTTAAATCATTTAAAAAACCAATGTTGCTCCAATGTGATAGCTAATTAGTACCAACAATAATATATCATAATATTCAACAATATTATTTATATTTATTCCACTAATCTACAAATTAAACATATGCTCTACACTTAAAACATAAAATCATATAAAAAATTAAACTCACTCCAAATACCGTGTCGAGAACACCAAGTGAAGTGTCAGAGACCAAACTGTGAACCGCTGTACCCAGTTGTAAGGCCAACTCACCGGCCTCTGTTAAAGCACACACCAACAAATGCTGACTGAATAGTGTTTCCTGTAACAAATAATAATATATTTGTTTAGCTAGTCTTTACTTGCGACTTCGCCCGCGACGTCAAATTGTAATAACGAATAGTTGTGCAACGCAATGACTTCAGAATTGAGCGGAAAATTGGGAATGGTCCTTATGGAAATTTAGTTTCTTAAATCACTTTCCCAGATTACCTCTGCCTACCCTGCTATGTGCGGGACACAGCAAGAACCTAAAAAAGTAAAAAATCTAAATGCCAGAGACATCTAAGACCGTGGGTATATAAATATCGAAGCGATTAAAATGATATGACTTTAATGGTCAAATGGACTATAACAACACAATAAAAAACAAATTAAACCAGTCGTTCCTCGGTTTAGGTTGTTGAACCAAACAAAGGTTTCCTCTTAATATTAACATAAATAGTATAGAAGTATAGATTACGCGATTTAATGAATTCTAAATCTCTGGGGAATAAATTATTATTTTCATTTCCCCGTTCAGGTAACAAATGCAGGGTTAAATTACACCATTCAACATTTAAGGTCTCGATAATTGGGCAGAAAGTTGGAAATGGTGTTTGTGTTGACCCCGAATTCCTTTGTCTATCCTGCTTTTTGATACAATGTAAAGTTGAAAAAAAATATACAAATATAATTTAACTGAAAAAAACCTACAATCATAACTTAAAATAAAATTAAATTAAATCAGCTTCACGCTGTATCCCGCACACAGCAGGGTGGGCAGAGGGAACCTAGTGTTAAGACACTTCGTTCCCCACTTTCCGCCAAATTCTGGAGGCATTGCGTGATGAGTGGCGGAACTCAACGCCGCGTTTTGCCTCGACACCAGAGCGAAGAAATGAAAATATAAATGTTAATAAATATTTCTTTTCCTCGAGTGGGGATCGAACCCACAACCAGTCGCGTTTACAGTCACACTTTGTGCCCCTGCGCCACGACTGGCCTCTTGCAGTCACATATTTTTCAATGGGCAACAACAACATTGGGATAAATTTTGATTTAAATAA
Source organism: Heliconius hermathena (assembly GCA_013403705.1). Taxonomy (NCBI): domain Eukaryota; kingdom Metazoa; phylum Arthropoda; class Insecta; order Lepidoptera; family Nymphalidae; genus Heliconius; species Heliconius hermathena. Next base: position 389,549 of record JAAIXJ010000180.1, read on the forward strand.
ATATTACAAATTGAATACCTGATTACAATCTTTAGCATTCTCCGGGTTAAAGTCAATACTGTTCATTTGTTTTGCTACAATCTGTATAATCTCACGACACGCCGACGCTTGTGCCTTTTCACCGAGCATCTTGCCTAATGTGTTTCTTAATATGTAACTTATACATTTTCTGGAAATGAAAAGAAAAAAGAAATAACATTGGTTGCCTCTAACTGAATTTACCAGTTGAATTAGGAATGTCACCCACATCACAGTTGTGGATCCCATTCCCAATTCAAGATTCCTTCATTGTCTTTGGATTAGGGGTGCTTATAAAAAAAAAATATATAAAAACATACCTTGAATAAACAGCGTCCACGTGAGAGCTAGCCGCTTTAGGATTCGCCACCAAGTCCAATACGTGAGTCAAAAATGTAGTCATGTTGCGTTCCAACCACACTCCGCCCATATTTTGTACGAATACTACATAGGCCTAAAGAAAAAAAAATCTTTAAAATAATCNATTTAAGTAAATATTTTATCTCCTCGAGTGGGGATCGAACGTGGGTTCGATCCCCACTCGAGCTAGCTCAAAAACCAGTCGGTTTTTACAGTCACACCTCGTGCCGCTGCGCCACGACTGGCCTTGTATTTGTAGTAAGTAATTGATTAATACATAATTTTCTAAAAGACTATTTATAAATTTATCATACTTACATGTGTAACACACACGCGGACTTCTCTATTGACGCCGGAGCCAGATTTGATAATTTCGCCTTTTAAAAATGAAGTACCGCCTCTTAGAAAAGCACCCATTAACAGGTTCAAAGCCTCATCTAGGGATATAACGTTCTTAGGCGGGTCTTTTTTGTTTTGTTGCACTAGGAAAATATTAACAAAAATATTTAAATTATATAGATTTTTTATTCAGCACTTGTTATACTGTATTAGAAAATTTAAATAAGAAATTAATTTTAATATATCAGCTTCACGCTGTACTCCGCACACAGCAGGGTAGGCAAAGGGAACCTAGTATTGAGACACTCCGTTCCCCACGTTCCGCCAAGTTCTGGAGGCATTGCGTGTTGAGTGGCGGAACTCAACGTCGCGCTTTGCCTCGACACCAGAGCGAAGAAATGAAAATGTAAATAAATATTTCATCCCCTCGAGTGGGGATCCAACCCACAACTAGTCGATTTGGCAGTCATACTTTGTGCCCCTGCGCCACGACTGGCCTCACTTTCAAATTAATTTTAAAATGAAACTAATAACTAATTATATCATTTTTACATAAGAGAACACATTACAAATATTTAGACATTATTAAAGTCAGATGTATAATTTAGACACCTCATGTAGAAAGTGCACTTTCTTTTTTTAATTGAGTGAAACTGGTTTGAACTATACAACTACGTTTTAGCTAAGTAAACCTTGACATTACAAGAATTACATTAATAATCATAATTTTCTTGAAAATATAATTTTAAATAAATAATATTAATTTCTTTCTCAAATGTTATATATTATATACTCTACATTTGTTTTAATCAAATCACTTAAATTTACTTCACTATGTGTAAAGCCAAAAGGCCTCATAAATTATAAAGAAAATATTAATCTTTTAACATAATTATAAAATTAAGTAAAAAAAAACCGGACAAGCGCGAGTCGGGCTCGCCCACCGAGGGTTCCGTACAAAAATTTGACGTCTCGAGCTATTTCTGAAATTCAGGCCTGAAGCCAGAGCCCTTTCATCTGATACGTCACTTAAACTAGCGACTTAAATACCAAATTTTGCCCATCTTTTAAGGCTATTATTTTTTAAGATTTAACCACAAATGTATAGTTTTGAGATTTTTTCATAAACTAGTACTTGTTGATGCTAGCTGCCAAATTAATTATAATTCTAAGTATAACCGGAAGAACCCTATTAATTTTAATTCTCTTTGTAGTGTCGAAATATGCGTATTTTGCTATATAAATTGCCATTTTTTTTAGTAAATGTTACATACATTTTTATTTTTCAGGAAATCATGGGGCCGTACATCTAGTACTTGGTTTGAATTTCAACTCTATCTCCAAGCGTTCCTGAGATAAAAGCTCTTGACAGACAGACGGACAACAAAGTGATCGTATAAGGGTTCCTTTTTTCCTTAAAAGGTCTCTCAGGATCTCTTATTAGCATTGATAACAACTCAATTGAATATTTCTAATTTATAATACTTTTATTGTATAGACCATCAACTGTAAAACTGGACTTGCAAACATATACAAATAGGTAAATGACAACATAAAAATATGTAAATAACATAAAAATTGCATTAGCAAAAAATATATAACAAATAACTATTTTATTCAGTTCATAAGAGCAAAGTTAAAAAAAATATAAAGTTTTTATACAGTCGTCTTAACAATTTTTTTCAGATATTCAGATTTCACAAAGAAAAGTTGGCATCCCAATGAGTTTTGGATGAAATGACATGAAAGTTCTTCTTAGAACAAATTGCGTGTTATTTTAACTACACTGGTTTGTTTATAAATTCAGTTTTTAAGGTCTTTATAGTTCTTTTAGATTAATATTGTAACCCACCCACACAAAGAGGGGTAGGCAAAAGGAACCTATGTTAAGAAAAAAATCCGCCGAAATCTCGAGGTATCGCGTTTTGAGTGGCGGAACTCAACGCCGTATATTTATTTTTAATGAATTGTCAAATACCTTGTTGCATGCCTATTTTCGTTTTTGTGTTGATATTGGTTGTTTCACCAGCTTGCGTTGTCGCTATCAAAGCACCTAATAATTCCGCAACGGCACATCTGTAAATCAATCAAATTCTTTAATAGTTATTAACTTTTACGATATTCTCTGATGACTTCTTGTTCAATCATTTACGTTGCATAAATGATTTAATAAGCAACTATTAGTTATAGCTTGAAATCAAGTTTAATGTCATTAAAGAATTTTCTTTGACTGATGTAAAATAGAGCTAGTATATTATAGTAGTAACTTGCTACCTAAAACTCAGAACGCCACCAAAAAATATTAATTACAGACATTTTTATCGTCTCGAAAATGAGGATTTTTAGGGATTTTTTGTAGATATTTAGTAATTAAATATAAATTAATTATCACTTCATAATATAATGGTCATGTGCCACTATATTATGAAGTGACTTATGCAGAGAAAATCCGACCACCGTCGTCCTCAGGGTGCCACGGGGTTTTCAAAATAAAAATATTCTTTATTCAGTTAGTTCTCAATAAGCGCTTTTGAATCAATTTCAAATTATATAAAAATGTCATGTGTCAGTCCTAGACGTAGCTATCACCAGCTCGGAAGACAAGTACTGCTGAAAAGAACAGACCAAAATCTCAGCAGTTGCTTTTTTAAAGTCAAAGCAAATAAACCAGCTTCACGCTGTATCCCGCACACAGCAAGGCAACCTAGTGTTAAAACACTTCGTTTTCCACTTTTGCCGAGTTCTGGAGGCTTTACGTGTCGAGTAGCGGAGGTCAACGCCGCGCTTTGCCTCGACACTAGAGCACAATCAGCCGATTTTAGTCACACTTTGTTTCTCTGTGTAACGACTGGCCTCATAAGTCCAGCCTAGGTAAAGAATGGAGCGTCAAAAGTCATGGTAATGATTTTATTAGTAATAAATATATAAAAATTAAAACCGCCGTAAAAAACCGCCACAGCATGTGCGCCGCCGCCGCGCGCACCGCCGCCGCGCGCCCGCTCAGCACGCAGGGCAGTGCACGTCTGTCACATACACACCTCAGCGCGTAGTCGCTGGGCTGCACGGCGCGCAGGCAGGCGGCCGCCACGGCGTCCACGTCGGCGGGCGTGACGCGCAGCAGCGGCAGCATGTGGCGCAGCGTGTGCGCCGCCGCCGCGCGCACCGCCGCCGCGCGCCCGCTCAGCACGCAGGGCTGTGCACGTCTGTCACATACACACCTCAGCGCGTAGTCGCTGGGCTGCACGGCGCGCAGGCAGGCGGCCGCCACGGCGTCCACGTCGGCGGGCGTGACGCGCAGCAGCGGCAGCATGTGGCGCAGCGTGTGCGCCGCCGCCGCGCGCACCGCCGCCGCGCGCTCGCTGAGCAGCGCCGCGCGGGTCGCGCGCGACACCTCGCGCAGAGCCGTGCCCGCCGCTGTCCCCATGCCCACGCAAATCTGCTTATGTCATTCATTGTTTTTTTAATTAAAAATATATATATTTAAAATATTGTAGTATCTTAATTAATAACTAATTTATAACATTTTATTTAAACTATTTAGATCTCTACTAATAACTTTTTAATATATTACTTTCTTTCCTAACACTATCGACTTGCAGGGCTATTTTTTATTGTTTTATAGCATCACGCTATATCACACATAACAAGGTATCCTCCATATTACAATAAAATAATAATAAATTACAAATACACTGTCTGTTTTCAACCTTATCAAGAGTATTCATGATTTCAAGTCTGGTCTGTGATTCAGCACTCTTCATGGATCTTATCAGGGTTGTCACTGTCTCTTCATACGATCTTCCCATCATTCGACCTAATTTTTCATACATGCTGCCAAGGCAGCATATAGCGGCTCTAAAAATTTTACATTACATTAATTTTAATAAATAATAATATAGTTAAATTATACTATATACATAAAAAACATTTCTACCAAAAGAAATACAAAATACTCAAATTATTGAAATTTTCAGGTCAACTTGTAAAATATGTTAACATATTTAGTAAAGACTTTTATCTGATGGCATCCAAAGAGACCTGACATACATTTAGTAAAAAGGTCATGCCAATTGTGAGTAATCCACAGTATATTAATAATTAAATACAATATAACATAGCTCATATTAAAAATAATATAATATAAATAAAATATGTAATAATAATATACAACTTACAGTCTAGTGGGCAGATATGATGGTGAATCATCTTTAACTTTTATAATGTCATTACATTTGTTCACAGTATCAAATAACAGGAATGTATCTCCAACTGAGAACAGTGTAGCCAAGCATCTTGCTAACAGCCTCCGTGCTGGAGCTCCAAGATTCTCACGAAGTAAACTTACCAACTGTGCTACTAACTTCTGTTGACAACTCTTCAGATCTGACTATAAATAGATAAATTATGTTCTTGTGCTTTCTTTTTTCACATTGAATCACGCATGATTTATAATGGACAGAGAAAACCTAGTGTTAAGACACTATTCTCCACCAACCAATTTCTGAAACATTGTTTGTTGAGTGAAAGAACTTAAGGCTGTACTTTGTCTTCTTATCAGAGCCAGAAAATGAGAATAATATAGTCCACTGAGTGGAAATCAAACCCACAACCATTACATTTACAGTATAACCCCCGGCCCCTGCACCATGACAGCCGACGAACTAATATCTTATAATTATTTGTTTTATTTTATATATCTTATTACTTAAATTTCGTATTTAAACACAAGTGGTTATCTTCAATGTTGGCTAATTATTATTTATTGCTGCAGACTTAAACATTCCATATTAGTACTTATTAAAATTTGAAATAATAAAATATTAAAATTTGTTGTCTTAGAATTTGATAATTCTGTACAGTAGCTTATTAGTCTACCTAATAATATGGAATATATGTAAATTTAATTTTAAATAATAAATAAATTACTTTCATTTCCTTGCTCTAGTAATAATACAAAGATTAGCATTAAAAGTTTCACCTCTCAACACTTTAAAAAAATAGGCAAAATTGGGAGAAAGTGAGAACAGAGTGTCTTGATAATAGGTTTCGTCTAACAATACATTAGTATGTGGAATAAAGTGTGAAGCTAAAAAAAATACTGAAATAAATGTAAAAGTGTTACTTTCACTATTCATGTAAAGCAACTTTTAATCCTACATTTAAGGCAGCATCATGTACTATAATTGTATTTATGCATAAGTTATGACTTCTTTAAACTGAAGCCATATATAATGGTATTATATTTTTAAATTATGAGAGCAAATTGTAACTGTAACTATACACATATGTAAATATATTTGATAACATAAATTATATTCATATTTAAATACATAGACTTGTAGTTTTATTATAAAAAAGAAGAAATTAAAGTCATCATGGTGTAGCAGCTACAATGTTTGACTGTCATTGTGATGACTGATTCAATATTCTCTTAGGGGAATGATTTATTGATTTGATTAAAGCAGATAGACTAATCTGCTATATGTGGGATGTTGTTGTGCCAAAAAAATATAAAATATCTTGGAACCAAACAAAGTATATTCGTTACTTTAGTTATCTAAAAAATATAAAAACTTCTTACCTTGTGTGCAGCAACTAGTACTTTATCAAGAAATCTAAGCCATTCAAAAATGAAATGTGGTTTCTTATCATCAGGAAGTTGCTGTAGAGCAGCTTCATTTAGGGTTAAAGAATGGGATACCTCCATGATTATAAAACTAAAATAAAACACGATAAAATATTTATGTGATAAAATTAAATAATTTATTTTATTGCTATTATTTTATTGCTATTTGGTCATATGTTTTATATTTTGAAATATAATAATAAACTTTAAACGAGTCACATCAAATAATTTTAGCTTTGCGTGAATTAGTAGGAAAACAATTATAATGGTACAATTCCTTTTACCTGAGATTATATTGTTATAGGCCTAATTTAGCATATTAAATTTTATTTAACGTTATTAATAACGAAGTCTGATATTGGCCATTAAATAACTAATAATGATAAGTTTTTTTATAAATAAATACAGAAAAAAAATGTAATTTTAGAAAAACCAAGACCTTCGCCAAATTTCTAAATACTTAAATATATTACCGACGGCCGTAAACAATGGCGTCATCCGTGAATCAGATATTGTTATAATAAACGAAGGCTGTAATATAAATCTTGGAGCTAGAATAACCTATTTTTCCTTTTAAAAATAATTGTTTCATACCTATTTTATTATAATAGAATTAGTTCAGGATACTTACTTAACTTTAAGATTTTAAATTTAATAATTATATTCACATCATTATTAATTTCTAAGTAAGCTGACCAAAATTACGTTAGATGAAAAGGGTTTAAAAGCACTATAAATATACCTAATACTTTTATTTTCTAAAATATGAAAGAAAATTATAAAAATTAAAATGTACCAATTACGATATTGTCAAACTGCGTAATGTCAATACTATTTCTGACGAGTGACGACCACAGAACACATATACCTAAAGAGAGGGTGACGACTGTCAAATATGTCAGATAAAAAGTGGTCCGTTCGTAATAACTTACCTTTTAAAATATGACAAAGAAAAAACATATTTAATTTGACTCTGAGTGTGCTATTTCTCACTTGCTATTAATGCTCACAAAAAAATAACAGTTTGTTCAAAAAATATTTATTGGAATTAATATATGAGTGTATTTCAGAAAAAATGACCCTAGCAAAATTAGACTGTCCCACAACTTTAAGCATTTTTATTTCTAATTTATTATATGGATCATGTGGAAATAAGATTTTATATGGTTAAAGTAAATGTTTTAATGTTGACTTAAATTAAAAAGTACCATAAAAAGCAGATAACTATTTTTATATTTAAAAGAAAGCAAAATATGAGGTAAAGATTTCGACTGTCCCACGGTACTCTTGCCGATTTCAAATACGTCTTACTTTTAATATATTAGACTTTGAATATGTTTAAGTGTTTAAATATATTCACAGGTATTTTTTTAAGTGTTTTTTCAACTCTTATGTGATAAATTTACAGTAATTTTAAATAATATCAATATTTTAATCTTGTCCTACGAAAACTATAGTACCGGAAAATCCTGAGTAGTCACGGTGAGTTTGATAACTTACACAAGTAAAATCTACTAATTTGTATTGTTTTTGTCTTCCTGGCACCACTATAATCGTATTTGTAAAATTGCCATTATTATACTAAAGTTAGTTTCGACAAAAACTGTGACGGAAGTTTCTGTGTCTTCGGGGTACAGAAAAAGTATTCCGAGTAGTGACGATGTTTTAAACACAAATTAATTCGTTTTCTTTTATTTATCACGTAGTAATTCAACAAAAATCTAACCTATATTACATTACTACAGCTAAAAACAAGATAATTTAATTAAATGCTAGTTATTTTTAACTTGAAAAGTTTTTTGGGATGAAAACGTCACTTCCTGTGCGTTACGTGACATATTACCGGAACAAAACTGTGACTATTAGGAATTGTAAAGCTTAGTGCACAAGGAATGTTTAAAAATTTTAATTTATAACTCATGTGTAACACTTGGAAATTACGGAGAGATCAAAAGTATCATTTGTATAATTTAAAATTAATTCGCGCAGCCATAGGGAATGTCAAGGTTTATGGGTAAATATTCATTTATTAATCGAAGATCCTCAGATAACCAGCAAGAGGTGGCTATTTATTTATATGCTCTGCATAATTTTAGAAAGCAAAGCCGTGATAGTGATTGAGCCTGCAGTTATTTGCTTGTTTATTTGCTATACTTATCGCCTTCCTTCGGGAATGAGTACATCGATCTTCCACGAGTCTGGGATTACATCAACTGAGTAAAGATGCCGAAACAAATAAAAAAGCGTTGAAGCCTGACATTACGTAATGTGAAATATTGTAAGAAAAATCCAATACTTAAATCTGGTTGTAAATACCGAAATTTGCAATAATTTGGTTGAATCTGCCCACAAATTTTTAAATTTCTGACAATGCAACTTCCACTTCAATTTCGATGGTGAAGTTGACATACCATCAAGTTAAGAGTAGTCTGAAATGTGGTCAAGCAGCTAAAGCAGATGGAGTTACTGCAGTGATGGTCAAATATTCA
>JAAIXJ010000220.1:0-13556 GCA_013403705.1 Heliconius hermathena
CCCTGCTGTGTGCGGGATACAGCGTGAAGCTGATTTAATTATATTTTATGTAGAGTAAATCATAAAATTAAGCCAGCCATTGTATATATAACTGAATTGTAAAACGTATACAATTCAAATGTAGTTAGTTATATATGAAGTGGAAATAAATTGAATATTTCCTGCGAGGAGGTCTGAACTCTTATTATTTAAGAAGTAACTGTGTTATATTTTTAAAATCTGTGTTATATTTTAGTGAAACAATATTAAAACAAAAAATGATTTCACGCTTTGTCTCTCTGAGTAGACGGAGAGAATCTAGTGTTAAGACACTGCGTTCCTCACTTTTTGTTTGAAACACTGCGTTTAAATATGATGATATAGTAATTATATGTTTTTTGTTCCATCATGTTAGTGTAGTGATGTAACTAACTTGTTTTTCTACACTTTTTTATTGTTTTTGCATACGTATTATGTTTTTGTCTAACCTCAATTGTTTACGACACAAAAGATTAGTTATATCTAAACATAGAGAAAAAATAAAATTATTATGGTTATGTTGCATATTAAAAAAGATATTGATATGTTTTTTGTTTATGAAACTCTTAATCCAGATAAAAAATTATTAATTCTGCTATTTGAAAATATATTCTTAGAATTCCAACATTTATACACATTAAACTTCAATTGATCAAGGGATACAGTAGAAATTAAATTAAATAAGTTTATATATTTTAAGACACTTAAGAAGTAAATACGATTTATTTATGATTCCATATTAAGCGAGTCACTGTTGTGTGCAAGGATTAAATATCACTTTGTTTGCATTAGCGTGTCTAGAGATATTTTCTGGGGGGGGCCTGAGCTTAGCTCTGATATGTTTTTTAATATATTATTTATAATTTTTTATTTTTTTTATTTTTCGGGACAAATTTTTTGTAAGTAAAATTTACAATCCTCCTACGCCCATGATTGTTTGTTTGTTTTTGTGTTTACAATATTATTTTTCGACAGTTTTATTTACAACATTAATTAATATTATTACAACATTATTTACAACAGTTTTATCTCAACTTACCAATACCAACTGGACCATAATGCATAATGTGCTAAGTTATAATAATAGTTCAATTTTTTTTTATTATCTCATAAACTAATATTATCCATTTATTTTACTTAAATCGTAAAACGTACAAATTCAAGCATGTGTATCTACAGGTAATTCTTTTGAAGAAATATGTCAACTGCACAAAAGCTTCGTTAAAATAACTGACACGTTTCCCCTGTTTGTTTATAAACTACGTTTGTTCTAGTTAAATAAATAAATTTGCGTGAATAGCATTTTATTTTAAACAATTTTAACAATTTAACAATTTTTTTGAATTTAACAAATTAAATTGATAGCGGCGTCGAGGTCCGCAGGCCACACGATGTCTCTAAGAGGTATATATTGAAATTTAAATACTTTATGATTAGGTTATCATTAAAAAATATATTTAAGTACTACAAACGTCATTGTGATGCAGTGGGACAAATCTGGCCGTCAAAGCGATGGTTGCGTGTCCGATCCCCGTTCGGGGGTAAACTTTATTTGAATTTATCTCTTTCGCTACAGCAAGATAAAGCGAGGTGTTCCAATTCCGCCACTCAACACACAATGTCTCGAATTCGGACAAAACGGAGAAGGGCATGTATGAGTGATGTTTGGCATTCTGTCCTCTCTGCCTACCCCGCTAGGGATAAAGTGTGAAGCTAAATTAAGTTAACGGAGAAGGGGCCTTGACATTAGGTACTTTCTCCTATCCCTTTATGTGCGTGATACAGCGTGACGCTGAAACGAAAATTGCACTTATTTAGAGGGCCGCTTACATCATTTTTCTATTTAGTACTATTTATTTTGCTATTTACTTTAAAAATCTATCATACTGCTAAGTTTAATAATAAAAATAATATAATATAAATAGACATTTTTTACGTCGATTCATCCAATCCGAGTAGTAAACACGTTGCGTAAGGCCTCTCACGTTACATTTTTTCCTGATTAGTAATGTTCAGACACTGTTTAATATCACGTTATTATTTAGGTAATAAATATATGCCTAAAGTTTTTTTTTCTAGAAAAACGCACGGATTATCACGGATTAGGTAACACACTTTTCATATACATATTTTCATTTTTATATACTTATGTAGATATTTCATAATACTATATAATATGTACATTTTTATAGCTTGACGCTGTATCCAACAAGTGGTAGGGTCTAAATAGTAGGCCGAGGGAACCTAGTAACCTAGTATTAAGATATTCCATTCTCATTAAGACACTTCCGTTCCCCCCTTTCGCCGAATTTTGGAGGTATTGCATGTTTAGTGGCGGAATTCAACGATATATATATTTTTTTGTTTTTAGTACAGACATTGAAAGTGAGTGAAGATGACAATACAAAGCATGACAGTGACAACACCGCTAGCCGACAACCCCGACGCACACACCAATAAGACCAGATGCACAAGGTATGTTACTTAATATTATTATAATAAGATCTATATATAGTTTTGTAGCTTCACGTTCTATCCTACACATATCAACATAGGCAGAAGGAACCTGGGAACCTAGTGCTACAATACTTTCTGCCGAATTCTGGAGGCGCGCCGCGCGTTGTCAGATCGAAGAAATATATGTTTAATTTCCTCGAGTGGGAACGCACGCTTGTACTCCTGCGCCTTAGGGTAGGCAGAGGGAACCAAGCTGTCCTCGTCAAGGAGTCGTGTACCTTAGTATTAAGAAACTCTATTCGCACTAAAGCACTCCGAATTAAAATGAGTGGCGGTACTCAACGCCGCACTTTACCTCGTTACCAAAGCGAGAAAATAAAAATATTAAATATTTCACTTCCTCGAATGGAAATCGAACCCACAACCTGTCGCGTTTGTGGTCGCACGCCACGACTAGCTTCAAATATTTGATATGAGTAAGATATTTAAATTAAAATAATGATTAATTTATCTAAGTAAAGCTGGTCTATCTAATCTAATTAATTATAAGTGATTTGTAAAATCACTTATAATTAATTAGATTAGATAGACCTGAAAAAGCTGAAAGAACATACCGAAGCGTTTGTTGCTCCGTTCCCTCCGACTATCCCGATAAAGCGTGAAGCTAAGTTAAGTTAAAAAAAAATCAGCTTAACGCTGTATCCCGCACACAGCAGGGCAGGCAGAGGGAACCTAGTGTTAAGACAGTCCGTTCCCCACTTTCTGCCGAATTCTGGAGACATTGCGTGTTGTGTGGCAGAACTCAACGCCGCGCTTAACCAGAGCGAGGATATGGAAATATAAATTAAAGTAAATATTTCATCTCATTGAATGTTTTNCCCACTCGAGGAGATGAAATATTTACTTAAATTTATATTTCCATTTCTTCGCTCTGGTGTCGAGGTTAAGCGCGGCGTTGAGTTCTGCCACTCAACACGCAATGCCTCCAGAATTCGGCAGAAAATGGGGAATGGAGTGTCTTAACACTAGGTTCCCTCTGCCTACCCTGCTGTGTGCGGGATACAGCGTGAAGCTAAATAATAATAAAAAAATATCAAGTCATCAAATAAAAGCTGAAAAATCGCTTAGTTTTCACTTCAAGTGATTTCGATAAATGTCTGTAATAACAATGTCATTACACTCCTCGAATCGTCTAGGAATTCTGATTAAGCCCTTTTGTCACGAATAAAAATAAATTGATTGAGAGTTTTTACGAAGGTACTGAGTATTTAATTAATAATTATGTTACTTTGCCTATAAATTCGTTTGCCTGAAATTGGGTAAAAAAGGAAGAAGAGAAAGAATTATTTAATTTATATTTTAACTATAATTAAGTGGATGACGATTGATAAGACATTTCGTTGATTGGAATTAAGAGAAATGAAGTGTTAATGTATTTGTAATTATTTCTAAATCAATCTGTAAATAAAATATTTCTCATATATTAATTTGTGGATAAAACCACTTAAGATTAAAAAATCATCACAATATATTAAAGATAATTAAAAACTAGCGGACCTGCGTGGCTTCTCCCGCTTGAACTATACGAATATTTTTTACATATATCTATGAAATTACTTTCTGTATTCGATAGGATCAGTAAGAAAATATAAGCCTAAATTGTCAAAGGAAGGCGACAAAGAATAATAAGTAGATATAATAAAGAGAATAAAATTATTAATATCAGAAAAAATATCTGAGTAGTTTAAATGAACAAACAAAATAAGTAAAAGTAAAAAAAAAATCAAAATTAAATCTGCTCTGTATCCTGCACACAGCAGGGTAGGCTGAGGGAACCTAATGTTAAGACGCTTTACGCTTCGTTCCTCACTTTACGCCGAATTCTGGAGGCACTGCGAGTTCACTGGCAGATCTCAACGCTGCGCTTTGCTTGTTGCCTCAACAGCAGAGCAAAGAAATATAAATATAAATTTATATAAATATTTCATATATTATATTTCTTTGAGTGGGGATTGAATCCCACAACCAGTCGCGTTAACAGTCACACCATGTGCCCTGGCCAAAAATTAACTAAAGTTCTTAATATTAAAAATAATTAAGCAAGACCCTTAAGTATCTCTATAAGAAATTTTATCACAATCGTATCAGCGGTTTGGCCGCGATGCGTCACGGACAGACAGACAGACACAGTTACTTTTTGAATTTATAATAAAGTATGGATTGCTAAATATTTGCAGACTCATGCCTTCTTGAGTTTATTTAACGTTACGGTAACGTTTTTAATGAATCGATTTTGATGAAACCAATTCTTAGTGTTTTGCTGAGTTAAAACAAAGCAATTTGTGAAAGTTTTAAGTAAATCGGTTAAGTACTTTAGGAGATAAGCGTCATCATATATACAGACAGACAAAATTCTAAATTTTTTTTGCTTTCTGTTATCCTTTTTAAGTGTCCCTGTGTCCATTTCAGTCAAAAATACTAAATGTACGGACAAAATATTTTTACTGTTAATAAATATTGTAGATAATTATATAGGTTGTTGTATTATATAATTAAAAAAAAAATTAAGCTTTAAAATGTTTAGAAACGTAGTTAAGCTTAAAAATTAGAAATAGTTTTCCACTTTTCATTTGAAAAATCAAATATTTTTCAAATGAAAAGTAGAAAATTATTTCAATCATTAAGTGAGTATTTTTTTTTATATATTCTACGAAAAATTTTAGAATAGGACAAAAATAAATATTATTCGACCGTGACAGGACTCGAACCTGCAGTCTTCGGATCCGAAGTCCGACGCCTTATCCATTAGGCCACACGGTCGGTGACAGAATATCGAAATTTAGGATCGCACTTTAGCGCGAAAATTTAGTAAAAATACATATAAATGAGTTTTATTATTTTAAGGGCTTAATAGATAACATTTTTATCTTCTACAATAGCTCAATACTTGCAGATTTTCAGCTTTGTCTTTTATTTTTAAAATAACTCCAACTCCTTTTAGAACTCTATTTTAGATTCTTTAGGTTATTATTTTTATTTATATCAATAGATATATGGTACAAATATTGTAAAGAAATCAATAAAATCAATAAAAATACTGAGAGGCAGAACTCAACGCCAAATTGCCTCGACACCAGAGCGAAAAAAAATATCAAATATTTAATTTTTCTGGCCCCCGCTTTTTTTTCAAAAGTTATATTTTTATCTGTCTTTCTGCTTGTCTAAGCTAATCTCCGAGTTAAGAAGAACTGTTTTTATGGGACTACTATTAAAAGACAGAGGGCTGTGGAATAACCACAGAACCACAGAATTTTTCTTTTTACAAGGGTGAAATTATGTTTGTGCACAATGACTTAAAAATAGCATCAGCAAAAACATATATATAACAAATAACATATATATAACAAATAATAATTTCTTAAGTTTATAAGAGCAAAAATTTCATCTGCTGTGTGTCTATTATATTGTATGTAACTGAAAACATTCTTCGTTGAAGGAATTTTTAATTAGAGACCATCCAGTTAAAAATTATCCAATTAAATTTATCGAGGAGTTCCTATACAGGCATAGTGTTACAGTATGTACCTGGGATATAAGTTATAAAAAAAAATTAAAAAACAATTGAGGCCAGTCCTCGCGCACAAAGTGTGACTGTAAAATGAACTGGTTATGGGTTCAATCCCCACTCGAGGAGATGAAATATTTATCACTAAACACGCAATGCCTCAAGAATTCAGTGGAAAGTGGGGAACGGAGTGTCTTAACTGACAATAGGTTCCGTCTGTCTACCCTGCTGTGGGCGTGAAGCTGATTTGATTTGTTTTACATAATAATAATATGTATGGTAATACATCTAATTAGCATAGTTAATTATGAATAATACAATGGACATATTTACTTTTTATTATTATACTTTATATTATATTTGGAGGAGGAAATATTATATAATAACTTAAAGCTCTACGTTGTATGCGATCAAATGGTTCAAGGTGGTACTGGGGTGTACCAGCCCAGAGATGGGAACAGTACTCCATATGAGGCCGAACCTGGGCCCTATATAGGGCTAATCCGTGTTTTGGCGTGAAGTACCGTCTCGCTCTGCTGACGACCTAGACCAGTTTCTTTGAGGCCAACTTGGCCTAGCTTTCCAGATGATCGCGATACTGGCAGTCATTCGAACCATTAAGGCCAATATATTGTACTATAATACTGAGTGCGGCTATAAGAGGAGTGTTTTGAAAGACTGATGATACGACAAATTGGATTTTTAGTGGTTAACGCGCAAACTTGTGTCTCCAGACTGGTGAATGTCCAAAGAAGACGGAGCCCGCCTAACAGCTTCTTGGCTGAATTTAATTTCAGGCATTGAGCTCTGGAACCGCGGGATGGTCTTCACGTTTACAGTCTATGTGCCCGTGCTTCATTTAATTGTATTATTAATTTATAAAAAAAAAATCAAATCAGCTTCACGCTGTTTTCCGCACACAACAGGTTAAGCAGAGGGAACCTTGTTCCATAAAGTCAAACTCTATTTCCCACATTTCTGGAGGCATTGCGTGTTGAGTGGCGGAACTCGACACCACAGCGAAGAAATGAAAATGTAAAATAAATATTTAATTTTCTCGAGTGGGGATCCAACCCACAACCAATTGGTTTTACAATCACACTTTTTGCCCCTGTGCCACGACTGGCTTCATTTTATTTATTTATTATTTGTTATGTATTGTTTTTCTGTGGCGTTTACTGAGTGACAAATGACAATGCTGCGTGTTGTTGTTTTAAGAGTATACAATTTCTACCTGCGTTATTTTTTGTAACGCCTGGGTCGGTCTCACATACCGATAGAAGCCGAATTCACTAACCCAGGCGTCACGTAAAAAAATATAATATTACTCAAAATGAAGGTGAGGAAAGGAAGAATTTCGAATGTTAGTGTTTCCGAAAAAATTAAAGAATCGAAAACTAGCTTTTTAGGTCTCACAGACTAATGCGCTGGTATAGGCAGATTAAAAAGATTATAAAGTTTTTTTTTCTTTTTGCATTAGCTTCACAGTGTATCCTGCAAATAGTACATTCAGTTTTCATTAAGACACTTCCTTTCCTCTTCTTCCGCTGAAATTTTGAGGCATTGCGTGTTGAGTGTTGGGTCTCAACACTGTTACCCGAGCAAGAAAATATAAATATAAAATATTTCATTCTCTTGAGTGGGAAGCGAACCTACAGCCGTTGCGCTTATAGTCGTACGCTTGAAGCCCCTGCACCACAACGGTCTCAACTTGTCATGTCTACAATAAAGGAAATTTAATTGAAGATTTCAATAATTAATAAGTACTAATACTACTCACTGCGAAATTGCGAATAGTTCAATTTATTTTTTGATATTATTATTAATATATTCTTTTAAAACGTGTACCTAAGTGTTGAATCAATCGTATATCATTATATATCAATCTTGTGTCTGACCAATCATAACATAGTCTACATTGATCTCATAATAGCCATTTACTTATACGTCATTGAAGCGATGACTTGCGGAATTACGAGATTTCTTGTAAAATAGATTTGAGGCCGGTCGTGGCCCAGTGGCACAAGCGCGTGGCTGTAAACGCGATAGATTGTAGGTTCATTTCCCTCTGGAAGAAAAGAAATATTTAATATTTCCATTTTATTGGTTCTGGAGTCGAGTTAAGTTCCGCCACGCAACACATAATGCCTCCCCCTAGGCTTCCCCTTCTTACCCTACTATATGCGGGATACAGCGTGGAGCTGAAAGAGAGAAAAAGAAGAAAACGAATAGCAACAAAAATCGTTCATCAGGATGTCGATACAGGAAATTATCAAACATATTTCACTCATTTATATGGAACTGAGAGAGAGAGAAACAGAAAAATAGAAAATTTATAAAAACAGTCAGTCGTCGAGGATGTTGATACAGGAAATTGTCAAATATATTTCATATTATTCATATATTTACGTCATTGTTTCGTATCGAAACAATTTGCCATAATATGATTTATTATCTCATCTACATGTAAATTGTTTTACCGGCTTTACGCTTTATGAAATATAAACTCGAAGCGCCATTGTTGACTGTTTATTGTTATCGTTGTTCTAAACAAAAAATAATTTCATACATTCGTTTATTATATAAAGGTTGTTGTTAAATGTTATTTATATAAAGAATTTTAAAATAATATCATTTATTTATAAATTACTGTCTATCACAGATATTTATGGATACATGGATTTATCAATGTCATCACATTTCAATCCTGACCTATATTATACGACTTACGCCCAATATTAATAATCTATCTCCTACGTCAATCTTCGATTGTTCCATATATTTATCCAATCTAGAGATTGGATAATTATATGGAAAAATCGAAGATTGACGTAGGAGATAGATTATTAATATTGGGCGTTAGTCTATATTATACTGAATTAGGTAAATTGGATTAATATTTATTACACCAAGAAAGAGATTTAAACATGTTTGACTTCTAAAAATGGTTACAGGCGCTAAATATTTACGTTTCTCTAGTCTAGTTCAAAATGAGAAACGGTGCATTCCTTTACCTTCTGGAATGGCTCTGTCGCGCTTCACATATGAAAAGAAATGTAAAATTATTAAAAGTTATGTCTTAGTTTTAATCATTCAAGATCAAAGATAACATGGCTTCTAAGTGTTTTGCAAGCATATACGAGTAGATACATACATATAAATAATATTAAGAAGAGATTCAATAAATATATTTTTTATTTATTCACAAAATGAAAAAGGTAATAATCATTAAACTTCATAAAAAATATTTACAAAACAGTAAAATGAATGACGTAATTTCGAATTTAGAATGTACATGATAATTAATATGTTCTAATGAATTTGTTATATACATAGTGAGTACATATCTATACTGTTATCTAACATTACGGGTTTTGGCGTGTATAAATATTGTATAGCTTCTTATTATTTTATTTATTCGTCCTCTGGAATCTTTAAAAGCGCGGAAACTTAAATTTTCTGACGTGAACGGTAAAATCTCTTTTTTTCCTATTCCCGTAGAAATTTTGAGAAATCTTTTAGTGTCTGTATAACGTTTAGTAACGGAAGAGGTCCAGTTGAATGTAAAATAAATAAATTATATTTAAAAAATATATATAATCTATATATATAAAAGGACTTGTGCTGATTGACTGAGGTAAGACGCACGCAGAGCCGTAACCGTTGATGTTAGAAACGTGAAATTTGGGCAGATGTTTATTTCATATTCTGGACTTGCACTAAGAAGGGAATTTGAAAAATTTTAACCCTAAAGGGATGAAATAGGGGTTGAAAGTTTGTATGGAAAAAAAATTTAATCTGTACCGATTTTTATAAAATTTGAAATTCAGACTCTTAAAAATATTTCATTGAACACGTGTTTCATGGTTTTTAAGAATTCACCCCCTAAGGCAGTGGTTCCCAACCAGTGGTCCGCGGACCACCAGTGGTCCGCAGAAGCCTAAATATGGTCCGCGAACGATTATAATTTTATGACTGGGGATGGTGAAGAGAAGTTTCTGTTTAATTATCACAGTAAATTTTTTTGTACCTACATGCATAGTGGGCCCTGCTACCAGGAATGATATAAAAGTGATCCTTGATCTAGAAAAGGTTGGGAACCCCTGCCATAGAGCTTAATACAATGGTGAACTGAATGAAATAATATGAATCCAACTCTCAGTTTGTTTCTGTCATATGTCTTAGTAACGAAAATATTTTGACATTTTTTATTTAGAAAGTTTAAAGGAAGAAAATTAAAATGTTTAAGAAATTATTGGAAATATTTTCTGCATTAAACAATAATAATTAAACATTGCTTTACTACATTAATATAATTATTATATACAGACAAACACAAAAATACCACGATTATATCGGTTACGGATGATAAAGTTTCCTATATGTCTTGTGTAAATAATATCTCTAATTATATAATAAATATTATGGGTAATAGAAAATTCATTATGAAGACAGATAAAATACCCAAAAGCCAATAACTACAATATTAAAATATAACATTTTATCAATACTGAGTGGGAAAACTTCTGACACGTGGGTCGTACGCACTCGGGGAAAATTTCCATTTTCGAGGCCAAGATTGTTGTTCCGTCATCTAAAATGCAATGCCTTCAGAATTCGGGCAATGGGGAACAGAGCGTTTCAACACTAGATTCCCTCTGCCTACACTGCTGTGGGTGGGATACAGAGTAAAATATAAAAAAAAATAAACAATGTAACAGAATTATTTGCTTTTGAATAATTTTATTTTACTATACCATGTCATTTATCAATAAAATACTACATAAATAAATATTTACTGCATAAATGATGTTTATCAATTAGGTATTGTCTATTGTTTCGTATATAAATAAAAGACAGTTTATTTTTATGTAAAATAATATAAGAGATAATTTAGGTATAAATAATATATATTTATACTTAATGTATCCAAAAAATATAATATATAATAATACAAAATTAACAATTTGTTTGTTGACTTTACGTTAACATATTCTAAATTAGTTACAAAATATATTAAATTTATACAATTATTAAATCAATTCAGTAGATAATTTTATTTGATTTCATCTTGAAAATTTTATTAGATTTATATGTACTGTTTCAAATAAAAGTTACTATAGATAAAGTATTTGATTACATTTATCTTTTTTTATATCTGTTGCATAAATATCGAATATTTTCTTGATATATTGAAATTATTTAGGATAAAGGAAAAAGAAAGGAAAGAAGGAAAGGAAAAAGAATGTTATACTATCCATAAATAAATAAAATTGTAAAGTATTTCATTACATTTATCTTTTTTTATATTTTTGTGCTACATGCTATGTAATGTTCATAAAATATATCAATTAATTTTTATCCTTTTCATGATCAGATCTGTCAGAAATTGCGCTATATAACTATAAGGCTGTATATATATTGGAACATCATGACTTACATTTTTAACTTTTTTTGAAGTGAAAACTTCTTTAGCATCGTTGTGATATGAAAGTCGATAAAATTAGACAGACGCATAAATTCATAAGATCTAATGAAGGACAAAATAAGATAGGATATTACATACTTTAGTTGCCACAAGCCTCTTGTATCATTTTTAGAAAATGTTCAGAGCTTACATTCTGTCCTAACAAATATGACAAATGTAATATATACGAATAAAATGTAAAATGAGGCCGGTCGTGGCGCAGCGGCACGAGGTGTGACTGCAAAATCGACTGGTTATGGGTTCGATCCCCACTCGACGAGATGAAATATTTACTTAAATTTTTATTTCCATTTCTTCGCTATCGGCAGAAAGTGGGGAACGGAGTGTCTTAACACTAGGTCTGCCTACCCTGCTGTGTGCGGGATACAGCGTGAAGCTGATTTAATTTTTTTTTATTTTTAAAATGTAAAATAATTATCAAACTTTGTATCTCTATGGGCATTACTAAAACCTATAATTATCCTCTTCACGAAATTTTACATTCGTCTCAATATCTTAAAGTCAAAATTATTGAAGGTTTCACTTCTACCACGTGTAAATTGCACACAGGCTTTTTTTTATAAATTGTAATTTAAATGCAAATTTCAAATTTCCGAGGTAAATTTGTATTTAAATATAAAACGTGTAACGTGTTACGAAAAATAAAAAAAAAAATGGAAAAGAGTCGAAAAAAGATGAATTGAAATAAATCGTAATTGAAGTCGATAAAAGACAGTTATTATTATTAGAACCATTAAGAATATCAACGTGATTGGCAGTAACCATGGCTTGCCTCAACTAGCTTGTACCTAATGCATTCGTCTCGATCTCTTTTACGTAACAATCATAGCCGTTGTACTTGTTATTTATAAATGTAAAGTGACTTCTATACAATTTATACGTCAAATGAATTTCTGACAATTGATGTGAATTAAAAATAATTACTTTGAATCTATATTAAAAATAATATATACATATATGTGAATAATTATATTCCTTTACAATATAATAGTATATATAATCTTATATACAAATAAACATCAAATCAAAGAAACTGAATAGTTTTGAGTTCAACAACATTCAATTATATTGATATAAACACTACTATACAACAAAATAAAAAAATATAACTTTGTAAATTTTATTATAAAGAACAAAAAATCAAAAATAAAAAGTAAAAAATATAGATATCTCACCATGAACAGACCTTTTTTCAATGACGTCCGAGGCCGTTTGAGCATATTTGTTGACGACCATTATAGAGCACAGTTATCACTGACTTCCTCTTGAGAAGGTGTCGCTTAGTGCTAGTGTTGTGAACCTAATCTAAGTGATGTGCGATCGAACATTACTGAAAGCTAGCTCGTTAAGGAGTCCGGATAAACCGAATGTCAAAAGAAAAAACCGGCACGTCCTCATCCGCTTACCGGACTCGGATAGCAATGGACACAGGTAACTACTGTACTTACCTCTTTGTAAAATGAAACTTTCTAACTCTAGTTTGTATAAAGGAATATATGGATTGTGGATTAGCTTTTCTTTCTTCTTACGTAGTGGGGCTGTTTGTAATACGATTGTACGATATTTTCTTTATATTTTATGTTGCTGTTTTATTTTTATTTACCGTATGTATTTAATATATTTTGTTAAATACTTATTTGACATTTTTTTGTATCAAAAAAAAAATAAAGTAATTATTTAGAATAAAAATAATTGACAACTTCTATAATATTATAAATTTATTAATGATAAAAAAATATTATTTATTTATTCATAAATTTAATAATAAAATATTTGACAGTTACTTCTAACCGTGAGATAATTATATAATAAAATATTTAGAAAAACTATTAGGACCTTTAATAAGTTCTCGCTGTTTTTTGAATGATGGCGTTGCGGCACTCTGTGCATGGAATTTCGTACGGTAACGAATCACCAAAGTAGTACTATATGTAACCTCAAATTATAGTAGAATAGTATTTACTACAGTGTCAACTACATATTTATTTTCCCTTTGTGAAAATGTGTACTTTTGTGCCAAATAAAGTG
>JAAIXJ010000220.1:13729-38442 GCA_013403705.1 Heliconius hermathena
TTCAAATTTTGTCGGTGCTCCAGAACGCTCTTTGTCTTCAAGGTCAAAATCATTACTTTTGAAGCGCCTAAACCAGTCTCTGCACGTTGTATTCGACAAAGCATTGTCTCAACGAGAATTCTGTGTGCTTCTGCTGCAGATTTTTTCTGAATAAAGCAGTGCAATAAAATTCCCCGCAAAAACACTTTATTTGGCACAAAAGTACACATTTTCACAAAGGGAAAATAAATATGTAGTTGACTCTGTAGTAAACACTATTCTACTATAATTTGAGGTTACATATAGTACTACTTTGGTGATTCGTTACCGTACGAAATTCCATGTACAGAGTGCCGCAACGCCATCTTTCAAAAACCAGCGAGAACTTATTCAACACAAATACTTATAAAAAAATCCTACAAAATTAAATACGTTATTAGTAGTTCCCAGCCAAGATACAAGTAATTTTAAGAAATAGTTTTATAATAACATAATTGAAATATTAATGAAAATCTACATATTAACTCTTTATATAATTCATTGCTTATAAAGTGGAAAAATGTATAAATACCTCAGTTTCATTCTGTAAATATTTTTTTGTCATAAATCATGTGAATGAATTATGTATATATGTAAGAATTTTTATCATCCAAGGCTTAAGAGTTAGTTACAGGCTTTTCAAAGCAGTAGCGTAACCACTGGGTTTGCCACCCAAAAAAAATCGTCGGCAAAATGCCACGGCCCCCCAGAACAAAGGGGCCGCCGATCAGAGGAGAATCCAACTCCCAACATTTATTATTACTGAACAGAAAGTCAGATGAAAGGTATTTTAATAGTTAAATCATATACTTAATCAACATTCAATGCATATGCCACGGGCGTCGAAAGATAAAACGCCACTCTTATAGTGTACATGTATAAAGAACAATATTTTCCAAAATAAAAAAATATATAATATCTACAAAATAAATATTCTATACTACCAACTACCGAAATAATTGTTGAACAGAAATAAATATAACACACCAATTAAAATCATGGAAACTTTTTAAAAAATACTCGTATATACTCTGTTTAACATACATTTTTCTAATTTGACATTAATTGTCTTTTTTTACGGCGGGAAAAAGTGACATTGAAATGACAACTACCTGCGATGCGACGCAAATAATAAGGAAACTAAATAGAAATTAGAAAAAGATAACACTTATAGGCATTTTTTATCCATGTTTATGGCGAGGCGTTTATGATGATATGAATCCATAAAAAAGAACATAATATTAATATTTTTAATATATTTAGATATCTCCTGAATTTTTGTATGCAGAAAGAACCTGGCGATTAGTAAATATATATATGTAAATATACATATATAATACATTTACTTGTTGCTATATTTATTGTGAAAGAAAATAATTTTCACTTTAATAGATGTAAAATCAAAATTATGTTCTTAAGCTAACTGACAAATAATTCTCTTTTACTATTGTTGTAAATATTTAAATAATAATGCATTTACAATAATTTATTGAAATTAATTTATAATAAAATATTGGGCCCGTCGTAGCGTAGAAAGCTTTTTGACTAACTACGAGTGCAGGATACAGCGTGAAGCAGATTTTTTAAAAATGTAATTATTCAGTCAAATCCAAATTAGTAAGATTGTTTACGGCATGCTACCCAATTGTTCATAGGGAAAAGTTTAATAGAAACATAAATTTATTTTAAATTTTCCAAGTACTTTCGTTTTACAAACCGCATAATATATGCATATTTTATAATTAAAATGTAGCGTCTGCTATCTACATCAAGCTTTATACTATTATAGATTCCATCATATTATAGGTACATATAGAGTCGGCTTATTGTCTTACAAATGGATCAATGCAGAATATTAAACATACCTTCTTATATAAATGCTAAATGTTCCAACATTTAATAATAATAGTATTTCAATGTAAGAATTAAAGAAAATCGTGATTGTCATCTATTTTACCTTCTTGTGCATTTCAGCTTAGAATAAAATAATTTTATTCTATTGAAGTTGAAAATTATAATAGCCGTTTTACCACCTGTATGACAGGTTTTTTTTCTTTTTTTTTCATACTATATCCCGCATATAGCAAGAGAATAACGTCGTGACGTATTGGGAAAGCCTCTGGCTGTATGCGACCCTTACAGGTCGATTTCACGGCGCGGCGTTGAGTTGCGCTAATCAATACACATTTTCTCTAAAAATGGACAAAAAATGGAGAAAGCTGTGTTAAAACTAATTCCCTCTGTCTTTTCTTATATATATAGCCAGGCACTGCGGAACTGCGCTATTATGGTTACATAGAATAAAACTAAAAAAAATGTAAAGACAGAATATATGAAATGCACAGTTCAAGGTAAAAAAATAGCTTACTCGTAATTGAATATAAATCAGAAGGTGAGTTATAAAATGATTATACAAGGTTTAGATAAGGTAGAGGCGGCCATTATTGTAAGGAAATCCACTTTAGTACAGTGTACAAAAACCGGTAACTTTATACCACCAGGGCTGTACGCATAAATATTGGAAATTAATAGTAATTGTTGCCCTCACTGGTTCTGTATTGTAATTCCATGAATCGTAAAGGTTTTAGGTTGACTATTTATTGAGGCGAATCTGTCAAACGAAATTTATTTAATAATAGTCAAAGACTATTTATTATTTTTTACTTTTAACTATACTACAACTCTATTACAATTGTATTTTTTTATTCAAAATAAAAGATATTCGGAATTTAAGGTAATAACATCAAATTATTTTAAAACCACATCTCACTGTAGAATAAAAAATATTTTTTTAGCTTCAGACTATATCTCTTCACTACATCACTAGGAGCCTATCGTTAAAACACTCTGTTACCCATTAAGTTGAGGCATTGCGTGTTTAGTAGCGGAACTCAACGCTGCGCTTTGCCTTATTAATTTTAGCCTGATACCTCGACGTGATCTTGAAATAAATAGTCCTGACACACGGACAACAAAGTGTTTCTATTATATAAAGATTCTGTTTTTTCCTTTTGAAGTACGGAACCCTAAAAACATGGGCTGATATTGGATTTATAATTTAAGTTTTCCTTATAAATTTTACAATCCAATGTTTTGTATTTAACGGAAAAGGTTAATTTCTCCTCACCTAACGAAGTGACCTTGTGATAGATTAATCACACGACAGTGAAATATAATCACTATAAATATAGGTTATACTTAGTTATTATAGTTTATCTTTTGAACACACTTTAAGGAAGAACTTTTCCATAAAATAATCATCTTTATTAATTTATCTACTTTCATCATATATTAAGGTAATTTTTTTTATTATATTGGATTTCACCACTCAACATACAGCCTTTAAAATAAGCGGAGATCAGTTTTTTTGCGTAAAAAAAAATTAAATTTAACCAATTATTATATTTTTATTTCATTTAATTTATTATATTTTTAATTGGACTTTACAAGACTTTACAGTTCATTTAGTCTGCGGTCACCTTGTAGAATTTTCGTAACAACAAAGTGCCACAACTTTTATTTAATTGCAAAGAATTTTATACGCATTATATCCGCTAAAATCTGCGTAGGTAAAGAACAGGTATAGATTGAAAAATAAAAACAAGAAGTCTATAATTAATTCGCTGTGGATACCTTAATATGTTTAGTCAGCTTCACGCTGTATCCCGCACACAGCAGGGTAGGCAGAGGGAACCTAAAGTTAAGACACTCTGTTCTCCACTTTCCACGAGTTCTCGAGGCATTGGGCATTACCTCGACACCAGAGCGAAGAAATAAAAATATAAATATAAATAAATATTTCATCTCCTCGAGTGGGGATCGAACCCACAACCAGTCGATTTTATAGACACACTTTGTGCCCCTGCGCCACGACTGACCTCTAATATGTTTAAATTGGCAATTGACATTGGAAAAGTTGTGTAATAGTTTCACGCCTAGAGATAAAAATCTGGTAATTAATCTTAAATACACATTAATATCGTTCAATCAAAAAGATAATATATCATAGATGTTTGTTTTATCTTTTTTAAAAAAATCGTTAACCGCTTCCGATTTCTAATACTAAATATAATAATTTCCCTGAGTGGGAATCGAACCCACAACTTTCGCGATTATAATCAGACATAGTGCCACTCTGCCACGACAGTCTAAAAATGTTCTTAACGCCTGCGAAGAATATCTTAGCAAAACACTGTGTTATGACTTTAAGTAAAATTTAATAAAGGCGTTTATATATATTGTTTCACATTTAAATTAAGCATCCAAATATACCTATTCAACAATTAAAAAACAATTAAATTTAAGCGCCATCTGTTTTTTCTAAACGTAAACGGGATTTGTGGGTGACCGGCATGAACAGCTGTTTTTCGTATCGATTTTCTCAAACCCGCAAGCAAGTTCACTGCATACTACCTGCACTCATGTATTTGTCATTATCCACTTTTAAAATTTTACTAAAATTTCGTTTACATTGGTCTTGAAAGATCTAGTTCCGCGCCGACAAAATTTACTCAAAATGATATTATTCCGAAGATTTTAGGTTATGTTGTTATTGTGTACCATTTGAACTGTCAGGTGCAGTGATAAGATAAGAAACATGGATTCTTTAAGAGCTGGTCTCCACCGGCGTCACTTTATAAGTACCCATGTCGATGATATACCCATGGACACGATACGATTGGTTTCACCTATAAACAGGTTCGCCATTTTACAAGGAAATTTCAGTAATGATGATAGTGACTATCCTTCAAAGTAAGTACGCAGGGGCCAAACGAATTCAATGATTCAATGAATAACTATAATTATTTGTTGTAACATCTTGTAAGTTAAAAATGTGTGAGCTAAGAATATGCTTATAAATAATAAATAAATTAAGTTTAATAATTTAGTTCATTAATAAGTAAAACCTATACCAAAACAAAAGTAAAGTAAGTTAAGCTATAATAATGTTAGATGTTTATAATTACATCATTACAATAAAGGTAATAGATTTAAGGTATATTTAAATTAATAACATGGTTGCTTAAAATATAAGTGCTTTTTTGTTTCGGTAAGACGCTATATTGGTCTCTGCTCTCTGCCACTCAGCATGGAATCGCTCATCAATGGATCCTCGTTTTCTGACTGACGACAAATATCAAGGATTTTAAGAAATTTTAAACACCTTGATCGAATCCTTTTAGTTATATTCTTCAGTATTTATACTTAACTTGTCATAAGGACATAAACCTAAAAGTAGTGTATACTTAAAATAAAACGAAAATATTTAATATTTAAAATAAAACTTAATATTAAATAAATACACATTCCTATCTATTATAATGTAAAATACATTATAAGGTCAAACTCATCGGAAATCTTATGAAAGAAACTTCTAGATAATCTAGATCTAGATAAATTATTAAATGAATTAGTAATGTATCTAATGTTAAGTAAGAACTTATAGCAAATTTAAAAGATTTATAATTGATATTTCTTTTGTTACAGACCATATAAATTAAAAACTAAGCTTTTAATAACTGGACTCATCATACTCGTCTCAGTGTCGGCCTTAAGCGGCTACTTGATCGGCAGTGCTGATTACAATTCTTGGAAGTTGGCTGAACCCTTGGACCCTATAGAGCCTCTGCCGCCTTCTCCATCATGGCTTCATGTCTTCAAAAGGGCAGCAGTGTGCACAGATGCTCCTCATTGCTCAGAAATCGGCAGGTATGTAAGCTCCTGATTACGGTTAATAGTAAAGTTTTCGTGGTATAAATGTATAATATAATTAATATGTTAGGATATTGTTGATATAATGATTTATTGAAGTGAACGTTTTTTAATATAGTTGTGATTTAAATCGCGATAAAATATGACATTAGAAAGAAACGAACACTAAAAAGAACAAACACAATTATATGTTAGTACATAATATACGTATAGGATTAGGATTGTAACAGAATGAGTAAGATTTAAAGGATTTTTTTCTAATTATAAGTACTCGTAAGTAATAAAATATAAACAAGTAACTTCTATTTTTTTTTTCATTTTTAAAGTGTTATACAACACATAAAAAAAACTTCTAAAAATGTAAAAGTATTTAACCGTATTTAACGGTTCTTAATTAACGTTTTTAACTCTAAAAAAGTATGTGTTGTGTGTTGTTTTATCTTTACACTATATCCCGCACAAAGCAGGGTCGGCAGAGGGAACCCAGTGTTAGGACACTCCGTTCTTATTAATTCTTGATGCTTTGCGTTTTGAATAGCGGAACTCAACGCTGCACTTTTCATCGTGACCGGAGCGACGAAATGAAAATATTAAATATTTCATTACCTGTTGTATTTATAGTCGCCAGCTTTTTCACATAATCTCAATAAATTTTGTTACTTCAATATATTTTTAATGATGTACCAAGCAGCAATTACCAGAACTGCTGCTTGGTACGTCAAAAATAGTTAAGGCCATTAATTATCGAATAGAAATTTCTAATTATGCTTCATACACCGATACTAATAAACGAAAATTAAAACGAAACTCCATACATTAACTTAAGTCATACATTAAATATAATTAGGGAATTTATTATTATTTTGTATATCGTATCGGTATTGGTATACCGAACTTACTGTGGAAGCCCTCTGCTTTATGGATTCGAATAACTAATATCTAAATGCTACTTCATCACTCACTAGCGCACGTCACTAGATGGCAGCGGAAATTAAAAAAATAATATTTATAAAAAATGGATGTAGATATAATAGTTTAATTATATTTGATTCAGTGGTCAGAACTGGTATTCAGTGAACAAAAAATATTCAAGTAATAAAGAAGTGACTGATGTAGTTGAACTTTTATTTTTTTGTTTCTTCTTTTTCTTTTTTTATATTTTTTGGCAGTTTTAAAATACGTACTTAGAAGAGCATTTAATATTTGTAGCTTTTTTAAATGCTTACAACATTATATTAAAGAAAATGAATTTTGTTATTATTTTCACGTTAGTTACAACTTTCAATTTTTATAGATGTTAATTCATATCAGCGTCGCTGGACATCCAGATTTTGACAGAACGTCCCGATTTTTTGTCCAAAATTAAATGCCGCGAGCGGGAAGGACAGATCCTGCTTTTCACGGATTATTCCACTTACTATTGGAAATCTTTTTTTTTGCTTTAAGTTGTTAACTAGTTACTAACAATTTTATAGAAATACAAATAAGTATATTCGCAAGCTACGTAAGTATAAGCACTCGGAAGGCTTAACTTCCTTATATAGTAAACCAAAACAATATCAACTATTGTTTAAGTATACTTATGCTTTTCCATTAAAAACATTTTATAATAATATCCATCAACACTGAAAGCTTTATTTAAACTTCAAGTAAATGGATAAATATTAAATTAAATCCTCATAATTATTTTTATTGTCCCGCCTTTTCAATATATTTAAAAATCCCGCTTTTCACCGACATCTGGTAAGGTTGGTTCGAATCCCAAAAGAGTGCAAGAGTTTGTGTTTTTTCCTAAACAAATAGTCTAATGTCATTTCAAATAACCTAACACTATCAATGCGTATTATTTTTCTTTGTGTAATATATTTTTTCAATACAAATTAATATGTAACTTGCGTACAATGATACACGCACACTACAGCAACGAGTTATAATGTTGCCATAATAATAAAATATGCCGTGTTATAGGAAAAACTATTAAAATAAACTGCGCTTATTTTTTTATTGATATTTTAAAATATTATGAAAAATTTTAATTTGTAACATTAGGTTCTGTCAATTATAATACCTTGTGTCAATATGCGGATTTGAATACGCTCACACACTTATTGGTATTATGTTATTCTTTTTTCAATAAAAATATTCAACTTTTCAAATAGAATGCAATATATGAGCATAATATGCGATTCCGTGGTGTTATCACAAGCCGGCTTACACACACACGCCTAAGTTTATTATTGAACAACATCCTTCATAACCGGGTCGGAGTTGCTCCTCCAGCCAATGACGCTTCGAGAATTTTATCGACGCGCATGCGGTCACTGACGTGTCGGCTGCTGTCTATATAAACGGCTCGCGAGGCCCTCCACCGAACATTAGTGAAACAAATTCTATAGTGACACAGTCACCGCGATATATCTTGAGTATTCTTTGTGAAACTTACTAGTCAGAAATATGTCTGAAGCTTTCTTTGATGAATACGACCACTACAACTTCGACCACGACAAGCACATTTTCTCCAGCCACAGCGGCAAACAGCGCACCAAAAAGGAAGTAAGCGAACACACCAACCACTTCGATCCATCGGGCCATTCCAGAAAGATCGTCACTAAGCTTGCTAATACAGAAAATAATAAGAAAGGCGCTAACAAACATTAAGTTGGTTCATAAACAATAGATGACTATGGCGTGTAAACGGAATATTGAATTTTTACCGACGGAACGGAGGACGTTATGGCGAATACCCGAAGAAAGCACGGGTCGCTCGTCTCTGAGATCAGTGGAACAGCCGAGAACATTTTTGCTAACGCAAAGTTTTTACTATGCACACCACAATGCTAGAACACGGTGGCGCAGCCGGCGCGCCTCGTGAGTCGTGACCCACCGGTGCATGCCGATGGATATCTATTTTGAAGAACACCGTTCCAACGACTGATCTCATCTCTACTGGGCTTGTTGTAAAGCTCAATGTCGCTGTGTTATTAACTTCTAGGTAGTTATTATGTTGTTGTATCTGTACGTGGTACGTTAATGACTGTAATAATTTAAGATAAATAAAGTTAATTTAATCTACGTTTGTATTTCATTGTTTATTTACAAAAAGTTTAAGAAGTTGGCTAGTTCCTAGCGTGTGGGCCGTTCGTTATGCTCAATAATGTTTACACACAAAAACAACCTTGAAGCGAGGTGACTGCGGCTGAATCACTAACGACCTTGTTCAATATTATCGATTTATTATTCTTTTTTTCTTTGAAGGTATAATAAAAACATTAATTCCTTTTAACACACTACTATTGTATTGTTTATAAGTTTTTTTAAATATATCATATAAGTAAAATCATATTTCCTAGAAAACAGAACTTAATGGAAATAATAACTACTAAATAAGTAGAAAACACGTGGGTATATTGCAAATTTCGAGGCTATTAT
Organism: Heliconius hermathena; assembly: GCA_013403705.1. Classification (NCBI taxonomy): domain Eukaryota; kingdom Metazoa; phylum Arthropoda; class Insecta; order Lepidoptera; family Nymphalidae; genus Heliconius; species Heliconius hermathena. The sequence continues at coordinate 22,889 of JAAIXJ010000220.1, forward strand.
TCGATTTTATAACGCATCCTATAATGAAACCTTGAAACCTGATTAATATTGCTTTTCTTATGTAAACAATGATAGCATTGTATTAAATATTGGCATAATTATACTTATCAAAATAATATGACTGCTGAGCATCTCTTTTAATTATTACAAATTTCTATAAAAGCCAGTCGTGGCGCAGGGGCACAAAGTGTGACTGTAAATGCGACTGGTTGTGGGTTTAATCCCCACACGAGTGAATGAAATATTTATTTAAATTTATATTTCCATTTCTTCGCTCTGGTGTCGAGGCAAAGCGTGATGTTGAGTTCAGCTACTCAACACGCAATGCTTCTAGAATTCGGCGAAAATGGGGAACGGAGTGTTTCAACACTACATTTCCTCTGTCCAACACACAGTAGGGTTATTAAATTTCTTTAGAGAATTTTTACGGTTAATAAATTCAGTTTGTATTGTTTAAGCAAGATATAAATTATAATATTTAAATTGATATCGATATATATAATTATTTTGTGTAGTATTTCGACATTCAATTGCAACAAAAGTTGTATATTTTGAAGAACTGATATACTTTTGAATTTTATATAAGAGACTATATCTACTAGTAACTATAATTAACTAACTCTAACTATAGCTAACTCTATAAAAAAAATATAAGGGGTGTTTTATTCAATATATGAAGCAACACTGTACTGTTTTAAATTTACTTTTTTAAAGGAATAAAGCAGTTCACATTAGGTACTTTCAAAATTTTGTAGTAAAAAGAAACTATCGTTAGTGCCTAGCCATAACTTCGAATATATTAATTTTACCGTTACTAAAATGGTGTAAATATGAATTAAATGAATTAAATTTCTCCATTTTAAATGAAATCAAGCGAGACAAATAAAATATATGGTTATTGTTTTAACGTGGCAGTTATCAATTTTATCTCCAAACATTGAAAGTACGTCAACATTATCGGAGACATAGATAACATTAAAGAGAATAAATATTTTTATACAAAAAAATTATAAACAAACTTAATTATAACATAAAATTATGTTGACAGCGTGGTGCAACGAGATAGCATCTGTTAGTTAACCCGGTAGTTGTGGGTTCGGTTCCTGAATGAATTATTTTAATTCTCACCACGCAATGCGCAATATGTCGAATTCAGACGGAAAGTATAAATTGAATTGTCTTGACAATAGATTCTCTTTTTTATGCCTACCTACCGCTATGATAAAAATATACTTACATATGTGGGTAAGGGGTAAGAGTGTGACTATAAACGTGACGGTTATGGGTTTGATTCCCACGATTTCGATTCTTCGCTCTGATGACGAGGCATAGCGCGGCGTTGAGTTCCGCCACTCAACATTCAATGCCTCTAAAACTTTTTTCAATTGTGTCTTTTGTAAGGAAGGATGTTTGTTCCACTTTCACGCAAAAACGACTAAACGGACTTAGATGAAATTTTATATTAATGTGCCTTAAACATCAAAATAACCCATAGGTTAGATTTTTGGTAAAGATATTGTAAAATTTAAATGTAATATACGTATAAGTTTAAGCGGGCGAAACCGCGTTTAGGTCGCTAGTTGTGTTTAATATGGAAAACTATTTACACCACACAGACTCACACAGCCAGGAACGTGAGCAAGTCACATGTGATTACGTTCACCTTGAAGCTTTAAATATAAATCTATTTATTTTCTTAGTTATTTTTCTCTGCTATGATAAGATTATAAAAAACCGGTCAAGTGCGAAACTGATTCGCTAACCAGGCTTCCCGGACTAAATAAAAATAAATAAATTCCCGGACTAATTTCGTGATTATAGGTCAACGGGAAGCAAACATAAGTTTGTAAGAATTTTTTTCTGTGACATACCTATAAGATTCATATATAATTCCAAGAGACGTTTGCCTTGACATTTGATATTAATTTCAGTTTATAATCTTCAGGCAATATTGAGCAAAGTGGTGTTGACATACGGACAGATAGACAAACAAACGGACATCGAAGTGAGCCTATATGTTCCGTTTTTCTTTCTGATATAAAACCCTAAGAAATGTAGTGTGATTATTAAATAGGATTTTCGAGTCAATTTTACATTATTTAATGACGTTTTAAGTTATTGATACAGATACCATATTAAATGAAGTTAAATTGTTTATCATATTGTTTGTTATTAATAATTGTCCTTTTAAATATAGAAATATATATCTATATATTTATAAGTCTTAAATATATACTATTATGTTACATTTAAAACAAGATTTTTTACTACTAACTTTATAACTAAGCGACTAAGGAGCTAAGGACCCATAAATATTGTAAAAAAGTAATAATTCTTATTTAAAAATAATGTATTAATTTATTAGACGCAGCCTTCAGAGCAGGGGCACAGGCGTGTCTCTGTAACACGACAGTTGTGGATTCTATTCCCACTCGGGTTAATTAATTATTATTTATTAATATTTATTCATTTCATTTCTTCGCTCTGGTACCAAGGCGCGACGTTAAGTTCCGCTTCTCAATACGCAACGCCTCGAAAATTCGGTGGAAAGTGGACAACAACGTGTCTGTTTCCTCTGCCTACCCTGCTATTTACGGAATACATCGTGAAGTACAAATCTAATTATTTAAATTAGAACATAATTTTCTTGTAATCATAAATGTTTCTATATATAAATAAAGTTTATTTATGTTTAAGGCATATTCTGTCAATAAATGGATCAGCAGTGGATGCGACTATCGCGGCCATGTTCTGCAACGGCCTTCTCAACCAAATGAGCATGGGGTTAGGTGGTGGATTTTTCATGACTGTTTATATTAAAGAAGAAGAGAAAGCGTATACGGTAATAGCTAGAGAGAAGGCCCCGGCAGCTGCAACTGAAGACATGTTTCATGGAAATTATGATAAAGCAACGAAAGGTAAAAAACTAACTATAATTATAATTGAAGGCATCGTGGCACAGAACAATGGTGCGACTGTGAATGCGACGGTTGTGGGTTTAATTTCCACTCGAGGAACTTAAATATATTATATTTTAATTTCTTCGCTCTGATATCGAGACAAAGCGCGGCGTTGAGTTCCGCCACTCAACACACATTGCCTCCAGATTTAGCCGAAAACTGGGGTGGGAATGTCATAGCACTGAGCTCCCTCTGCCTACCCTACTACTTGCGGGATACAACTACATACATATACAGGGAGAAGCTGAAAAAAATTAAGGTAGTTTCACCCCAGCTTTGCTCGCTGTAGTAATAAAGAAAAAAACGTTTAATTATTAATAAAATAAACAAAAATGCATGTAACTTTTCGTTACTATTACAGACTAATACTTAACGTGACCGTTCAAAACGGGAACTGGGTTTTGTTTTCTTTATAGAGGTGTTTTTTTTTTTTTAAGATAAATTTAATTTTTTCAACGTCTGATGATGCTTTCATTTTTGACTAATAATTTTATACTTCCGTTTTTTTAAAACTAGCGTACTGCAATTTGTTTCGACCGACCAAATTTACATGCTATTTCGCAAAAACGGGACATTTATACGTCCCAGTGGCATGTTTCGTGACACCGGGACGTGAACAAAAAAACGGGACGTTTGGTCACGTTACTTATAACTTACAAAAAATTATAGTATACATATTACACTGTTCTAAGAATATTGATGGAAGGTGAAAACTTTTTATAATGTAATTATCACACGTAGGTGTTGAAAATAAATATATAAAGTAAATTAATAAATTACCTTTCTATTATTCTTATAAATTACATAACGTAAAAACATAAATAACAATTAAAAGGTAAAGCCAATATTTAATTTCGTACATTTTTATCGTGTAATCTTTTCTTATCAATTGGGTTAAAAAAGTGAAGTTTATAGCGTTTAATAAATGTATAACAAAATTTTAATATGGCATAATTTATTTAAAAGGAATGCTTTCCACCTTAGACGTGGATCTAAATTTAGTTGTGGATTTAAATGTCATATTGAGGAATCATCAATCAAATACATATATTGATTTCTGTTCTGTTCTACATAAAAAGGGTTGCTTTAAACGGCAAATTTTATAACTTTTTAGCTCTAACTATATTTAGAAGCTTAATAATAATAAAACTAACAGAAAGATATCAAATATCAATACTTCATCAACGATTCCAATTCCTTCAATTAAATGCTTTACCCACTATGGAGGTGCGATCTATTTATTATATATTTGATAAACATATATTTGGTAAATAGTTAATTAACAACTTTTCCTACATTTATATCGAATAAATTTATTTCGTCAAAATAGTAATCGTTTCTGTAAGAATTTAGCACATGCCGATCTAATATTAGGTATATCTGGGTTATCGTTTTTGTTTTGTGTTGCCAATTCAGCTCGTTCTATCTTCTATACAAAGAAAGTGTTATGTTTTAACTAGGAAACTATGACCTGGACACTACTTGGAACCATCAATAAAATAATAATAAATTTATAGTATCATCAAAAATATAGTATATTGTTAAGCCCATTTCATGTGTAAGAACGATTCCTTTATGAAAATTAAATATCAGTGATACTACGTATGTATTAATGAATTGACCAAAGTATTGATTTTGTATTTTTTATTGTTATATTTTCTAAAAGAAATGTATGTATTTGAGACTTTGAGGTCCCTCGTGGCACGCGCAGACAGTGCACGAGAGGCACAAGCACACTTTAAACGCGAATGTTGTGGGTTCGATTCTCACTCCAGAAAATGAAAAAATATACACATTTTCAAGTAACTTTCAAAGTCCTGCTATTTTCAGTTCAACAACAAAGAATTATTATTAGTACACATACAGTATGTGTATAACATACTTAGGAATTAATAAATTAAAATATTAATAAAATGAGTTCGAAATATCTTATCTAGTCCAAATCTATGTAGATCATCATTATTGTAAATGAATTAAATTCATATTGTTATAAACAATTGTCCAAATATACCTGTTGTTTTTATATGAAACATTGTGAAACAATGACGTTGATATTGTTTCAGTGCGATGACCGTAATTTAGGTTAAATAATCATTTTAGCTAAAGAACTATAAATATTTTTGTATAAAATTTATGTTTTTTCTTTTATTTTAAAGAAAAAAGTGTTAAGTGTTAAGTGTTAAGTTTTAAGTTAAAAAGTGCGAGTCCTATATTTTTCCTCAAAAATATAAGGAATTGCTTGACGAATAATTCAAAAATCATAACTTTTAACATTTCTATTCTTATTGCACACTTTGTAAAAAAACTATTTATTTAGGTAGAGGCGCGAGGAGGTTCAAATGCCGTTACGTAAAAAAAATTATATTAAATTAAATTAAATCAGCTTCACGCTGAATCCCGCACACAGCAGGGTAGGCAGAGGGAGCCTAGTGTTAAGGCACTGCGTTCCTCACTCTCTGCCGAATTTTGGAGGGATTGTGTGTTGAGTGGCAGAACTCAACGCTGCGCTTTGCCTCGACACCAGAGCGAAGAAATGGAAATATAAATTTAAGTAAATATTTCATCTCCTCGAGTGGGGATCGAACCCACAACCAGTCGGTTTTACAGTCACACTTTGTGCCCTTGCGCCACGACTGGCCTCAATTTTTTTTATAAGTTTCCTAAATAAATGCCATATTTTTTAAAAGCTTTTTACTTCTTGCTATAATATATAATTCGGCAAAGCGAACAACATTCAAATTTTTCATAACGTTTATATGCAATAATAAAGAGTGCATTGGCCATAAATATTAATCACTTGTTAATAAAATTATCTTAAAGAGCTTAAAAGCTTCGTTGCGAGTATAACATTCACAATACTCTCGTGCGAAATTTCTCCTAAACTTTCACTTATTCTGGTTCGGTAGAATACATTCGACATGTAAGTTACGAAATTTCTCTAATGCGTTGATACTTAATAGGTACAGAATACAGATCTTAATGGATGTGATAGCATATATTAATTAAAAAATTTTAGAACAACAATTCTAAATTTGACTTTTTACAAAAAGGAAGATCATCTTCTTGCAAAATTTTATTTAAATATAGCTATATACTTCATTTCTTATAAATATTTAGTTTTTTATACCTACAGATAACACGTAGAGATCTCTCCTCATAAAAACTATAATAAATCATTTAAATTATTTTTACCCAGGGCCTTTAGCAGTGGGCGTGCCTGGTGAGCTTCGGGGGATGTGGGCCGCACATCAAAGATGGGGAAAACTCCCCTGGAGTATGCTAGTCAAGCCTACTCTGGAGTTCTGCAAATATGGATATCCGATATCGAAAGCTCTTTACGATGGATTCGAGAGTGCACCGTTCATCAAGAATGATCCACATTTGCGGTAAGTCTCCGAACAATGTGAGACGGATCTTGTTACTATAAGTTTAGTTTTATACTTTTAAAAATGTGATACGGAAGTGTGAGTTCAAATTCACAAATGTGGTTGATTATTTTAATACATCATAAAATTAATATTATACAAAGTACTTAAGACCTAAATAATATATTAATTTGCAAAACTAATGGGAAATTTATTTATATTATTAATTTTGCTAAAATTAGTTATAAATAAAATTTTAAATTTTACATACACAACGCCGCGCTTTACCTTGACACTTGAGCGCAGAAATGGAAATATATTTAAATATTATAAATACTCGTATTTCTTTTCTTCGAGTGGGGATCGAACCCACAACCAGCTTTACATCGAACGCACAACTTTACATCCACACTTTGTGCCTCTGCGCCACGATTGTCCTCTTATCTTAACTCAGCTTCACGCTGTATCCCGCACACAGCAGGGTAGGCAGAGGGAACCTAGTGTTAAGACACTTCGTTCCCCACTTTCTGGCGAATTCTGGAGGCATTGCGTGTTGAGTGGCAGAACTCAACGCCGCACTTAACCTCGACACCAGAACGAAGAAATGGAAATATAAATTTAAGTAAATATTTCATCTCCTCGAGTGGGGATCGAACCCACAACCAGTCGGTTTTAGAGTCACACTTCGTGCCGCTGCGCCACGACTGGCCTTATCTTAACTGGGATCTCTATTTTATATACATTTTTTATAAAAAAGTAGCACTACAAGTAATATATTATTGAGGCTATCTGTGTGGCGCACGGTCACAAGCGTGACTGTAACCCGATCACAGGTTATATTACGATCTCCATTTTGGGGAATTAATTATTATTTATGAATATTTTCATTTCTTCAGTCTGGAATCAAAGCAGAAATCGCGACCTTTATTTCCGCCACTCAACGTGCAATACCTCGAAAATTCGGCGGAAAGTGTGAAACGGAGTGTCTTAAGCTTAGGTTCCCTCTGCCTGAGGTTCCCTGCTATAAGCGGGATACGGCGTGAAGCTGAAAAAATGTAATATTGTATTAAAAAATATTGTAATAGAAAAAATATTGTAATAGTAGCGGATGCGTATAAATAATATTGATTAAATATATTAAAATTAAACGTGTCGATAAAGCTATTCTGATAACAATTAACAGATTATTATTACGCAATAATAGAAATCTTTTGTATTGACATGACGGTGATAAAATGGATGCCTTAAAAAAATCCCAACTTGTTTACAAGGCAAAAACCTGCAGTCATTGGTCTCAGGAAATAAGTAAACTAGTGACGAGGAAAAGGCCTTGTGCAATACAGAGGTCTCGTAATCAATTTTATTTAATAACCGTTTCTGGATATATAGCATGGTGTTGTAGGTACCCTACCACTGAGTAGGCCAAGTACTGACTTGGCCTAACCTCGCCGGGGATTAAAATTTAAATATAAACTGACTAGCAAAGATTTAAAGCAACGCTGCTTATAAAGCAGCACACAGCTAAATATGTACATATAGTTAACATTTAATTTTAAACAACTAAAAAGACAAAAAAATAAAAATCGATAATTTTATTCAATATAAAAAAATTAAGGCGCATATCACAGAGACAAAACATTGTGACATTCATGTAGAAGTACTAATTGGCATAATGTTTTTCAATAGTTCGTAGTTCGAACCAGTTTGACAGCATGGTAGCGTAAATGGAATGTGTCTTTCTGATCGTGGGTGTGAGTTGAAATCCCACTCGAGGGTCTAGCTCAGGGGTTCCCATCCTTTTCTTGATCAAGGATCACTTTTATATCATTCTCGGTAGCAGGTACCACTATTCATGTAGGTATAATAAAAGTTAACTGTGATAATCAAACAAGAACTTCGCCTCACCATCCCCAGACATAAAATTAAAATCGTTCGGGGACCACATTTAGATTTCTAAGGACCACTGGTGGTCCGGGGACCACTGGTTGGGAACCAGTGGTCTAGCTAGATATGCGTGATGTACTCAATCTTTGGAATCAAGTCCATATATGAAGTATGCTGATTATTGTTCATTGAAGCCATGGTTGTAGGTTAGATCCCCACTCGAGAAATTGATTTTTATTTTTTTATTTTCGCTGGTCTAGTAAAAATACGGCGTTATGTTCAGTCATTCAACACGCAACGCAGTGTATTGAATTCGGACAGAAAGCGGAAAAAGCGAAACAAAGCATGAACCTAAAATGTTATTGTTAATTTCAAATTCTTTGAATTTACATATAAAAACGTTAGTTTTTATATACAATAGAATGGCTGGTGTCATATAATCACAATAATGTAGGTTACATTTCTAAAGTATAGATGATACAATATAAGCTTTCAAATATAATAATTATAACTCAATAACGTACCTAAGTATGTGAAGAATATGGATGAATAAAATAAGATGCTCTTTTATAAAAAAAAAGGAAATTGCTCCTTTTTTTTTATATTCATTTCCCGGCTCTGCCTCGAAAATTCGGCAGAGAATTGGGAACGGAGTGTCCTAACACTAGGTTATCTCTGCCTATCCTGATGGAAAAAAACGTAAAGCTGCCATCGGTTTGTATTAATAATAAAACGATTTATATTAATAAACATTATTCACACTAGACTTATTTGTGAAGGCTATGCGGAAGGAATTCAATGTTTAAGGTTGTAAAATATAATCTATGTGTACCTACGTTATTACTAGTTCATTCAAAACAGTTGAATGTCAAATAGCTCTGTCCTGTTTGCTGGTAGTAGGTTCGATCTCCACTCAAGGAAAGGAAATATTTATTTAAATTTATATTTTAATTTTTTTCGCTCTGGTATCGAGGCAAAGCGCAGCGTTGCGTTCAGCCACTCAACATGAAATGTCACCAGAATCCGGCGAAAAATGGGGAACAGAGTGTCTTGACATTATGTTTCCTCTGCCTGCACCCTGTTGTTAGCGGGATACAGAATGAAATAGATTTTTTTAATGTCAAATAATAATTTATTTTCATAATATACTTTTATTTACTTTCAAAATGTCTATATAAACAAGTAGGTATCCATCGATCTATTTAAACTACTCTAAAAAAACTATTGCAAAAATTTAGAAACCATAACTTCATTCATGATATTTAAAATAATATACAAGTTTAAGAAAAAAAAACTTTAAAGCCATATTTTGCGCTTGACAAGGTATAATACTCAGTTGTTGAAGCCATGCAAATTATAATAGGATTGCATGGAACGAGCGCGAAGCACGTGCTTCTAATCTCTTATTCCACTGTATTTTATAAAAAGCAACGCCTAGTAATATATATACACCTAAGTCTTCATTTAAAAAATACTCACAATTTAACTAATATTATTTTCGTCCATCGTAGAACGATTCAGTAAGCAAAATACACATTGCAAAATAAATGTTTTTAAAGAAAAGGAAACGGATATGGGTGATAAAAAACAATGTAAAAAATATCTTTTCATCTTCTAGATTAAAATTTCACATGAAAATACATGTTAAAACATATAAATGACTAGCTTTTACCAATTTCGCCCGTAATATAGTCGCTTTACCGTAATACAATAGAATAATCTCTAGCCGCTAGCAGCTAGCCTGCTCCAACATTAAAAAACTTCTGACGAAAAGTAAGCTGTGGTTCCCCAATTTTAACAATGTTTTTCCTTGCTATTACAGTATAATTATATTTTTTACCAAAAAAAATAAACTTGTTTAATTTCCACCGGATTCCATAATCAGAACCTAACCAAACTTAAATGACCAAATTAAAATGGGACCACATGGGAAGCACTAACTTTTAAATAAAAAAGAATCTCAAAATCAGATCACCCAGTCAAAAGTTCTGAGGTAACAAACATAAAAAAAAATACAGTCGAATTGATAACCTTCTATTCTTACAGAAGTCGATTAAAAAAATTATGCCGACTTCAAATTGGTATAAAAACAAAACAGAAACTTGTACTGTTCCCTAATTTGAAGTATACCTAACTTAAATTAAAAACACACACACACACACACACACACACACTTACCAAATTAAGTACACGTGCTTGGAAGCCTAAATGGATCATCATACTCAAAAATTATTCAATTCCAACCTGATGAGCAAATTTTTTTGAAGTCGGTTCAAAATAATGTTTCAATTCGAACCAAACTTTCTGATATACAAAAAAACAAAAAATATATATATTGTTATTAATATTTACAGGAAAAAATATTTCAACAGTGCTAAGAATAAATTTCACAAACCAGGTACGATAGTCAAGCCTAGTGAGGCGTTTTGCAACACCTTGACAATTATAGCGGAGAAAGGTGGCGATGAACTGTACAATGGCACCCTCGCCGTCGAGTTCTTGGAAGATCTCAACAGAGTTGGCAGTATTATAACAGCGGAAGATTTGAAAAATTATGAGTAAGTATTAAATTGCAAATATTTTCTTTATTTAATTGATCTTTCGCAGACATTTTTGTGCCGTGTGATCCCGGCCTAAAATAGAATCACCATGGTACTGATGATGTCGGATTGTTTCCACCCCCGGAATTTAAAACCAGCGTGAAGTAGTAACGCGCTTGTTTCGGTACTCTTATTCCGCCAGCGTAGTCCCAAACCTTCAATAATGTTAATGCCTTTGAACGCAAAAGACAGACAAATCGTGACTCCTATAGGTGTATATTTTCGCCCATTTATGGACATCAGACGTGCTCATTAATTTTGCGTAACATTTAGTGTTTCAAGTTGTTTAAGTAAGTATAAATAATCCTCTGAAATTTCAACTTATATCACCACAGTGAGATCTTTTTAAAAATCTATTTCTAACAAGAGGTCCCAACGTATAATCCAAGGAGTAAATCTGAAACTAACATGAAGCATCTTAAAATAATTATTAACGCTTTTATTTTTTTACCTATATAATTAGCATAGAGCCTAGATTTGAATATTTGAGTACGACAATAAGTTTCAATATACTATTAATTTAGTATTAATATATGAAGATTACAACCGAAATATCTTCAAAATATATTAGGTACCTAGTAGTAAATAAATTCGAGTTATCTGAATTATTTTAGATGTTGAACGATTATATTTTGTAAACAAGGCTAAGCCACTCCTAATCAGTTATTTCAAAACAATGCTATCTGACAACTGCCACCTTCATATTTACTTATAAAAGATTTTATTTTAAAAGATTAAGTAGAAGATTAAGTAATATTTTTATTATTTATAACTTATAATACAAATACAAAGATGTTTTACTATATTTTTATATAGCGTTTTTTTTTTTGTGTAATAATAGGTCATTGTGTGGTAATACATGGGTCATTATTATGACCTTATCGTAATAAAATACGCTATATTCCTTTGTAAATAAATACACTGCAAAGCATAAAACGATAATGCGAAGTTATTATTACACAGGAAACCACAAAATTAGATACGTTATATATTCATAGTAATAAAAAAAAATTAAATCAGTAGAACAATGATACTTTAACCTGATACCGAAATGTCATTATTAAAATATATTCCATCAAAAACATAAATGTGACATGAGAGCCAAGTTAAATGTTAAGTAATGCCTTGTTCTCGACTTCACCGTCAAAAGAATGGGAAATCTATATGGGTGCTGAGTTCTGTATTCACTTGGAACAAAATTCAAGCTCTACATTTCACTCGACATTTTTATTTAAATAATTCGACTATAATATACGACTGGAGACTCTGTCGCATTTCTTGATGTAAATGGCATTATTAAACACAATTATGGATGTAATCATTATTGGTCACTTATAATAAAGACAGGAGAATGCCTTTTTAATAGTGTTATTTACAAGGTTTAAATTACTTATTTCTTACAAAATTATTTAACCTAATGTGCAGGTAAACTTTGTTTTTATTGACCATAATACAAAGCGTTAAAAATCATCGTAATAAAGTAAACGTGACTTTTTTCACGGTTGATAACAAAATTATTTTTATTACGAATGGCGTGGCCTTGTTTTTAGTTTACCAACAAACATTGTTCGATAGTCATTTGTATAATTATAATAATATTGATTAGTGATTACGATATCACCGGTTTATAATTGTAAAGAAAAATACAAAATAATAATATTTTTTTTAGATATCTTTAAATATTTTTCAATTAAATATATATGAGTTAGAGGACGCATACGCACTTAATATTTTGTCTTATTTTTCACTAAATGAATATAATAGGTAAATACTACAATATATAATAAAATAATACTATCGTCTTCCATCATACTTTTTCATGAATATTGTAAAAGAAATTACTGAAATTAATATTTACATCTCTTTAAGTGCCATCTTTTAGTATCTTCTACACACAACTGTAGGAGGCTACCCGAAACTTGGTTTCTGTGAACTTTATTGCACTTGCCAAGTCACTTCAATTAACCATCCGTTGTCATTGACACCTGCAGCGAACAAGCTTGCCTAGTGCCAAGAAACTGCGTTCTCCGCTTCGAAATTAGAGACATTGCGTGTTGAGTGGTAACAATGTGACGCTCCCTTACCAAAAGGAGGAAAAAAAATTAATACTTATTTAGAAAACGTCGCTTCCTGGAAACGTATGGTTTAGTAGTCAGAACGCCTGGTTGATTTTCTAAATAACTATTATTTTTTATTAGTGTGGAATAACACTTTAAAAATGTTAAAAAATAAATAAAAATTATTTAAATATATTTTTGATTTTGACATTGAACTTCCAACCATCGAAATGACAGTCAAAAGCTATTCCAGTGCTTCGTTTGTGCAAACAGATAGACAAAAATTTAAAAGATCGTAGAGTATTTAAGATTAATTTTCCCAAAATCCCTTTACATATGTTTTTCACATATAAATATATCCAATGTATAGACACAGTTTTTTTTAATCGTATTATCGAATAGATTGCACACCTTGAGAACCTAGTTAACATTTAAACATTTAAGAGTACCCTATCATAAAGTAAATTATAGGTAAACTTTTCACCTTTGATATTAAAGACGGGTAACCTCTTGCTTATTCAATTTTCAAATTGGTACGTAATAGGAACTAGAGTTAGATACAATTGTATTGAATCGATAATGTAATGTATATATCTACTAATAAAGCATCTTTTTAGTAAACAAAGAACAAATGTTAGTTAGTCCCTAGGCAGAGGGAACCTAGTGTTAAGTCACTCCGTTCCCCACTTTCTACCAAATCACCAGAGCGAAGAAATTTAAATTTATGTAAATATTTCATATCCTCGAGTGGGGATCGAACCCACAACCAGTCGGTTTTACAGTCACACTTTGCGCTGCGCCACGACTGACCTTATTTAAATTTTTTGGCAATATTTTCTTAGAAGATTTTTTGTTTTTTTTTTGTCTACATATTATAATATTAGTCTCACCACTTTATCATTACATCTATATAAGCGGAAGTAAGGAATGGAATAACATAGTCCAGAAAATTGATCTAGTTAACCAACATTTTTAATGCAATAAATAAATAATATAATATAATATGACTTTTCTGTTTATCCGAAATCGACAGTTGTGAGATGGGAATGGGGATTTGGGGGACTAGGAGAAATGGTTTTTTTTTACTTTTTCTTAAACACACACACATTTCTACAAATCGCGACATTGAGACATGAACAATCGACAAAATAGCTGAAAAGTAGAAAACGAAGTGTCTCAACTCTGGCCTACTCTGGTGTATGCGGGATACAGCGTCGAGGTAGAAAAGTAGGCAAGGTAGAAAAATCTCTCAAGGTAGAAATCAAAGTTTAATATTCTGAACTAAAAATTAGTTTAATCATAATATAAATACCGACAAATTGTTGCGAAATGATTTAATGATATCACTTGTTTTTACATCGAATTTACGATGTTTATTATTTCTAGAACCAAATGAATAATATTTTCTTGATAACAGCTGCACAGTTGTAGAGAAAAAAATACACGATGACTCATACATTTGTATGGTTTTAAACGAATCGAAATGATGAAATATTTGTTTAAAATTGTAAAGTCACCAGTCGTGGCGCAGGGGCAATATGCCTTGAAACGCGACAGGTTGTGAGTTCGATTGTCATTCGAGGAAATGAAATATTTAATATTTTCCTTTCTTGGCTCTGGTGTAGAGGCGAAGTGCGGCTTGAGTTCCGCCACTCAACACACAATGCTTCCAGAATTCAGTGGGAAGTGGTGAGCGAAGTGTTTTAACACTAGACTTGCTCTGCCTACCCTGCATACATGCGGGATACAACGTAAATCTGAAAAAAATATTAAACCCCTTAATATTATTTTCAAAATAATCAAAATTCATTTATGAATTATTATTTAAACAGCAGTTTATTAAAAATCAAGAACTTTCTGTATCCACTATAATTATAGCACTGATCTTGGAAAATTCCAAGTATGCTATTGGAATTTTTTAATTATTGATAGTATGATATTGAATATAAAATTGTACGAATACAATTATATTTGGAAATTCTTTTGTTATTATATATTCTCTCATCATTCGCTTTGTGCACAGATAAATTGAAATACAGGAGTCAATCAGAGGCTTCTCTATTTTCAGCATTCAGTATACAAAGGGTAAACAGACAATGAAAGCTTTGTAATACGGTCTCGTACCCTATTACAAATATTTCGTTGTCTGTCCATCAGTCTGTCACCACCTACCTACCAATCTAGTTACCTAACGCTGTTTTTTTTTATTTATAAAGATTATGGCATATGCCTATATGCAATGGCTATAATCGGAAACATTATATGTAAATTTAATAGAATCTTATAAGATTCGAATCGGAAGTCTTATAGGATTGGTGTCTGTCTGTCTAGCCTTTTCTTAAGACGATTTTTTAAGTTCACGTGGAGATATAAAACTGAAATTAATCCTTTTAATCAGCCCAATCAAAATATACAAGCGTATATTTACGCAACGTTTTTGCCGCATTT
The DNA here is from genome assembly GCA_013403705.1 of Heliconius hermathena. NCBI lineage: Eukaryota > Metazoa > Arthropoda > Insecta > Lepidoptera > Nymphalidae > Heliconius > Heliconius hermathena. The sequence continues at coordinate 38,203 of JAAIXJ010000220.1, forward strand.
TATATGAAATTCGTTGCGTAATCAAAGCCTGTAGGGTACTTTCCATGGACCTACGTCAATTCCATGGACATTTACAAAAAAAAATTGAACTTTCAGTACCTACAAATAAAATAAAAAAACAAAAAAAAATACTCATAGGTAGGTATATCACAAACAAAAACTTACAAACTTATTATTTGTAGTTAATTTCATAAAAATTAAATTAAATCAGCTTCACGCTATATCCCGCACACAGAAGAT
>JAAIXJ010000220.1:38627-153271 GCA_013403705.1 Heliconius hermathena
GAGAACGATATTTCTCGGTTATGTGTTTATGAATGAAAAGTAGAAGATCGGCAACGCTTAGTAGTAGTTTTTGTAATAGTACGTGTATGTGTGCGTCACACGAAATAAAGGCTTGGATAAAAATCGTGAAATGAAAAAAAAATCCTACGTCTAAACTGTTGAGGTACCTTGATTAATTTCTTTTGCTTTGTGTTTGAAATATTTTACCCTATATGCAGTTTCAGTAAATGGAGCGCTGCCGCTTCCACCCTGTATATTCTCTCATCATTCGCTTTGTGCACAGATAAATTGAAATACAGGAGTCAATCAGTGGCTTCTCTATTTTCAGCATTCAGTATACAAAGGGTAAACAGACAATGAAAGCTTTGTAATACGGTCTCGTACCCTATTACAAATATTTCGTTGTCTGTCCATCAGTCTGTCACCACCTACCTACCAATCTAGTTACCTAACGCTGTTTTTTTTTATTTATAAAGATTATGGCATATGCCTATATGCAATGGCTATAATCGGAAACATTATATGTAAATTTAATAGAATCTTATAAGATTCGAATCGGAAGTCTTATAGGATTGGTGTCTGTCTGTCTAGCCTTTTCTTAAGACGATTTTTTAAGTTCACGTGGAGATATAAAACTGAAATTAATCCTTTTAATCAGCCCAATCAAAATATACAAGCGTATATTTACGCAACGTTTTTGCCGCATTTTATATGAAATTCGTTGCGTAATCAAAGCCTGTAGGGTACTTTCCATGGACCTACGTCAATTCCATGGACATTTACAAAAAAAATTGAACTTTCAGTACCTACAAATAAAATAAAAAAACAAAAAAAAATACTCATAGGTAGGTATATCACAAACAAAAACTTACAAACTTATTATTTGTAGTTAATTTCATAAAAATTAAATTAAATCAGCTTCACGCTGTATCCCGCACACAGAAGATAGACAGAAGGAGCTTAGTGTCAATACACTACGTTCCCGACTATCTGCCGAATTCTGGAGACGTTGCGTGTTGAGTGGCAGAACTCAACGCCGCGCTTTGCCTCGACACCAGAGCGAAGAAATGGAAATATAAATTTATGTAAATATTTCATTTTCTCGTGTGGGGATCGAACCCACAACCAGTCGGTTTTACAGTCACACTTTGTGCGTCTGCGCCTGACAAGACTGGCCTCAAGTTAATTTCATAAAATGATGTGACGCCCGCAAACATAAGTGTGTCAACTTTTATAAACGACGTTCCCACAAACCCACGGCGGAGTTAGACCGACTGGCTCTTTATTTGATTATTTCTGTGCCTAATGATGAATCTCATCAAAGCAACATTGTCATAGGTCCAGACCAGTTTATTATTCTACTATCATCACGTGTTATTAATTGCTCCGGCACATACTCGTAAAGTTCAGAACTTATCGCGCTATATTTATTTATGTTTAAATACATATTTTATTTGTATAATTAGTTAGTTTATTTGTAAAAAATATTCCACTGATATTAGCGTAAGAAAAATTGGTTATTTTATAAGAAAATAATTTTAATGAATAGGTAAGGCTTATCAAAATATATTTTAGGTGCTTCCTTATCTACATATTCATATCAAGAGATATATTTTGCACCTATGGTCTAAAGTTAATATAAATTTATCCATCTCATCTATCTCCACCTTAAAGACCACCTATAGCTCCACTGGTGTTGCACGGGTCGTTGGCGGCGGTGATCACTTACCATCAGGTCATCCGTACGCTCGTGTCTCTTGTTTTTTTCCATTAAAAAATCACGAATTAATAACAATATTACTAAAATACAAAAAAATAATATATAACCAAAAAATAATAATTTCAGAGCAAAGATCACAGAACCTATCTCAGTGCCGCTAAGCAACGGTGACGTTCTGTACACTCCACCACCGCCCAGTAGCGGAGCTGTTCTGGTCAACATTTTGAACATTCTAAGTGGTTACAACTTTACCTCTGATAGTATTAATGGGACAGACAACAAGATACTCACATACCACAGGATTATTGAAGCTTTCAAATATGCGTTTGCAGCTCGAACCAAGTTGGGCGATTTTGACTACCTAGATTTAAATGGAGTAAGTTTGTTATTATTTTTGGAGTCTATTTTTGTTCTTTAGTTCATAATGTATTCATTGTTATTGTATGCACTGCAATGCAATTGATTTCATAAATAATGCTGTATAAAATACATAAAAAGAAAAAATAAAAAATAGAGAAAGACCTGAAAAATTGCAGATTAAATTTATGCTTTAGGTACATTTCATACACGTTAGCGGTTAGATAGTTCCTTCGAATCAAAAAAATATTATTAAAATAGCTTCACATTGTATTCTGCATGCAGCAGGCTCCTCCTGCTTATCCTTATAAGCAAGGGGAGCCTATTACTAAGTTATTCCGTTACCCATTTTCCCCCCAATTTTCAGAACTTTGTGTGTTTTTAAAATGTTAACAAAATTTTGCAGTTTTTGAGTAACATTACATCTCCGGAGTATGGAATGGAGGTGAGATTAAAGATCAATGATTCAACAACCAGCAACGATACGGCCTACTACGGAGCTACCGAGTACCAGAAGTCGGATTCGGGCACCGCACATATATCAGTTATAGCCAGCAATGGAGATGCCGTTTCTTTGACGAGCTCTATTAATTACTAGTAAGTGGATTTTACAACAAATATTTTATCATTCTTATTGACAAAATACCCAAATAAATATGTAGATCTAAACTGTCCTGTAAGAAATTTATGTGGAATTTATATTTTAATTTCTTCGCTATGCTGTCGAGGAAAAACGTGGCGTTGAGTTCCACGACTCAACAGGCAATGCCTCCAGAATTCGGCGGAAAATGGAGAATGGAATGTATTAAAAATAGGTTCCCTCTGCCTACCCTGCTGTGTGCGGGACACAGCGTGACGCTGATAAAAGATGCTATGAAATTGTTGCATAATTTCTATATTTCTGATTTTTAAAAGTAAATATATAACTAAAACATGAAATATAAACAGTTTCGGCGCGGGCTTCTCAACACTGAACACTGGTATCGTTATGAATAATGTCATGGACGATTTCTCTTCGCCTGGCATCACCAACTTTTTTGGTTTGAAACCAACTCCAGCGAACTTCATTGCACCGGGAAAGAGGCCTCTCTCCTCAATGAGTCCCAGCATCATTGTCGATAGAAATGGCAATGCAAAACTCGTTATTGGTGCTTCAGGAGGAACGAAGATAATTACAGCTGTTGCTTTAGTAAGTTTATTAAAGTTATTTATTGTAATAGTGTATTGCTATTTATAACACCATAGTGGTTCGCGGAAACTTAGCATTTATTTGACTTGGTGTTAGATTCAATTCTCACACAGTCTTTTATATGGATGTATCTATAGATGAAATAAAGAATCTATATTGTTAGTGCTCAAACATTACAAGTGAAGCGTTTTTAATATAATAATTATTTAGTACTAGCAACCCGAATGCGGATTTGCCCGCTTGTAGTACTTATTGTTATATTATAATTAAATTATTAAATTGTAGCCTATGCGTTTTTTCTATGTGTAAGAGCTATATTTCTGTACAGGTTAATCTAAATCCGTTCAGTAGTAGTTTCGTATTATTATTAAAAAGTCTAGCTTTTATACAATAAATATAAAAGTTTACTAATGTAAACAATTGATATAATAATATTTTAATTAGAATTGAAACTTTTCAGGTAACAATACGCAAGTTATGGTTCGATCAAACTATCAAGGAAGCGGTAGACGAATCTCGCATCCACCACCAAATATCCCCAATGTATATTAATTATGAATTTGGACTTATCGAGGTAAAAAGATTTTCCTTTGACATTTTTGTTAATATATACAGCCAAAGACAACATTTTTATCAACCATATCATATATACTTTTTTATTTAACAGTTTTAATATAAAACGGTTCTTTCAATTCTTTAATTTCTTTCCAGGATATTGTTGAAGGCCTACGAGCTAAAGGACATGGAATGGTGCGATATAGAAACCGCGGTTCGAACATATGTGCGCTATATAGAAATAAAACTGCAATCTTTGCAAATGCGGACTTCAGGAAAGGAGGTGATGTTGCTGGAGTAGACTAAAAACTTAAATTATAAATATAGTTCAATTTTTTCTATTAAACAATTAATATAAATTCAGTTGAGAAATATTTTACTTCACCAAAAAATATCAGTGGAATTTTAAAGTATTACTTATCTGGAATAAAACTGATCGATTTGCCACGCTGGAATATATGTTTTTGGGATTGATCGTAATAAGTGTAAATACAATATTCCAAATAAAAAAAATATTATAAAAAATATATTTATCATCTAGAATTCTAAATGGTAATCATAATCATGACTGACAATTATGTTACTTTTGCTTTTTTCCTGATCTGCAAATATATATATTTATTATAAGCATATTGAATCTCTTTGTACAAATACAGTTACTTTGTATTCTTACTATTTCTTAGTATTTTATGTGTAAGCAAATCAATTACAAACCTAATCTTGCAATTTTGATTATTAAGCTAATTAAGGCCGCAGCGGCACAGTGTCTGTAAACCTCGACGGCTGTGGATTGGATTCCCATTCTCTCACTTTAGCTGCAAAACAAAGCGCGGCGTTGAGTTCTGAAATTTCAAAACAGTGCTTAAAATTTACGCCGCAGTTTCATTGAACATTCAAGTTAAACATGTAAACTTGCTTACGTAACTTGATGTAGTTAAGTATATCTTAAGATTATTGGATAAAATCTTCATATTTTAAGACTTTTTTGAGATAATTTTGAGAAAACTATTATATTATAACTATTACTATTTGTGTGTATTTTTCTAACGGAACGGCATATTTTTTTAATCCATAACTAATTGCAATTTAAAAACGCACATCCGACAATTATATGAAAATCAGTAGCTTAATAAACTAAGTCCAATCTCAAATATTCTATGTATTTATTTTATAAATAACAAACGGGTAAAGCTTGCATATATTATTTATACCGTAGTGTACGTTGCATTTCAAAATTATATTTAACATTTTCAACGAAATAGTAGGTATATCATACTGAATATTTCAATGCTGTACAATTTACAATTTATGTATTATATTTAGTTTTAATTAAAAAGTATTAAATATATTACTATATATATGACGCAGTAAACCTTTACTTTTTTTACCTTTTTCACCACAAAACGATTCGTTTGTCAATATTTCATTGTATAAATTACATATACTTTGTACTCAAATAATTTATAATATTTATTAACTATTTAAATGTATTGTGAAATAAGATAAAACAGATATTTTATTCTACAGAAACATGAATAGTAGTAAATTATATAAATCCATATTTATTCCAATACATTATTAATAAATCTATCTATGTGTATATATTTGTGTAGTACTTACCCTAATGTGTAATATAATAATGACAATAAGTAATTATGTATTTTCGTGCTCATAATTTACTTGTCATTAATTCGCAGTAAAAATACCAGTGAATGAAAAAAAACTGTATTTGCCTAAAATCTTTCAATTTCTCACCAATCTTTCAAAATTGTGGAGTTATTACCACAGATACCTATACTTTTGTTTTTAGTTTTTTTTTTTATTATTTTAGATACATGAAAGTATTACTTAAAAATAATCAAAGTTGATGTGTTTGTATCATATTATTACCGAATGTATGTATTTATCACTGGATATCTGACATGATCATTTCGATAAAAATAAAAAATATTAAAATTTAGTTACATTGTTTTTTTTATGTTGTCTTACATTTCATTTCCCTCCAAAATATTCGCACATAAAATGTAGTTATGGTTACCTATAACAAGTACCTATCTATTTTAATTTTCACCTATATACAAATAACAGCGGCAACTATCATTATTTATTATGCAATTGTTAATAATTTTTGAATTATTAAAAAGGTATCAAGCTCAAGTAGACTACGGTCAATGAGTCGTGGCCGCCCTAAAGTTAGCTGTAGATGGCTACGCAGGTTTACTACCAACTACTAAAAAGTACTAATTTTAGAAAACGTATAAAAATTTGAACGTAACGAACCTGGTCGGTTTCCAGGAGGCGCGTGTTCGAGTCCCGCTACGTTATATATACATACTAATATCTATATATACATACTAATATTACGTACATTACATTACATACATACAAATACATATAAAGATACTTTTTCATAAGAGAAAAAAAAATCACACACACACACATACTAAATATTATTTTGTTTTGCCAAATAGTACTGCTTCAAGGATTTTTTAAAGACGTGAACTTATTTACAGTGACAGATGGTAAGTCATTCCACAAAAAGACGCTTTTCACAGTGAAGGAATCATTGAAACCTACTGTATTACTGTATTAGAGCGGAGGTTGATATGAAGTGGGGTATCGGATCCAAGGAATGCGAAGCACTCCTTAAGGTAGTGAGCAGTGTTAGGATGGAAAAGAATAAAATAGATAGTGCAAAGTACATGGAAATATCGACGATGCCGAACCGTCAACCATTGAAGCTTATTGCGATATGAGGATATATGATCGAATTTTCTCAAATTAAAAATGTATCTGATACAGAGATTTTGAAGGGGCTCTAGGTGTACTTGTGCTAAGTCAAGGCAACAGGAATCGGCATAGTCGATAATGGGAAGAAGGAGGGAAGTGGCTAATGAAATTTTTGTTTTAATTTGTAGAAAATTTTTCCATCTTCTTAGAGAACCCATTGTGGCAATTAGAGATTGTTTTATTAAAAAAATATTGGATACTTGGTATGCAGGAAACGACTTATTGGTTAAATAATTATTAACATCTAACGTTAGTTAATATGGCATACATTTTATGCTGAAAAACAAACAAAGTGTCAATTTTTATTTCTTTTTATTAAAAAATATATAATTTCGTTACTATACTAACTTTCTCTTTCTGTATAAGTGATAAAGCAAAATTAAGTGACAGTTTATTGTACATTATTATATAAAATATTTAAGATGTAACTTAATAAAATTGAACTATTTTCTACTCTACATGGTTCTATTTTCTACTCAACTTTAATTACGCTATTTTATATACATCTTCTAGCTCTTCTTCAGCCTAGCTTTGCCTCGACACCAGAGCGAAAAAAATGAAAATAATCAAATTTCATTTCCTCGAATGAGAATCAAACCTAAAACCCATCGCGTTTACAGTCAAACGCTTGTGCCCCTGCGCCACGACTGGCTTCAATATATATAGCTTATTAATATTATTGTAATCATTAATCAATATCAAGCACAATTATGATTGTTTGCATTGTAATTGCATTGCATTTATTTATTTATTACTAACATATAAATATTAATGTATAACATACCTACTTGTTTTAATTTATAAAACCTTAAATATAGATGACATTATTTTTCATATGTTTCAAAGTTTGACATTTTTCAAAACAGACTCAACAATATATACATTCAAATTAAGAGATTTTTAAACAACAATAATTGTTTTTAATTATTATAATGAATAAAATAATTTACAATATGACTATAGAACTTCGTTATACTTATTAAATAACATCAAATAAATGGCTATTTTTTTAATATGTCGTTTTTTTAATATATGTATACATTAGAAAATAAAAATTGATGCAGTTGTTAATAAATAAAAACATAACATAATTATTCAGTTCAAATTTTGCATTTTAAATTAAATTTTCAGCACAAATTAAATTAAATTAAATTAAAATTAAAATTTATTTATTAACAAATAACATGTACAATTTTTGTTACATCTGATGGTACCCACACTAGGTAATCCTGTATCGTGGGTTCCAATATATGATTTTACAATTTAAGTTTAATGTTGACACTCGTTTTACAAGAGATAAATAATAATAATACAGTAAAAAAAAGGAGGTAAATAATCATTAGGTTATTTTAAAACAAAGTAAAGTTTTTTTTTTTTTTTGAAAAATTTAGAAAAATTGTCATTTCAGTTAAGATCAATAAAGTTAATAATAATAGGTACTATTGTATATGTGATAAAAGATTTTCAGTGTTATTACAGTCTAAAGAAGTGAGCCAGGACGAAACAAAGAGATTGGTTTTTAACATGAACGGATTTACAATTAAAATAACAACATTTAAAAAACAAACAAAATGCATTAAAATAAAACAATTTAAATATCAACAACTAATAACAACTAAGGTTTTTTTAGGTTTTTTAAGCTAAGCTTTATCCAGTATTAAGACAACACATTCTTCACTTTCTACACGGTAGAACCGAAATTATTTTATTATCATAAATGTAATTCATATTTTAATTACATAATTTTTTTTCCCAAGACAAAAGACAAAAAATATCGAAAAATTCTCTAAATGTGAATAGGTCACTATCCACTTTCATCAAAATAGAATAATATGAGTATAAAAAGAAAACAGTAAACAAATGAATATTTAGGAACTAACTAAAAATGCATCTTTCATGGCTTCCACGGGAGTCACAAATTTAGTTGAGCCGATCAAAACCACATTATCTATACCACTGGTTATGACACTCCTGTGTAACTGTTTACATTCCTCCGCTGTGATGCCACCCACCACAAAAATGATTACTGTGGGATTATCTAATGGGTGTTTTGCATTTTTTTTCTTACTTGTCAGCATACTGTAAAAGAAAATTTTATAATTATTTAAACTTCTCATTGTTTCTAATACATATAAGAGTAGACAAAGAGAAGGGCAGAGTAGACAAAGAGAACCCGGTCATAGACACTCCGTTCCCCACGCACTGTCCAATTTTTGAAACACTGCATTCATTCATTCATTTATTATTCTCGTGGTGGTGGACAAAGCTCACCTTCAAGTTCCGATACTCAAGGGTGAGCTTTGTCTCATTCCCCCAAGTGGACATTAAATCCATAACTTTCGGGTTTACATACAGACGCTGTGCCGCTGCACTTTGCCGCTCTTATATGTACGTAATATGCATTTTAATTTTATAAAATAAGGAATAATTCTATTGATCAGCACATTTGTATATTATGAGTAGCAGTTATAAAGTGAAATATTATTTGATATATTGTTTAATTTTATTATATTTATTACTCAAATCAGGTCAAATAAAATTATTGTAAATATCTTATATTATATTGAGTTCACTAAACAATATTGTTTTTTAACAAGGAATCGAGTAAAAAATAAATAGGCAGCTAAGTAACTTGACAAGTAAGTATGGATTAATTGATGGATATACATAGATAGGTACATGTCAAACTAATAAGTGAAAAGTGGGGAATGGAGTGTCTTAACACTAGGTTCCCTCCGCCTACTCTGCTGTGTGCGGTATAGAGCGTGAAGCTGATTTAGTTTTCTTTAAGAGCATGTTAAAAATATTACATACTTGAGTCCACTGCGCAGTAAGTCCTTAATACCTTCATTTCTATGTCGTAGGTCAATTAAATCTGGTCGGTCAGTATTAACTAAATCGTCGACCAGCTGTTGTAGAACCCCGCGGTACTCGTGGCCGGTGCCGACTTCACATGGCTTCAACACTGAATTATATCTGGAAAATGACATATACATAATTATTTATTTATGAAGAGAGTGTTTTAACACTACGTTCTTTCCTCCAAATATAGGAGATGAGCAAAGATACAAAATATAAAATATCTATATATTTTTTAAAAAAATCTTATTTCAATTTAGCACACATAACGAACCTATGTCCTATGTGTTTAAAAATGTGTTTTTTTACTATACAGTGTTTAACTCAGCAACGTAGTTTCCGCAAACTTGAAATATTCTGTCTTAGACTTTTACTTTTAGAAAACTATTTGTATAGTGTTAACAAATTCCATCCACCACTTTCCGCCTAATTTTTTTCAAACCATTGCGTACTAAGTCGCGGAACCCAACGCCGTGTTTCGCCTTGTTACTCTATAAAAATTATCAATTTCCGCTAGTGGCAACCGAACATACAATCGCTGCGTCCCGACGGCCTCTAACATTTAAAAAAATATAAAATTTTCACTTATTCAAATACATAGAAAAATAACTCACTTATTCAATATCTTCCTCATCTGAGCGATGTCCAGCAGTTTATCCATAATTTTATTAGTTATATCCTCACATTGTTCGGGCGACACTATTCCCAGGTCACTTAATTGTAAACTGTCGTGGTCCTCAAATATGGCGACGCTGAGTGTCTCGCGCAAGCTGTCCTCGTGTTGCTTGTTAAATGTTACTTCGTTACCGGTCAAAGAGTACACGTGAATAAGAAGTGCTAGAAGGTTTTCTAGTGGTAGATTCCTTTCTTTTCGAGTTTTTATTAGATGACTTATCTGAAATTGTGAATCAAAAATCGTCAGTATCACATTTGAAATAGCTATTTATGTTAGAATTCGTAAAAAAAAGTTTTTTATATATGCATTAACCGACGCCATAGTGGTTTAGTAGGTCTGTCAAAGTATACAGTGTACACGCGCTGGTTATAGGTTCACCTGGTCCAATTTGCTGAAATGTTATTTGAATTAATTTTTATTCCCCACTTTATTAAAAAGGAGGGGAGATGTTGAATACTGCTACTCAACAATATCAAGTTTTTTTATAATACATATACTTTTCGTTAACTTAAAAACTAAAAACTATCCAAATATACTTTAAAATAATGACCGTTTTCTTATATTTCTTTTACCAACCTGATGTAAAACACTTGTAGATTCTCTGCTAGTGACAAGATTCTGTAAAATCTGTTTTTCCAAATTCATAAGCAATTCCAGTTGCACTCGTTTCGGTGACTTCAATGTTTGTACGATAGCTAGAGATTGTTGGAGAACGCCTAAATGCTTTGGTATTATAGTGTAATTACCTTAAAATTAAAATAGTTATTTAACTTATTTTGTAAATATATTATCATTAACTAATCAATTATAATTTATTTTTTTCTATAATATACAAAATAAATTATATATAAAATAAATCGTTTTCAATAGCATAAGTAAATAAGTTATAGCAATTCACTTTCTCAGGCAGACAAAGTCGCAAGTATAGCTATTATATAGAGATGCGCCGAATATTCTTTTGGTATTCGGTATATATATATATATATATATATATATGTGTGTGTATATATATATATATATATATNTGTTTAACCTTTAGTAGTATTTTTGTAGTAGTAAGTGTTTATGTTATTGGGATCTATACGTAATCGCGTCATACGAAATACAGGTATGGATAAAAATCGTGAAATGAAAAAAAAATCCTACGTCCAAACTGTTGAGGCATCTTAATTAATTTCTTTAGGTATAGGTTTGAAATATTTTACCTATATGCTGTTTCCGTAAATGGAGCGCTGCCTCTTCCACCCTGTATATATTTATATATATATATATATGTATATGTGTATATATATATATATATATATATATATATATATATATATACCATCTTTTTCAACATCGTCGTGCCGTATTGGGCCAATATCGTATTCGGCCGAATTATTCGGTTATGGTGCCGAATACATTCGGTTCGATTATTTTTATTTAATTATTATTATAAATTAAATGAGTCTCACTTAATGCTATGTCTATCTCCTTCGCATGAGCGGAGCGGTGCCAAGGAGATAGACATACATAGAATAGAATACAGACATAGAATATTCGGTGCATCTCTAATATAAATATAGTTATAGAGTAGTTTTTTTCAAAAAATACTTAGCAAAGAATATTTATTTCCATTTACATAAAAAAAATATCATTATCATGTCACACGTTTACATCTACCCTAAAAATAAACACGATTGCAAAAAAAATGCTCAGACTGGATCAAGACACTTACTTACCATGACATTGAAACTCTCCTATTACACGTCTAATGACATACAAGCACCCACAAAATAATACACACACATACAAACATATACACATATACACGTTCAACCAAATGCATGTATAAAAAAAATAACTTATTTTAAAATGTTTATTGTGTTAAATATTAAAACAGATATCTAAGATATTGTATTGGAAGAGCGGGATCTCCTAATACAGGCATTACTTGCTTAAAAAGTGATCTCTGTAACAATTATTTCTGTGTAAAATCTGTTGATCAAATAAAGTATTTTTATTTTTTTTTTATTTTTTATCTAAACAAAAACAGGAAAATTACCTTTAGTAGCCAAAACAATTTTTTCAACACTTTGCGGTGTAACTTTCAAAAGCGTTTTGAGTCCAGGTGACTTTTGGACATCTATTTTAGACAGTTTATTGTATAGATCGAACATAACTTCTTTTTGGGATTTATTTATCATGTGATCATATGTTTGCGAACAGGACTCGTCGTGGGGGTGGTGGAGGCAGCCTGGGCTTAATTGTAAATCCTCGGGATGGGCGAATCTACAAAACAATAGATAATTTCTTAAGGCTAATAAAAACATCACACTGTTGAAGTGCATTTAGGACTTATATGACATTATGAGATGGTTAGCGACCCACTCTCGGCTTCATCCACTGTAGGTTATTCTTATATTATAGCTAAACTATACAAAATTTTAACATAAATTGTAGCTATATTACTGCAAACTTTATAATATTGAGTGGTAATGATGGTACCATCAAATACTACTCAACTGTGTTTATTTGGGTTATACATTACAAGAATATAATTACCTAAATAAGTGAAAATTAATTTTCTATATAAGGCACAATTATATTTGCCAAGTGGGAATAGAACTCGCAACTGTCAAGTTTCAGTCATACATTGTCCCACTGCCCCTTATTATAAATAACATTTTAAAACAAATAGCTTACACATTAGCTTCACAAAGTGGAGACATATCCACAGCGATATCATTAGAATGTCCAGGGAACCTTGGTAGTACTGTCATTATTTTATCAAGAACTGACTCGCTGGCATGACTTGTAACACCACAAAGGTCTAAAGTACGATCTACTATGATGACGGAAACAGGATTCGAACAATTCTGAAAGAAAATATATTATATAGAAAAGCCTAAAACACAATTGAAACAAACAAAACAAATTGAACATCTGAAACATCTGACTTCATAAAACATCTGACTGTAGGCATAATAGTTATGGGTTTGATTTCCACTACAAAATTATTTCCATTTTTTCATTCTAGTAACAAGAGAAAGAGCAGTGTTGACTTGCACCACTCCACATGCAATTTCAAATTTCAAATAAAGTATAATATACACTAGGTTTCCTTTACCTAATTTGCTTATAAATAAATAAACTTACATACCTTTCTTCTAGAAGTACAGATTGGGGAATTTTCCAATATACCAGCAATTATAGAGCTATATGCACCCATGAAAAATAAATCTTCTTTCATTCTCATTGATTCTAACATACTATTAAGACTGCTTGCCAATCTTCTAGCACGTAACCTTTCATCATTATTTAAAGAATATAAATCTATAGAAGGACTGTCAGGCATTATGTATCCGTCATACAAAGGATAAACATTTGCATATGGAGGGGTTAAAAATATAGTACTTGTTGGACACATGACAAAGATAGGAGAATAGACAACCTCGACAACACATTGCTGAAAGAAAAAAAATTGTAATTAATACAATGACTTGATGTACCAAACTAAGTATAAAAGAATTAATTGTTATAATAACACCATTGTGGTGCTGTGTGACAGTCTGACTGTAGATTCAATCTCCATTTGGGGATGATTATATTTATTTTTATTTCCCTCACTCTTGTATACAAAGTGCATTGTTGAGTTCGACCACTCAATACAGCATCTTAACAGGAGGTTGCTCTGCCTACCATAATATCTAGGAAAAAAGGTCAGGCAATTATAGCCACTTCATTCTTAATTTTCTACCCAAATTTGAGATATGAATTCAGAATTACCAATGTGAGAAAACAATATGAATATAATTCATTCCACACAACAAAGTAATAATCAAAACCAAAACTGTTGCACTCTGGCCCTGTCTCTACGCCAAACAGGCATTGTGATATATATGTGTTATATCATATTTTGTTATAATGAACATTGTATAAATACATACAGTTTTCGCAATCCATTCCAAAAGCATGCTTTCAAGTTGTTTAGTGGCTTCGGCTGGTGCTCGTCCAGATGCCAATATGTCACTAACATCTTTATTTTCATTCAATTCCATGTAAACCACATCTAAACTTACACATGATATTAGAATACAATGAGTAAAATCACTGTGGAGAATGATTTCTCTAATAGATTGAAGTTGAGTGTTTGTTGTTTGTGAAATAAATACAGCTTTTCGGTGTTCCTTTTTAGAAGACTGTAAAAGTAGATAAAATAGATATATCACATCCTTTTAAGATAAAATATAAAAAAGAGTAAATATAAAAAAAAACAGATAATTACTTCAAAAGGTGATAAAGACTTCACAGCGGATGCCCCACCAGTGAGAAGACTGAACAATCCCCCATTCCAATGTAAGCATTCTGCACTATAATCATCCAAGTATACTACTGCACCTATTATTCGATTATAAACTTCCGACCAACACGCTTTATTAAATTCTTTTAAAGTTGGAGCCATTGTAATTAAAAAAACATAGGTTTAGTCAAATTCGAAATTGTTATATTGATAGAAATTACTACATCGCTGATTTACAACCCACTGCTTACAGGTTTCAATTAAAATACATGATTTTTTATGAAAACTAAAAAAGTGACATTCGCTAGTAAGAAAATTGTTATAATTATTTATTTATATTACTCTTAACTATTACAACTACGCAATGAATATGACTTAATATAAATATTTCAATTTCATTTTATTTTGTTTACGAAATTCATTGGTTAATGCCCAATCAGCAAGTAAATATCGTGTCAACTGTCAAGTGCTAAACTAATCGTAAGATGTCAATGTCAACTAATTTTGGAATTTTTAATTTATTGATTTTAGGCGTGTCACTTTAATGTGTATAATTGTCTAAAAAAGATACGGTACTAAGGTACGATATAGGTCTAATAACCTAAAATGACGATAAATAACAAAAAAATACGGTACACGAATTTATATCTCGCATTATGGCAAACCAGGCTTTTATTGATTGAAGTATTTAATATTAACATAAACAATTTTAATGTAAATAAGAAATAGATTAATTAATATGTATAAATATATTAGAGTTCTGACACTCAACATTCAATGCCTCCAGAATTTGGCGGAAAATAAGGAACTGAGTGTCGTAACCTTAAGTCTTAACACTAGGTTGCCTCTGCTTACTCTGCTATGAGCGGGATAGCATGAAGCTACAAAAAATATTAACATATTTAAAAAAATAAATAAGAAAAACTTCTTTTTTCTGTCTTACTCATAGAGAAAAAAATGGTTCAGACTTTCAGCTTAGTTGCTTTCAGTTTCTATGAAAAAATATCCATCAAAATGTATTGTAGACAATAGTTCCAACTACGTTAATAAATTTTAAAGATGTTCTATAAATAGATACGATAAGAGGAAAATGGTATTTTTGTCGTTAATTTTATTGTTATTGTAATAAATCATCTGAAATAAATTATTTATTTATCGGACATTAAATAATATATACAAGCACAAACAAGCACAAAAGACGGTAAACAACATTCTTTACCAGCCAACTATGTCGTGTGAAATATGATTAAGTAGGTGTGTTTAATATAAATTTAATATATTTTTTAGGATTTACATTATATTCCGCGAATAGTAGGGTAGACAGAGAGGCCGTAACACCTGTGATGCATATGATTATTACCATTTATAAAAAGTTTTATATAAATATTATTTAATTGATTTAAAATAATTGAGGCCAGTCGTGGCGCAGGGGCAAAAATTGTGACTGAAAAAGTTTTTTGTGACGAAATTTTATGTAAAAAAAGTTTACATAAAATTTCGCACACAGATTTACGCGAATTTTCAAATTTGAATACGGTAAGTAATAAAAGTGTATTGCTAGAAGCCATAATTTCAATTAATAATAAAATTAATAATCTAAAAAGATTTTTCCTAATTGGTTGGATTTTACAAATTATCTAACTCCAGGACTTTCAAATGGTCAACTAAAATCAAGTCTTCTTGGTTTTGAAGATTAGTAGAGGCAACAATTATAGAACTATATACAGGGTGGAAGTGTCAGCACCACATTAAATGAAACCACAGTTTTAACTACTCTATAAAAGCCTAATATAATTCAGAAAAAAATAAATTCCCAAAAATGAAAAAGTTTTTTTTTCAAACAAAATAAATAATAAAATTGTCATTTTAAAACAAAACGCCATTTGTAAGGATGACGCACGCACACATAAACCTATCAAAGGAACACCGCCGCACACGCCTCATTTCGAAATCGAGTCGTATGTATTGGCGATAAAGTTCAAAGTTGTTTAACCTTTAGTAGTATTTTTGTAGTAGTAAGTGTTTATGTTATTGGGATCTATACGTAATCGCGTCACACGAAATACAGGTATGGATAAAAATCGTGAAATGAAAAAAAAATCCTACGTCCAAACTGTTGAGGCATCTTGATTAATTTCTTTAGATATAGGTTTGAAATAGTTTACCCTATATGCTGTTTCCGTAAATGGAGCGCTGCCTCTTCCACCCTGTATATCGAGGAAGACTTTCAAGCAATAGTATAGATAGAATAAGAGGAGTCACTAAACCTGCCTGTGATAACATTTTATTTTATTTTAAATAAAATTAAAGATTGCAAACCTTTAACAAACACTGTTAAAATAGAAATGAAATTCAAAACATTAAAGTCTACTAGTACTGGGAAATTAAATATGCAATTTCATACAACATAAAATTGTAATACCAATTTATTTTGTACTTAATTGTGTATTGCTTTATTCTTCGTTTGATTTTGTTTTCGTACATACTAAAAATACGGAATTATTTAAATATTTAAAGGTATCATCCTCATAATCAGCCCATCTCTGTTTAATAGATAGGCCTCTCCAATTGATAAATTCGAGTAGTCCATGTACCTCTATAATAGGTCTCCATTTTCCTATTTATATTTAGAATCTAGAACATAATATGTATTTATAACAATTTTTTATTTTTATCACAAAAAACCTGAAATTTTGGGATTTTTATTTGTAACTTTAAACAATTATTGTGATTTATTAACTTTTTATTCTGTAACTTATCATGGTTTGTTTAATCTAATTATTTCAAATACATGTTAACAAGTGGGAATATTAATTAATGATCATCTTCATAGCCACTGGGCAAAGCATTGACATGGGGGTTGTGGAAAAGAGACTTCTGGCCATCACCCCATGGGAAACGCTGAAAATATAGACATTTTTATTAATATAATTATTTATAGGGTCAGTGAGATACAATGAATTCAATTTCAGCTCGAGGGAAAAAAATATATTCATTTCTCCGCTCAGTTAAGACAAAGTGTAGTTTAGAGTACTACCACTCAAAAATAAAATAAAAATTTAAATATAACATATTTATATATTTTACACTATGTAAATAATATATCAAGCTATGCCTAATTATTAATATTCATCAATCAATAATAATGTTACAGATATATCTTATTAGATGTTTAAACTTCACAAAGTGTCACTTTGTCCAACTGCGAAAACAGTTCAATATGAATGTTACCATAAGAATCAAACCAGTAAATTGATAAACCATGAGAATATGTCCACATTAAATTTAAAAAATAAATAATTCAACTACATTAAAAGTACAAGAAGTAAAGTTTTGCTTCAATGCATTGTTTTCGAACGAACGAGACGAACAAACGAGAACCTAGTGTCAAGACATACTGTCTTCCACTTTCCAACTCTATTTGAGACATTGCATATTGTGATGGAGGACAAACAGTCTTGTCAGAGCATGGAAATAAAAGTAATTAATTACTCTGAATGGGGTTCGAATCCACAACCATCACATTTACAGCCAGACTTTCCCATAGTCGCAATGGATTTATAATCATAATTTAAATCGTAAGTAGAGTTGTTCTACCTTATTATTATTTTTTGATTTGAATGTATTAAATAAATAATATTTTTTATATATGATAAATATTTTAAGCATTAATAGTATAAGAAATAATTTAATATCAAATTTAAGTCAACATTGTTGAATCATTTATTTTTGCAAGTGTAGTAATAGTTAATATAATAAATTTATGTAAATATTAAAAATTTACCTTGGAGCGAACGCGCATATACTCGTAAGCTATGAATGGAGCTCGCTCATGATGCTCCTCCTGATGAGCAAGATAGGCATTCAGCATACCTAGTCCAACAGCTGGGATCCCTACAAAGAAGGACAGCCTCTTCCACAGTTTCCAGCCACCTAGTTAAAAATGTCTTAGTTAATTTTGTACCGAAAAATAGATAAGAATTCCCTAGGTTATGCGATTACATAATGTATGAAAAAGTATTTCAATAAATTTACCTCCATGTCCTCCAGCGGTTGCCGCGTGGGAAGATAGGCGAGCGTTGTTTTTAATATACAAGCACGCAGCTCTTTGCAAATACGATGCCATTTTTACGATTGAAAAATTTTAGTATATATCTTCACAATTGTCAATGTTATCAAATGTCAAAGTTTTCAATCGATTTACTTTTCGTAGACAAAATTTGTCTTTGATATTATTTTTCTTTGATTTCTTGTCTATTACTGTTAATATTTATATCGTCAGTAAATCAATAACAATATATTGTTTTAGATGCTTATTTATTCAAGAGAATTTATGTCAGTGTCATTATGATTAATAAAAAAAATGCATTTAATTATTAAGTACTTAAGTTGTTTCAAATGTTTATTGTGTTATATGTAATATTTGTAGGAAATAACACGAGGTTTTTATTTTAAGAAATATTTTATATTTTTACTATTACTTTACTTTTAAATAACTTAACTATTATTACTATTTTTAAATAATAAAGATTATAATAATATTTTGCTTCCTAGAATCGTGAAGATTTTTTTGTGTCTTTTTTATTGTCCACATCTAAGAAATCCACAGACCAAAAAAATTGTAAACAGCAATTATAAAATATTTATATTTACGAACTATGTATTATGGAAGTAATCTTAAAATAGCATTTTTAATGTCAATATGTGACTATTAATATGGATACCAGTTATCGTGTTCTAATATTATTTTGTCACACTTCTATTTTTATTTTAAAAAATACATATCATTTTACATAATATTTACTTAAATTTATATTTCCATTTCTTCGCTCTGGTGTTGAGGTTAAGCGCGGCGTTGAGTTCTGCCACTCAACACGCAATGCCTCCAGAATTCGGCAGAAAGTGGGGAACGGAGTGTCTTAACACTAGGTTCCCTCTGCCTACCCTGCTGTGTGCGGGATACAGCGTGAAGCTAATTTTTTATATCATTTTACTCAATTCATAGGACATACAAAATTAATTCAATTACGTATATTTTTCAAAATTTTGTATTTAGGTACATATATAAAGCTATAAATCTATCATGGCACCTGAAACAGATCTTACAATATTATTATTTGATATCTAGGATTATACTTATTCATATTATGCTTATAGTAACAAAGCTGGTTGATCAAATTTTAAAAATTGATCCTTATTAGTTGTGTTGAGTGATGGATTAATGTGGTCGCGACTATTGAAAAAATTCTCAAAACTTTTCTTAGGAGCTACCTGAAACAAGGGAAATTTTATTTGATATACAAAATTCCTAACAGCCTAACAGATATGAGCCTGATAGATACGAAGGTGAATAAATATACTACAGACTTGTAGAGTACCTTTTTAACTTTTATATGTTCAAAATTAAATCCCATATAAAATGCAGTTTGTTGTATGTGGCGCAAGTTTCTCAATCGAACTTTAGAATCCCTTTCCAATAATCGCATTAGTAGTGCTCTCGCTCCTTTGGATAGATTTTTTGCTTCATCAGGTAATGTGCCAGGAGCCGTTTCGGAGTGTCCCACCTGCTGTATGCTAAAAAACATACGTAATACATAATTATAATTAAAAATATTAAACTTATGTATTCAATCATGTACAAACCATTTACAGCGAATCAAAGTTTTGACTTAATAGAGAGAACAAAAGGATTTAAGCTCACAAACACACACAGATAAATTAGTGAAAATAAAGAATAAATCTACCGTATATAACATAAATAGTATATTAATAACCTGTTATTTGAATTGATACTGGTATTTCCTAAAGAACTAGATGGATTTTGAGTAACGGTGCTTTTTGTTGCCGAAATATTTACAGCAGGCGTCGGAAACTGTAAAAAGCAAAGAGAGAATATATTAATACAAGTTTATTATAGAATGTGATACACGTTGCCTATTTTTTTATTATTTTTTATAGAAAAATTAATTAAATTAAATCATTTAAGTAATTTGTTCACCAGATGTGATTCGATAAAATATTTTTTAAGCAATAAGAAAAATTACAAGAATACAATACTTAATTGAGTACATAAGAAATAGCGTCCCTGTACTTGTTTAGTTGTTAAAAAATATTTTTTAATATGCATATCAAGCTCATAATAAAAGACCTTCGACAGTAAAATGTACCAATTCGTCGCCTTCGAGCTTTAAAATTGTTTATTGCTTAATTTCCATATGATTTACGATGCTACGAAATAAATAACTTAAATCGTACTATAGTAACTACTAATAGTAAACATACTATTTGTAAATTAAAAAATAAAACAAACTTTCGCTTTAAATTAAACCGTCACGTCAGAAGGAAAGGGAGTCTCACTTAACATTAGGTTCCCTCTGCCTACCCTGCTATTTGTGGGATACAGCGTGAAGCTGTACTATTTGTATTTTTAGCTTAATATAATTAAATCACTACTAATTAATACTGCATAGCCTCTTTCATTATAATTAATTTCCCATGTAACCCAAGCATTTGCATCTTTTGCTATTTTTAAATTATCTTAAATCTTAATATTAACTGCTGAGTATATTTTTTAATTATATAAAAGTTAAGCTTTTAATTAAGTATGTGATTTATCTTAGAACAATAAAGTATCGAACCGTTGTCCTTCAAAGATTTTTTATGAATAGATGGAGTGAAGTTACTGCTTATGTAGGTAATTCAAGTATCACCAGAAAGTTATTTTTTTTTACATAATTTAATTAAAATAAAAAAAATGTTTTGATTAAGTTTTGTCCGATATTTAGGATGAGGATGTGCAAATTTATTAAAATTTACCTCAGCCCAAGATCCCTAGAAGCTTTGCAGAATTTTAAAGCTTGTTATTTTTTCCCAGCGTGTCTACTCACTCAATAATGACTATTGATAAGAATATTCAACCTATTGTTTACTGTACAAGAAATAAAGTTTAAAATCCTTGCCAAAGATAGCGCCTCACGCACGGTAATAGTAATCAACTAAAGAATATCAAATAAGAAAAAAATATTATATATTTTTTCAGCTTCACGCTATATCCCGCATATATAGATAAATTCCGTTCCCCACTTCCCACCACATTTTCAAGACATTGCGTGTTGAGTAGCGAAACTTAACGTTGCGCTTTAGCCTGGATACCAATGTGAACAAATGAAAATATTAATAAAGAATAATTTGAGGCCAGTCGTGGCGCAGCGGCACGAAGTGTGACTGTAAAACCGACTGGTTGTGGGTTCGATCCCCACTCGAGGAGATGAAATATTTACTTAAATTTGTATTTCCTATTCTTCGCTCTGGTGTCGAGGCAAAGCGCGGCATTGAGTTCCGCCACTTAACACGCAATGCCTCTAGAATTCTGCGGAAAGTGGGGAACGGAGTGTTTTAACACTACGTTCCCTCTGCCTACCCTGCTGTGTGCGGGATACAGCGTGAAGCTGACTTATTTGATTTATTTATTTAATAATTTATTCCGTCGAGTGACAATCAAACACATAACCGTCGTGTTACAGTCACACGTTTGTGCCCACGCCACGACGAATTCAAGCGTTCTTAAATATAATAGTTAAGTAATTTTTTTCTCCAGTGCAAAGTCACGGGCAATAGCTTGTACGTGGACAAAATACTCATTACAGTAAGGTAATAAGAACGTAACTCGGCATAATCACCACACACACTCACGAACCAGTCGATTAATATACGATCAAGTGCTCCCAAGTATACACGGTGACTCCAGACTAGTTTTATATAATCAAACCTTCATAAATTACAGGCGTCGTATGTTTACCTGCCGTTAGGGTCGTCCAATTATATTCAGCTCAGCTAGGTAGCGCAAATAAAAATGTAAACAAATTATTTTAAAAAGTAAATGAAATATCTATCCAGAAATTTTTAGTAATCTATAATTAATAGTCGATAGGAATGTTGATAGCGACAAAAAGGCAAAACTTACAAAGTAATTCAGCACTTGTTAAAATTACTTGGAAGTACCAAAAAAAAAGGTGACAAACAAGCTTCAAATATTCAATAAGTACGGTAATAGAAAATAAAAATCCTTTCAACTTCAATTTGGGAGCAACGGACTCGATAAACTCAACAAAAAATTCTACTATACGTATGTTGTGAAAATACAACTTTCGTGTGAAACCAAATGAATGACAAGGCAATTTAAAAAGGACGCATAAAAAACGTGGCGTCTAGCTTTATTCCTAAGTTGTCTACGACGCTCCGGTCACCGCGACTCGTCTGCCCGCCTTCTAAAGAGAAAAAAAAGCAAACTTATCGGCTAAAAATAGGGAGCCAGCCCCTTAATTGCATACTTGGAATTTACAGCACGTTTTAACGATTGTGAGTTCATCGAGATAAATGCACCTTAGCGCGAGGGCGCGGTAATGGTTCGCAGATTGTAAAAGTAGTTAGTATTACATATTAAACTATATCCACGAATATGTTAAGGAAAGGCAGAAGCAACCACCTCACGTACGCCTCTCATCTATCCATGGTGAATTTTAAAGCAAAAACATTTAAATTTAGCTCAACTTCAATATGTCCGACTAACGATTATACGTCGGCTGGTGTATGAGGTTATTGAGGGAATGGCTAATGTGATGCGTTTTTGCATCTCACAGAGAGTTTATAAGCGTCGGGACAGTAAAAAGGAGAATTTATGTACACATTGATTTGTTAAGAACCTACGTAAAGTATTTTTATGGTGATCGACGTAAATAATGGTATATATAAATTAAAAAGTGTTACCGTTAGTGTTGACGTTCTGACTACTAAGCAACTGTTATCAGAGCTAACACGGGCACAATAAATGTTTACACTTTGATCTGGTCACGATTCGGCCGCATTTGTGAATAAGAAATTCATTTTGCTTGCGCTTTAGCCTATTCAATTATTTTTGCTACGTATCTTACGTATCGTATATATATTTGTTAAGCAAATGCCTTATTAGGTTAGCGATGAGTGCCTAATACTAATTCAAAGAATTTTCATTCATGGCAAAACCATTTAAATTGAAAAAAAAATGAAATTTGATAATAACAATGAATTAAATATGTAATTAGTAATATTTGAGTCCTTCGTGGCGCAAAGACACAAGCGTGTGACTGTAAATGTGACGTTTGTGAGTTCGATTGCTACTCGGGGGAATGAATTATAATTTGATAAAATTTTTTCTTTTCTTTTTTTAGCTGTGGTACCTTGTACCTTTACCTTTACGCCTTGAAAATTTGGCGGAAAGTGGGAGTATCTTAGCAGTCTTAGCACTATGTTCCCTTTGCCTATCCTGCTATATGCGGGGTATAGCGTGAAGCTGATAAAAAAACAGGACAAGCGCGAGTCAGGCTCGCCCACTGAGGGTTCCGAACAAAAATTGGAGGTTCCGAGCTTTTTCTAAAATTCAAGCTTAGCTTAGCTAGAGCCCTTTCATCTGATACCTCACTTGAACTAGCTTTAATACCAAATTTTGCACCCCTTTTAAGGCTACTATTTTTTAAGTTTAAAAAATGAAGCATGTAACTTTTTATTTTGAATAAAATTATTTGACTTTGACTTTTAAGATTTAACCACAATTGTATAACATTATATTCAGATTTTTCCTGAATTAGCACTATCTATAGGTGCTAGCTGACAAATTTCATAATTGTAGGTCAACCGGAAGTACCCTATTAATTTTCATTCCCTTTATAGTGTCGAAATAAGCGTTTTTTGCGATATATATATTTAAGTAAATATACAAATACTTTTTTTCAAGAAATCATGGGGCCGTATATCTGAGTATATGATTTGAATTTCAACTTGATATCTCCAAGCGTTCCTGAGATAAAGGCTCTTGACAAACAGACAGACAGACGGACAGCAAAATGACCTTACAATCTTTTTTCCTTAAAATGTACGGAACCCTAAAAATACTTCCTTTAAGTTTTATTATATTGACTTGTTGGTACATAACTACACTGATGACTTAGACATGTTTTATCTAATTGCAACGATATAATCTTTAGCAAGGTTAGGTATACAAAAAATATGTAAAACGTTTAATTCTATTATAAAATCGTATCGTGACTCTTAAAAGGTCATTTCGTTTTATATGGAAATATTAACTGAAAAAATATGTCTAACTTTAGCTATATCCAATTATGAATAGTTAACATAAACTTAAAAGGCGTTAAATGGTTTTACAATTTTTATACATTATTTGCATTTTGCAAATGTATTGATATATCATATTTATATTATAGTTATTTTATTATTAAGTATAGTTATAGGTAAAGTATTGTTCACTATAAATCTAATATTAATATGTTTACATGTAAAGATTTAACAAAAAATAAAACAAATAATATAAGTAGGTATCTTTATTAGTTACTATATGTTTTGTATGATTTTTTAAATCCTATTTACACAATATTTTATTATAAAATATGGAAATGTACATTAATTAAGGTTATATCGGGCGCTTCAATTAGATGAGTCGTAAGGTAAAGGTATCGATAAATTGACCGTGTTACAAAAGAAAAATAAATATGGCGCCGTCAAGCGATTTTTATGCGAAAAAATTCTAATGAATTATGTAAATCTTAAAATTATAATAAGATATCAGTCGGTCTGTTTGAAATTTAAATAAAACAAAAATTTTGAATTTAAAATTAAATAAAAATTCTATATTTGTTGCAGCATGTGTAAAATTTCTCGTAAACGCCATGCTTGATGCCATCTAAGTCAAGGTGCTTATTTGATGCAACACCGGCCTTGATAATGGCGCCTTTGTCATTGACGGGTCATAATAAATGTTAAATTGGTTCATGTTCATATATACGAGTATGACCACAAATGTGTAGTTTTCAGAACTTTTTTCCTGAACTAGTACTACATGTAGATGCTACCTTTAAAATTTCATAATTCTAGGTACCCTATTAATTTTGTAGTGATCTCATAAAGGTTCCTTTTTTCCTTAAAAGGTACGGAATCCTAAAAACGGAAACCCTAAAAACGGAAACCCTAAAAACCTTTCGAAAAACTAACCTTAACATGTAGTATTTGTTTTATTTCAATTCAATTCATTATCAATTGGTGCATAAATAAAAAAGTTATATCGATAAAAAATATTATTTTTCGAGTAAATTGCTGTAAAATAATAGTCTTATTGAATTAGCTAAAACTTTAGTTTTTATGGTCCATAACCAAAAGGTTATACGTGACACTGGCAGATTATTTTGCACCTGTCATCGCAAAATCAGGCCATTAAATAAAAAAAAACCAAAAGGTAAAACGTGACCCTATTACTAAGACTCCGCTGTCCACCCCCCGTCTGTCTGTCATCAGGCTGTATCTCATGAACTGTGATAGACAGTTAAAATTTTTACAGATGTATTTCTGTTGGCCCTACAACAATAAATGCTAAGCTTAACAACAAATGCTAAGCAACTCAAATGTCCGACTCGCACTTGGCCAGTTCTCCAACGTAATATATTGTCTATAAAGTAATAATGTTATTAAAACACGAAAATAATCCAGTTTAGTAAATAAATAATATTATAAGCGGACAAAGCCGCAAGCGGGTCACTAGAATTTAATAAAACACTTGCGTCAGAAAAATAATTATAAATATTAAGTTTATGAATAATTTTATAACATCTACGCAGCAGCAGATCTATCTACTTATTTATGAGCTGTAAATAAGAAGATAGATGTGCCCAATAATAAACTATAAACTTTAATTTTATTCACTTATCAAGAATGACTACAAAATAATATGTATATATAAAAAAACGAATGCAGCGGGATTTATTGCTTTTAGATCACTCGTGGAAAGCTCTTGTCTAACAAATTTATATATAACTAGAGACCCGCGGCTTCGCCCGTATGAACTAGATAATTATTAATTTACTAATTTAATCTTTCAACTTTAACTTTCATTTTTAATAACATAATTTCACAAAAACAATATCAATATGTATATTGAAAAGTAAAGTTTCAACTGAATCAATAAAACAGCTATTTATAGCAATTTCGTCGAACAATTTTCTTTAAAATAGTATGACTGTTTTATTTACAAACTGATTGAAATAAAATAAAAACTAACTATAATATTTGGAGGAAAACTTGTCAAAATAAATAAATCGGTTTAGCAGTTTCGGACGTGAAAAAACGCACAGACACACAAACAAGAAATAACCTATTTTGGTTCTATTAGTTATTGTTAAATGCTAGCAACAAATTTTTTCTTACATATATTCTATCAGATTCTTTACGAATTTATTACACGTATATGTAGATATAATACCTGCCCCTAATAGAAAAAAAAACAGAATCTCCGCTAACAAAGGTCCGCTATCTAGAAAAGATTTACTTAATAATTTTGTAATATCTTAAATGTTATTCACATAAAGTGATATCAACATAGGCTTTAAAATTTTAATCTTCACTGGGCAAATTTATGTTTATAGATGACTTATCTAAGATTAAAAATCTGTAATAGAGGTATATAAAGAAGTTTGTTAATGTACTCTACAAACGTATAAAAATTAACTATTTAAAAATATATATATTTTTAGCGACAAGCTATATTCGGCACACAGCAGGGTAGGCAGAGGGAACCTAGTGTTAAGACACCCCGTTCCCCATTTTCCGACAAATTCTGGAGGAAATGCATGTTGAATGGCAGAACTCAACGCCGCGCTTTGCAGCGACACCAGAACAAAGAAATAAAAATAAAAAAATATATATTTCATTTCCTCGAGCGGCAATAAAACCCACAACCAGTCGCGTTTCAGTCACACTTTGTGCCCCTGCGCCACGACAGGCTTCAAAATAATAATTTACAATGTTTATTATTTAAAACTAATTTCATCTTATTCGTTAAAGACCGAAGTGGAGTAGGTTGAGTAAGAAGAAATATTCTGGCCAAAGACGTGGTTAATAGGAGGAGAAAGAAGAATGTTTATTATTTAGCAATGTATAATATTGAGGCCAGTCGTGGCACAGGGGCACAGAGTATGATTGTTAAAATCGACTGGTTGTGAGTTCGATCGCCACTCGAGGAGATAAAATATTTACTTACATTTACCCGGCGGAAAGTGAGGGACGGTGTTTCTTAACACTAGGTTCCCTCTGCCTACCCTGCTGTGTGCGGGATACAGCGTGAAGCTGATTTATTATTTTATTTTACATACATATATCTATAGTAAGTATCTTACTGTGTTATGATAGGCGACAGTTAATTAAACATCTATTTACCGTGTGATTGCGTGTCTGATTGTGTGACAGTCTCTATTGTGCCGTCCCATCCAAATACAACCTTGAGTTGATCGATGAATGCCTATGTTCGCATAGTATTGGGCAAGTATAGAAAAAAGAATTCTCTATAAGTATGTTATAAAATCACATATTGTTGCAGATTTAACGTTGAAAACAAGCTTAAATACGCCAATGTATTTTTTTTGTTTAGCAATTTTATTTTTACTTATTTTAGCGTCACGCTTCATCCCGCACTAATCAGGACAGGCAAAGGGAATTTAGTGTTAAGACACTCCGTTCCACATTTTAAAACAATCAAAATGGAGGCATTGCGTGTTGAGTGGCGAAACATAACGCCACGCTTTGTCTCGACACCAGAGCGAAGAAATGAAAATGTTAAATACATATTTCATTTCCTCAAATGAGAATCGAAACCTAACAACATGTCGCGGTTACTGTCACACTTTGTGCTCCTGCGCCACGACTGGCAGATATTAATGAAAATGGCATTGCTCTTTCCCTGTTTTTATACAGCTGGGTGGATATCTGGATATCTAACACTACATTTTGATTACCAGATGGAATTGAAAATTACTATGTAATATTGTAAATGGTAAAAAGTCACTGAAAAATCACACGTAAAATCCCACAAGTCCCGAAAACTTAAGTCCGGTTATTTGTTACGTAAAATTTCAAAAATATATTTTATTTGCTTTTATATCAAAAACAGCTATTGGATCACTTAAAGTAATTATAACAGAAAAAATCGCTGCATCACGAAATATTTTAGAAGTCATCGACTGTTCGGTCGCTATAATAACTACCTAATAAATTATTGACAAACACGTATGTAAATAAAAGTAAAATCACATCAATGTCATTTTTTCGAGTAATTTTTGGAATTAAACAAAACAAGGATTAGTGATTCTATGTTGATGTTACTTTTCTATTTAGTTTGAATCACTTAATTAAAAATAGATAAAATTTAAATGCACCAAAACCAAACCACCAAATACTTAAATGAAGTATAAGCAGTTTACCTTCTAGATTCATTTTTAAGAAATATTTAAAGAATGAAATGGCAATGCGTTCAGCGGGAATATTTAATATATATTTTTTTACTTGCATAAGCAATTTCTTTACGCAAGGAATAGATATACATTTTACTATAAAATATCAGAGAATAAAAAGTGACAATGACATTTTATAATATAAATTTCTATAATAGATAAAACAAAAGAATTCTTGTTTTCTTTGGTAAAACTGGCGGTCACCTACAAGACATCTTGCTGGAAGCCAGAATTCAGAGCTGCACTCAGTCTTATCCGATCGAGAAAACATTTACCTACTAAATATTAAATACAATATAAATATGTTCGTACATGATTCTGAGTGCGATTCCCATTCTAGGGAGTGATTAAATTCCTTTTGCTTTTATTTACCCGCTGTGGTAGACAAAGCGCGGTGTCGAGTTCTACATGCGATGTCTTAAAAATTGCTTAAAAGTTTAATACTAAGTTTTTCTCTCTGTTTACCGTATTTTGCAATCGTTAAGCTGCTTATTTTAATTTATTATATACATACATAAAATTTAATATTTCCAGAATGATTTAATTTATTATACACATATAAGGTTTGTATGATAAAATAAAACCGGTAGCACTTAGTTATTGATGCACCTTACATTTACCTATGGAGGTATGTTATAAGTTAGAGCTATTTATCCAAAGATTAACACAGAGAAGCAAATTGACAACCAACTGTTAAGGTTAAAAGCTGCCGGACGCTTTTTAACTCTTGTAAGTGCATTTAGAAAGTTTAACATCTATTTACATTAGAAGGAATGAAATACAGCCGTCAGTAACATATTTATGTAGTATTTAACTACATGATAATAAATTATGAAAACAACATTATAGTATTTTGTTTGAGAAGTCTATGTATGATCTCTGATATCCTTAAAAATGTTCAAATTGGGCAATTGCAATTTAATGTACATATATAGAAAAAAATAATTATTAATTTATTATGAAAAGTAGTTAATAATGCAATTTATTTAAATCTTATCTATATCTATCATAGGATTTATTTATTTATATCGTTGGGTTTCTCCATGTTTGCGTCTTTTTCCATTAATATATCATATTTAAATGATTCATGTACTTACAATGTTATGCGAGATGTATTTGACATATTAAGACAAAGTATGCTAAAGGTGTGTGAAGATATTTTTCCAAACCAATAATTCTATAATAATTAAATTTATAGTAGTAAGTTTTAGTAAGTACCTGTCTAGTACCTTTGTGTGAAGTTCGCTTAATTTAATATAATTAAAATATAGCAAATTTGGGTTTTTTTGTATATAGATTAACATTAAACCTAATCATTTCAGCGGCACATTTAAATACATTTTGACAATTATCTTTTAAATAAAAAAATAATCATAAAACGTAGATACAATACTTAATAATATATTTATAATCAAAGAATTTGAATTATCGATATAAATATTTAATATAGCACGAAATAATATTATGATGGAAGAACAAGATCGAAAAGCGCCCGTGGAGCTTGTTGCAGCCGCCCAGTGCGGTCAATGGCCTTGACATTGTACCCGTTTCTGTTTACATATTAATTCGTGTTCTTTTCTACTTCTCATCTATTATGTAAACTAGACACTTTAGTAAGATTTTATCTTTAAATTCTACTTTCACCAATGTCATTACGTATAATGACTACTACTATTTAATCTTAATCGTGCCATAATTTACCGAAAGTGCCTATGTCATATATAACGAAAGAGAACATTATTATCAATAACGAATAGCTCATTACTTCACATCTTGTTCAAAAAGTCGTTTAAGTTAACAGTAAAACTTATGAGAATATTAGTTTCGAGGTATAAAACAAGGTCGCTAAAATCCAATTTGCATTAAAATGAATAATAGAAAATTCTCCAGTACATTTATTACTTCGGTCTGGTCTGTTCCGCCATAGCGTAAATTTTTAAGAAACAATCACACATAAAATTCAAATCTAACACTAGAGAAATACGCAAAAGCATTTTCGTATGTTTGTTTATTAAACTTTACTCCGAGCGGCGTAAGAACGAAAACGTCACGTTACGTTCTGGCGGTCGTCGTTTTGCCGTACATTTTAACGATGCGGAAACAACCTTCCTGTTATTACAAATGGTTAAGTCAGAGAGCGATTAGCCGTAACAAGTGTGTGGGGCAGATTGTCTTGTTTCTTGTAACACTTTATTTTCTCGCAGACTGTGGAGACGGCTCAGACGGGTGGTTAGATATTTTTAGAACTTGCCACCGGCCATTATGCAAAACACAGAAATTATGAATGTTACAGCAAATACTAATATCATTATAGCTGTGTATTTTAAATAACCCATCTTTATATATTTTATTATAACTAGTCGTGTTATGAATATGTATTTAAAAATAACTTAAAAGTGTATCCTCGTTTCAGTAATAATTTAAGCATAAACTAATTGTTAACTAAGGGTGACAGCTGTCGCCTGACATAAGTGACATATAAAGTTTAGTACAGCTTGCTTAGTTTTTTATGTCGTTAAATTTCATTATATTACTTTTTTTTAAATATTTTTTTAAATTTCACGATGTACCTTGCACATAGCAGGGTAGACAGAGGAAATCTGGGAACCTAGTGTTAAGACACTCCGTTCTCATTAAGACACTTCCGTTCCCCACTTTCCGCCGAATTCTAGGGTTTTGTGTGTTGAGTAGCGGTAGACTATGCTGCAGAAATAGTATCTTCTATTAGCTTTATGATACGATATAATAAGTAAAGTCAATCCTAATAAAAATATATTTAGCATATGCTTTCATATGAATCTTAACTTTTTTTACTCGTTTATAATAAAAAGGTCTTAAGATTACAATTTATATTTGAAAAGATGTTATCTAAATTAAAAGGTTAATGTAATTATGTATAGAGCAAGGTCAGGTCTAAGTATGTGTCATCTCTTACTTTTTGCAGTTTTGTTAAGTTTTTTCAACTTATTGCTTCCTGGTAATTTATTCAAAGCTATCTGAAGAAAACTTAACTTATCAACATCTTATTGTGCTAGTCAGAAAAGAGTAGTCAGGTTTTTTTCAGATTAATTTTTTTAGAGAGAACTTCTAGTTTAGTGCTTCAGTACCTTAGTCTTTTAATCTCGAAACGAGTTGAAAATTAAATTGAATTAATAACGAAGTGAAATTATTTATTAATGATTAATATTTGAGGCCAGTCGTGGCGCAGGGGCACAAAGTGTGACTATAAAATCGAGGTTGTGAGTTCGATACCCACTCGAGGAAATGAAATATTTATTTATATTTCCATTTTTTTGCCCTGGTCGAGGCAAAGCGCGGCGTTGAGTTCCGCCACTTAACACGCAATGCTTTCAGAACTCAGCGGAAAGTGCGGAACGGAATGCCTTAACACTAGGTTCCCTCTGCCTACTCTGTTGTGTGCGGGATACAGTTTATAGCTGAAAAAAAATCACGTAAAAAGATGACGCTATAGGGAATTGCTGACTCTACAAGAATAAATTTTCGGATTTCATTACAAATTTTGATTTCAAACAAAAATAATATTTAAAATATTTTTTTCAATGTGGTTAAATAATTGGTGGGTTCATCAATCCATCACTGACCTATCACACAGTGAGTCTTAAATAAATAGAAAGCGGAATACGGAGTTGTGTACAGTGTAAATATCCCTAGGTACTTTCATTACTTAATTATTTGTTTTTGATATATTTAATGACTTCGTCATTAAAATAATATTTTAAACAATAATGTTAGTACGTCAATACTCCGATTTACATGCCGGAAGCATCGTAACTTTCAGAGTTGGAGTCGAGACGCGAAGGGTTTAATGCGACTGTCACAATCACTTGTACAGTTTATGACTAGATGCAGTGAAGTAACACCTACAGGCTGCACTCGCACAAGCAAACAAACCATGGAGAGCGAAGATTTAAATTAAAAAAAATATATAACCAATGAATTTGAGGTCAACCGTGGCGCAGGGGCACAGGTGTGTGACTTTAAATGCGACAGGTTAAAGGTTCGAATACCAAACGGGGGAATGAAATATTTAATATTTTTATTTCTTTGTTCCTGTATCGAGGCAAAGCGCGGCGTTGGATTCCGACTTTCAAGACGCAATGCCACTCGTGTCTTAACACTAAACTACCTCTGCCTACCCTGCTACATGAAAGAGCTGTATCTTTCAAGCTGAAAGAAAATCCAATAAATTTATGTAGCTATAGCCAAACAACGTCGAAGCTTTACGTTTAATATAAATGTTTGAAACGCGTAATGCGGCCTCAGTTTAATTAGTTCTTAGAGGTAAATACATGATTTAAACTATTGTGACATTGTATTCGCTAAGGATATGATGTGGCATTATCTTTTATAAGAAATCTAGTAAGGCACCTTGAATTTTCACAAGCGCTTGATTATATTATATGGTTGGTACAATGGTTGGATTAAGTCACGTCAGGTTCGTCCATTTTTTTCCATGGCTGATGATGTACGTCCGATGACATAGCACTCATTATGCTCGAGTGTAAAGCGTACCCGCTTGCGAACGGCAGTCTTAAAGTAAATGTGTCGAAAACGGTTCGAAGACTAGTAGGGTACATGACTTACGGGAGCCCTGACTCTCGAGTCCGGGCTCTACTATCCTTATAGATCATGAGTCAGTTGTTAAGTCGGAAAAGTTCAGATACCTTAGATCCGTTATGCACGAGTCTGGAGGCATTGATCACGATGTTCATGGACGGATAAGCGCTATCTGGGCCAAATGGCGGAAGTCCACTGGTGTGGTCTGTGATCTCAGAATACCGCCCAAACTCGAGGAGCTGATATACAAGAGCATCATGCGACCCGTTCTTTTATACGACAGCGAATGTTGGCCAGCACTATTTCGGCACACTCAGGCGGATAAGCTCCAAGAGCGTCGTCTGAGATGGTGTAGCCAAGTTGCGTGCCGACCTAAGGACTATGTCGCATGGAAGTGTCTTGCTATGATATATCTTGCTATAGTGTATTGCCTCAAGTTAGAACATCGGGACGCCCAAGGAAGCGATGGTTGGATGTTGTGTTGCAGGACATGAGAGCCAATGGACGTTGCCGAGACTTAAAACTATGAAAAGTGAAGTAGGTTAAGCAGGAAGGCAGACCCTGGTAACATACGCCGGGAATAATGCCAAGAAGAAGAGGCACATCCATTTTTTTTAAGATCAAACATACCTTCCTATATGTAAATATAATCTGAATATGAATAATCCCACAATAAAAAAAATCTACTATTTATACATATACATAATATTTATAGCATTTAAAAAATATCTTTTCTTATCAACTTAATCATGTAACAATAAAAACGTACAGATGATATTCACCGATGATACAGTTCACAGGAAATATACAGCTCTCTTTATTACAGTAGTGTTCCGTATAATGAGGCAGCATTGGTAGGAAGTGGGTAATACCGTGAAACGATTATTACTTTTTAAGCAATTATATCTATGGAAAAATAATGACAGAATGATTGCCTGACTCATATTTAAAATAATAAAAACAGGAAAACGATAAGTAATAGAAATATGAGATATTATGTGCTAAAGTATCCCGTGTTATATTTTGAATTGTTTTTTTGGAGGTAAATTGTCGTAAGTTGACGTGACGTGATTATTTAAAAATGAAAGCTTATAGTTGGATTGGCATTGTGCCTTTTTATGAACTTTACTAAGGATTATATTGATTGTATATTTTATTTTTTTAAGAAAATGTTGATTACTTTTACCTGACATATGAAGACTAAAAACGTGACAAATACATACCATAAAAGTGTATTTCAGTTTAAATACAGTAGTTCCAAGCTTTTATGTCAAAATAAAAAAAAGAACCTTTTATATTACATAACGGTATTAAATTAAAAAAAATATAAATGTAAATATAAATGTTAGAATTTTGTTATGGTTATACTGGAGCGGAATACTAAAAGTATATTGTCATAAAATCAGGAAAACAATGTTTCCTTAATAATAAAATGTCTGAAGTACGTATGTTTATAATAAAATTACTCTTTATTAAGATATATAGTTACAGTGGATTTACCCTTTAGTTAATACGCCTTATATAATTTACTTATTATCAATGTAAATATTATTGTAGGTACCTTGTATATGAATAATTAGATCAGTTTATATACTACTTTTATTTTAACTTATCTACGAAAGAAAAAAAATGTTAAGAGAATTACTTGACAATGAGGTTAACATCGTTTTTTTTTTTGCTTTCAGCTAATCGCAATATCCCGTATGTAGCAGGGAAGGCTAGTGTTAAGACACTCCTTCCCCATTTTTCGCCAACTCTTCTAGAGTTATTCTACCGTTTTGGGAAAATTTTAAATTTACTTATAAGCATAACTCCAAGCGAGTTTACAAACCCACAACTATCACAAGTATTCATATTAGAGAAGAGGATACAAATTTCACTTAGAGGAATATTGATATAAATATCTATCATATATTAATAATCAATAATATTCCCTATTGGTCCCGGGTTCCCTATCCCAACATGGTGTATAAGGTGGAGCTTACACCCTCATTCTGGCGTCACGTATAGATTGATGGCCGATGGACTGACGTGCGGTATTATACGGTAAGTCAAGAAAACTTCTGCGCATTAACACACATACGTATGCATTTTAACAGGAAGAAGTATTAGATCTTAGGGTATTAATTTACTTTTTCACGTCTTCTGTATTAGCTCGGCCTCTTTTTTTTTTAAAATGAAAAAAAAAATTGCAGCACCTCGTTTTTTATATATTTATTCACATATTGGGAATTCAAATTATCCCACAGAATAGGTAAAATTTCTAAAGTAAGAAGGAACGTCGGAGGTGGCGGGGGAGATGGCGCAGGCAGCGATTCGGCATACGACTCCATCGCTGTGTAAGCGGAGATTGACATTAGACTAACAGATATTAAACACACGTTCAGCCTGGCGTCATTCCGACCATACTGACAAAAATTATTAAAATAGTTTTGGATCATAAGTCCATCATTCTTCGTTAATCCAGTCAGGTTCTCTCTAACCTAAAAACCTAAAAAAAAAAAAAAAAGGTTCTCATCATTCTGACAACAATAATGGACTGAACTGACACCTGAGCCTGTAAAGACAGAAAGTTATCAATTTAATCGCAATACTTCTGACTACCCCAAAAAATACGAGCATACTGGTGAGAAAGACGTGAATACAACAAAATTTTAATAAAGAATTGATTGAATTTTATTTTAGTAAAGTATTATGGACTGTCATATTCACACATAGAATTACAATCTACAGAGGCCAGGATGGATACGTTACACAGAATCGTAGAAATTCATTTTACTTGTGCTCCAATTAGCATTCCGCAGAGACACTCATACATAAGAATGGGGCACGGGCCGCGATGCATCGAATGCGAATGCACCACTGGAGATTGGTGCCTTATGTTGATAATTTGATTTTCGTGACTATATAACAAAAGTACCTACTACAAAACAAATACTATAGGTATACGCTGGACATTTAAGCTGTATCTCGATTATAGCATAGCTGGTAGGTAGAGAGAATAGTGTCAAAACGCTTCGCATTCTACTTTTCGCTTAAATTAGAGAGCAGGTCCACAGCACTACGAATCGCGATCAACTCAATTTTAATTTTATCGAAATTAAATACTGAAATTATTATACATAATTTTGGTTTTATTGCGAGAAAACAGAAGCAATTTAATAACATATTAGTTCACTCCGCTTTTTGTATTTAATGACGGAAATCAAGAATGTGATAATTTAACTACTCTAAACAAAAACTAAAAACCGCTAACTGACCAAATTCTTATCCAAATCAACAATTTCCTGTGTAAAGCTACTAATGTGCAATTAATCTTAATAATGACAACTGCAAATAAACAAAAAATGGTAATAAAAGATATCATTTAAATATTTAATGAATATATAACAATAATATAAATTCTCATCTAATCTATTTTGTATAATAAAAAATCTACTTCTGTTTTCTTTTAAAAATAGACTAAATTAAACAATTCGAGAAGTGTAGCCACAAACAAGTTCTAGAAATGCTCCGCCCACGGTCGGGTTATATTTTACTAGGATATTTAATGGTGTAATAAAAAATATATGCAATATAGATGAAGATAATTTCTTTGATTCATTAGATTGTATAGAGTGACTGAGGGAGTGGCTATTATAAAATATCACCGTTGAATATTTATATAAATATAACGGGAAATTTTGATAAATAACATTTAAAATTAGATTTGTAGCAGATCGAAATTAAGATATAGTCACAAAAGTTCATCTCAACAACTTCTCTTAAGTTATCAGCTTAGTTTCTTTATAAGGAAATTATAAAGAAATGATACAAATTCAGAAACTGTTTAATCTGTTTTAGATCATAATAAATAGGTATTTTGTTTTGCCTTGAACATGAACATGAACACATTGCAT
The DNA here is from genome assembly GCA_013403705.1 of Heliconius hermathena. NCBI lineage: Eukaryota > Metazoa > Arthropoda > Insecta > Lepidoptera > Nymphalidae > Heliconius > Heliconius hermathena. Next base: position 75,857 of record JAAIXJ010000220.1, read on the forward strand.
ATATATTTTGTGTTGACATAAGGTACGAATAAAAAGAAAGTTTAAAAACTAAAACCCAACTACTAAAACACGCTCTATAAAGTACGAAACAAGAAAATAGTCTCCGCTGAAATTATTTTGTACAAACTATTAAAAAATTACTGACTATTATATACTTATACGTATTATATTTAAGCGTATTTTAATACGTCATACTGATATGATTGTATGCCACTTTAATTTTATTATATTGTAATGAATCTGTTTTGCTACTGTAGGTGGCATACGATCACGGCTTAAGTGATTTTATAAATTCTTCAATTATGAGATGATTGCAGACAAAGCCGTGAGCAACAGCTAATAATGTTTGCATATTTGAATAGTGCTAAGAAAGCTCTTTCATTTGGTACCCCACACTACTCAATAATTATTTTTTTTTAGTTCTTTACCATAAGTCCCCGAGAAGGCGCTTTAGTTAATTTAACGTGATCTCATGTAGTATGAGCGTATAACTAGCGGACGATCAAGAGGCTTCTAACGTTCAAAATCATAACCCTCCTTTATGCTTCGCCGTAGTCGGATAGAAAACTAAATTATTTTATTCGATAATGACATAGTTTTATTTAGTATCTGCATTATTTGTACCAACGTATAAATTTACTGAAAATGAAATTGTTTCAAAATTGGTTTGGTTTCAAAAACTATAATTACCTTTTCATAAATACTTAAACGTCAGTTAGTCATTACTTCTATGAAGACATCAACTTTTTTTGTCTGCAATAAAACTGAAGGCAACAGATATTCGACATTTATAAAACGAATATGATATATCTGAATGTACGTAATTAAAACAATATAATAATACTAAAGTATAAAATATTAATTTTATAACTTTAATAAATAGAATTAAGTGAAAAACGAGTACGAGAAGTGAAAGTGAGAAATACCTAAATGCACTAAATATTACTTAAGAAATATATATAGTTCTTTTATAATAATAAAATGGAATCGCCTCGTGTCTCTTTTAGATGTAATACATACATAATTAGTTACACCACTACTTTGCTTGCAACCCAGACTAAAAAAACACAGATTATAAAGAAAAAAATAATTGTTAATTGCTTTCAACAACAGTGCAACACACGTTTTAATTTGTTGTCATATTATACATGTTATGACACGTCACGTAAAAAAAACAAAAATTCAAATTATAATCTATTGTACTAAATTACAATATTTACTGACATTTGGAAGGATAAACGTAACTAATTGATTACATATAGAAATCATTGCAAAAATTACAATATATACATGTGTCCATCTTATTTTACCAGAGACAACCATAAACGCAGCCAGGTAGAGAGCGCTACAACTTGTTTTGGTCTTAGGCTTTGTTGGCTGAAATATTTACATGTATGTCTAATTATATTACTATAGAATTGGAATTCATAAATACAAACTGATTGATATGCTCACAATTTTAATTGAATTATTTGCTTGTGCTTTTTTATGACGACGTTTGTGGGTTCAATTCCCCTTCGGGAGAAAATATTTAGTACAGTAAAAAGCGCGGCGTTGGTTTCCGCTATTAATGGACGCTCACGCAATGTCTTGAAAATTCGTCAGAAAGTGGAAAACGGGCTGTCTTAACACTAGGTTCCCTGTGCCTACTCTGGTATATGCGAGGTACAGCGTGAAGCCACAAAAAAAAACTTTAATGTAGAATATGTAATAGAACATCTTAATAAAATTTATTTACCTAAATATTAAAACAAAGACAATAATCTTATTGAAATAAAACAATAGTTTTAAGAAAACTTAGATATAACACTAAATGGCAAAATGTTTATAATAATTCAGATATTTTTTAATTCTAGAGGTCCATATGTAACATAAGTGAAAATAGATGATTACTATAAAAACTTAAAGACACGCTGTGTTAATATAGAAGAATTTTTAAAGACGTATCTAACGAGCCTAAACTATAACAGTTTACTAGTAGGCGTTTCGTATCGACTTCATCAGTCACCTTCGAGTTTCATCATCAAATCTTCATCACCAAGAGAAATTTAACTCAAGATGAATTTATCGAGTCTAAACTTAATGGTTTTGTAATAGATTCCAGGGTTTTACAACTTGCCATCTGGTTCTATCGTCTGAATAATTCAATTGCAGGGAACCTGATATACGTATCTTGCCCACCGACGGTACTGTGCAAAAATTATAGGTCTCGAGTTTTTTCTAATTTGAACATAAATGTATAGTTTTCAGATTTTTCCCTGTACTAGTACTAAGTGTAAATGCTAGCAGCAAAATTTCATAACTCTAGGACAATCGGAAGTATCCTATTAATTTTGATTCCCTTTATAGTGTTGAAATGCGCGTTTTTTGCGATATAAACGGCGATATCTATTTTTAAGTTAATCAGTTTCATGGACCCATAGATCTGAATATATGGTTTGAATTTCAATTCGATATCTCCAAACATTTCTGAGATAAAGGCTCTTGACAGACAGACAGACCAACGAACAACAATGTGATTTTATAAGGATGCCTTTTTTCCTTAAAAGGTACTGGTACCCTAAAAATAAATGAAATTAAGCTTCTTAAATTATTCCGCTCGAAAATAACGAAATATAACTAAGTAATATTTCGACCTAATTAAAGTGAGTCAAAAAAGTTAAAACGAACGTTTTGAAAATAATAATTTACTATTTCACAATTATTCAGGCAAAGTATGAAACTGTCGAGTTAGTTTTGTTCTTCTATTTCGCACTAAATAAATCGAAACACAAGCGTTGCCGAATGTTGTTTATTTTTATATGTTGATATTTGTTCGTATAAATTAACAAAAATATAAATTAATATTACACAGCAGTAGAGGTAGTAGAGAAGAGATAGGTTATGAGTTCGATTCCGACTCGAGGAAATGCAATATTTAATATTTTCATTTTATTGCTCTAGTAAAGTGGCAACGCGCGGAGTAAAGTTCCACCACTCAACACGCAATCCTTCCAGAATTCAGGGGAATGTGGAAAACGTGTCTTAATGGGAACAAAGTGTGTCTACACTAGGTTCCCAGGTTGCCTCTACTTTACTATGTGCGGGATAAAGCGTGAATCTAAAAATAAAAAAAAATGTATGATTTTTCTTGTTATTATGAAACAAGCAATAACTTATTTAATAACAAAGGCCAACCTCTGTTAAGTAAAGCAGTGGATGTAACGATATTAGCAGGGCTTGTTTTAATCAGATTACACTCTTTCTACGTAGAAAGAACACTAAGTTGTTAACACCATAGTGGTTATATTGATTATATAAAACTGTGACAATGTTGTAAATAAAAATACTTTTAAAATGGTTTACAGCATTTTATAAGACATTGCGCGCTATAATTTACTTTTTATGACTAATAATTTTACCCAATTCACTGTCTTATTTTTATATTATATATTTTCTCAACGCGTCTCTAACTTTAACTATACTTACTTATAAAATAGAAATATAGGATGTAATGTAATAAGCAACTATTTTAATTGACGATATTAAGACATTTCTCGGCTACTAATTTTGATGAATTCTTAGAAATTTCGTTATTTTTTACATTTACATTTCCTTAGTTGAATAGCAGTTTTAAATTTACGGTTGTTTACGTGTTAATAGTAACTATGCCGTTAAAAACGATCAAACATAATATCAATTAGTTAGGGTTTTTTTTTAAATAATCATGTCATCATTTTCTGCTATCGGGAGGACAAGTGACTCTCCTTCCTCCAAGGGTCTTCATAATGATCACTTAAACGCTGCGCTGATTTTTTTCTAGTTAACAATAATAATGAAAATTTTCTAATTTGATCCATATCCCTTCAAAGCTTACTATATTTAAAATATCTTTACTGTACTTACCTGATAGAATTGTAAAAATCAATATTTATTTATAATTTTTTTTTCTTCACGCTGTATCCCGCACACAGCAGGGTAGGCAGCAGGAAAGTGGGGAACGGAATGTTGGGACACTCCGTTCCCCACTTTCTGCCGAATTCTGGAGGCATTGCGTGTTGAGTGGTAGAACTCAACGCCGCGCTTAACCTTGACACCAGAGCGAAGAAATGGAAGTTTAAATTTAAGTAAATATTTCATCTCCTCGAGTGGGGATCGAACCCACAACCAGTCGGTTTTACAGTAACACCTCGTGCCGCTGCGCCACGACTGGCCTCAAAAAAAAATGAATATTTCTTTATATATGTAAAACACATGATATTATTATTATTTAAAATAATTTATCTTAGAAAAAATACCACAAGGAATCTTTACATGAATAAGTAATTGAGCCATTCGACCTTTGATGAATAATCACGTTTAAGTAAAGATGTATGTACATATATATATGTATGTATGTATGGTAATTTATATAATTATATGTTTGAAATAAAATCTATGATCTTATGTTAACAAGAGATTAAGGAAAACTATATTATTAATCAAGTGTATATTAAATGTTTATAAATTAATAATGATTGAAGATTTATAACTATATTCATGGAAGTAGGAATGGGGGAGGGAGGATGGTTGGCCGTGTCCATCCCAGTATTTTTTGTAATAAAAATAAAGGCTAAAAAATATTAAAAAAACATATACACAGAAAGATAGTTAAATAATAAACTGTGTTTTACCTTCCTTCGGAAAATATCTCTAGATATGCTTATGCCTATATGATTATTATTTGTCGAATTTTAAGCCGCCATTTAATTTATTGACGATTTCATAAATTTATAAATGCATTTTTAGTAACAGTGTTTAGAAATAAAAATGTCGTACATTTACTTAACAGATTAATATTACAATTTGATATGAACGTAGAGTGACATTCCTCAATTTAAAAATAAAAAATGCAATAGGTAGCATAATTCTGATAAACAAATTACATGCTCTTAGTACGTAATAACTTTAGGAAAAACCACACTTTGGGACGATCAATTTGGTTCAATTCGCAAAAACTCATTAGTTATATTTTTCGTAAATTGTTCTTATATTTTGACATGCTCTTGTACCGTGTGACAGTACTTTTTAGGGTTCTGTAACCTAATGGTACACAACACAACTATAAGAATATTTTACTATAACTTAATTTCTAAACTCATAGAAATCAACTTTTGAAATTTAGCAGGTTAATATTTGAACCACCTGTATATATTAAATGAACCGCCGTACGATTTTTACACAAAAAATAAAAAGATAAAAATTAATGGATGCTTATGATCCCAAATATAGAGCTAAGAATAAAAAAGGTGACTATAAATAGATGTCAAAAATTACATACAATCACATGACTTTCTAAAAAAAAATTAAAAAGACAATGTGGATTTTAAAAAATACTGTCAAAAAAAATTGGTATATGATAAATTTTAAAAACTTTATTCAAAATATTATCTTTGATATAAACGTTTATATAAATATATTTTTACTGAAAGCTAAAATAATGGTATTATAGCTAATTGTGACTACACTAGCGTACGTACGTAGCAATAATCTATATATGCTACTATGGAACTTGTAAACGGCGAGCCTGACTCGCACTTGGCCACTTTCTTTAAATAGCATTCTTCGGTATCGGTGCATACTTTGCACAGAGTCATTCTCTAAAGATTTGAGCCGCATATTCTCTATAGAAAAAAGTTATGATAACAGTAATGGAATATTCGTTTAGATAGTAAAACAATAAGTATTTTTGAATTTTAACTAACCTTCACATTACAAAGGCTACCATTATCAGCTGATTAATAGTATCTACTTGCTTTGTCCAGAAATATGCTATGCTATGCTGGGAAAAGAAATCAACGTCGATTTTTATGTTATAAATTGACAAATTAGATTCAATTTTTTATTGTAAAAAATACATTTTGTAAATATAGTATTTTTATTTAATATTTTCATTCACTTGCTCTGGTACAGGGCAACGTGTTACTGTTATGCGAGATACAGCGTGAAGCTAAAAATATATTATTTCGGTTATAAAATATTTCTAAAAATCAAATATTTTACTTAAGAACCATTCAATAACGATGATCTTAGTTACTTTTTTATATAACGTATTATGTATCACTAAAAGGGAACCATATCCCTCGAAGGGGGATATAAGATTGTCCATTTAACAGAAATATCAATGAAATATCAAAATCACTGTATTTTTTATAGAAATGTCCATTGTTTATTTTATTTAATTATATTGGTTTGTTTCTATTGTTACTATTATAAATTTGTAATCTACAAAATAAAAAAAAACATTTAAATTCTCACAATATATCTTTTATAGTCCACAAGTTTTGAAAAAATACTTAAGCTTAGCAAATTAAAATCTGTATTATAATATGACGATTATAATAATAAAATAAAAAATACAAAACTGTACTACACAACTGCAGAACGAAGAACCTAATTAAGCATATATAATATCCAAAAACTATAAAAAACAATTATATCAAATTAAAAAAAAATATCATTATATAATTTAAAATCAATAATAGTAACATTTACAGATTGCAATCATATTAACTACAGCCGCCTTACAGTTAATTAGTTTAATATTTTATTATGGCTGACACACACCATCCACGAGTTGTACAAAGATGCGTTCAAAGCTTCATATTATAAAAGATGTACAGACCACTTGCATCGAGTGAGCCAGTAGTATATAAGCCGTGGGATTGTTAAACAACCACCAATACATTGCCGGCCGTTCCAGCGCACACACACAAGAAAAATTGGAAGTTATTTAATTGTGTCAGTGCTTACCACCAGCGGCTCATCTTTACTATCAAGGAATCCATAAAAAATCAGGTAAGTTTAAAATTTCAAAATTAAGAAATTATTCATAAAAATTTTTTACTCACAATATGTTTTTTTTTAACTGTGAAAGTTTTCCACTGATGGAAAATATATTTAATAGTTTATTCTATTTACGCAACTTATATTAAAAAATAATAATTTTATAATATCGCAATAATGACGGAGCTGATCCTATTTCAGCATACAAAAACTTCCATCAATAAACACTGTCAAGCACTATTAGCAGTTGGTCTTACGCTCTGACGATTTCCAAACATAATATTAATATAAAAAAAGGTTTTCAATTTGTAATACTTCTTAATAAAGTAAATAATTGATCGAAATCGATAAATTTAGGTTAAAAAACTAAATTACTCTTTAAAGAAACTTGTAATAAAATAAGTTTAGTTTAGTATTATAGATCACTTTTTTTAATGATTTCGGGATACAATTTTGTACCAATGGGCTTATTTTATAAAATCTGTTTAATTAGGAATAAAATTCAAGTATCTAAATACCAATATACCGGAAATTAAAAAATATAGCTGGTCTTTTCTTTTAAATATTTTATGATAAGCTATAAGATGGCGTAAAAATTTACGACCTACGTAAAGCAGGCTTAGGTTTTAGTTCTAGGGCTTCACCAAACTAGATTTCCATTTATAAGAGATAATATAGTGAAACAGGTGAAATGGAATATACAAGTAGATTTTTTTATTATTCAAATTACTTATATCAAAATATTTTGTAAGTTGGTCAATGGCTTTGCTATTTAAACATTCTGATCCAAGCCAAACACAATTAAAATAACTGGAATTATTACAATTAAAGACATAAAATTAATCAATCGGTATCAACATATTAGTAGCGGGTTATAACTTTCACATTACGAATAACTGCACCGTAGCCTGATTTTGTATATTAATAAATATAGATAATCTATGCGTTGCTACTTGGACTTGCTTAAAAATTAGTCGTTAGCAAAAGAGTTGAGAGGCCAGTCGTGGCGTAGAGGCACAAGTGACTGTAAGTGCAGCAGGTCATGGGTTCGTTTCTCACTAGAGGAAATGAATTATTAAATATTTTTCGCTCTGGTGTCGGCGTTGAGTTCTGCCACTTAACACGCAACGCAATGTTTAACGCAATGTTCTGGAATTCGGCAAAAGTGGGTAGCAGAGAATTTTAGCACTATGCTCCATATGAGGGATACGGCGTGAACCTGAAAAAAAAAGTTATTGACAAGAAATGTAAAAAAAAGCCAGTGATTTTGCTAAACATAATAAGTCAATACCCTGTACAACGGGGCAGATCAACGTGAAATAAGATAAGGCTCTATTATTATAGTCTGCCTGCCAGGGCCACCTGCAAATAGTCGACCGTATCTTGACATCTTAAATATCTACAATCTTTTGTATAATCTCAAAATGACTAAGACAAGCTTTGATGGCATTCGTTTTCCACTCGACTGAAATTATAAAATAAGCTCTTCACGTTTTATGTAGTTATTACTTAATTAGTTAATGCAGTTATTACGTTAGTGTTTATATTTTTGCGGCTTCGCCCGCTTGAAGTACATAATTGTCTGATAACATTTTACAAACAATATATCTATATCTATATTAAAAAATTAAGTTTCAGCCAATTCAATAAAACATTTATAGCAATTTTGTCGAACAAATTCTTTAAAGGGACATAACTTTTTTTTTTACTTATATACCGATTGAAATAGAAAAGACACTAAACGTCAAGGGAAGCTTGCTAAAATGCTATACATGAGTTAAAACTACAATTAAATCAGTTAAGCCGTTTCTGAGATCAGCGTGAACTAACGCACAGATAAACAGTAAGCAGAATATCGTATTGTTAACGTTTTTGGTCCTATTACGCTACCAATATATATATTTTTTTAATATATCTTCCACGTACAGGCATCGATCCATTACAATTTTACTATAAGTATATATTTATCCTTGAATTAATAAGCAAAAGCAATGGGTATATAAAACTGAAAATAAATTTGTAATGTAATTTAGTTCTTTGTGTCATATTCACATGTATAAAATCATAAGGCGTATTGGCTACGAAAAATTGATTTCCCACTGTAATGAGCGCACCAATTTGACACACAAAGTAAAGTAATGACCCGAGCGGAACCACATTAGATTAAGCAATTCAATCAATTAGACTACGTGGGTATTGTGGATACTAATTACTGGAAAATATGAAAGTGGCCCTTTTCGTAAATATTTACTTAAAATTTTTATTAAATTTAAATGTAAGACGAAGAGAACCTACAAAGAGATAAATTGAGGATAACGCACCTTTTAAGAGTAAAAACAGGAGGCCAGCGGTAGCGCAGGGGCACAAAGTATGACTGTAAAATCGACTGGTTGTGGGTTCGATCCCCACTAGAGGAAATGAAATATTTATATACATTTATATTGTCATTTCTTCGCTCTGATGTCGAGGCAAAGCGCGACGTTGATTTTCGCCACTCAACACGCAATGCCTCCAGAACTTGGTGGAAAGTGGGGAACGGAATGTCTTAACAATAGGTTCCCTCTGCTTATCCTGGTGTGCAGGATACAGCGTGAAGCTTAAAAAACATTCACAAGTACAATCATGTATTTAACGCTTCACTTGCTGTCAGTATAAAGTTCACCGTTCAAGTCGATGACAAATTAGTAATACAATACAATGGTATTACCTATACACGATCTTCACATGGACGTATCACAGTCATATGATATCGGGACATATGTTGAGTTCTCAGATCACATCCTCCTTGTTGTGGATACATAATAAAAAGTTTATATATTTTGTTTTAGTTTATTATATTTAGTATTAATTTGAATTTTAAAATTTATCTGTAGCTTGATTAAACAATATAAAAGAACACGTTTACTAAAAATAATAATGAAGAAAACGGTGTAAAAGCTTTTTTAAGTATAAACGATAAAAGAAACAGAACTTTTGTAATTATTATTACGTGAGTGTGGCGCTCGTAAATGTCAATTATACGGAATATTTTTTAAAATGCCTACCACTTGACTGAGAGAACTGTGATGATTAAGATACTTTTCGAGACTATAATATGATATAGCATTATTCACATATCTATAATTTATATTAGTTTATTAGAGGCCGGTCGTAGCGCAAGGGCACAAAGTGCGACTGCAAAATCGACTGGTTGTAGGTTCCATCCTCACTCGAGGAAGTGGAATATTTATTTACATTTATATTTTCATTTCTTCGCTCTGGTGTCGAGGCAAAGCGCGGCGTTGAGTTTTGCCACTCAACACGTAATGCCTCCAGAATTCGGCAGAAAGTGGGGAACGGAGTGTCTTAACACTAAGTTCCCTCTGCCTACCCTGCTGTGTGCGGGATACAGCGTGAAGCTGATAAAAAAAAAACAAGAAATGCAATTAGTGTTATCGAATATGACTTTGCATCATTTTTGTTCTGCCGTAGGCGCGGTACATGTAGGTCGCTATGGTTATATCATGCTTAAAAACGATTATAACATTACTTAATACATTTTGTAAGTTCAAATGGAGTCACTACAAAAGTCAAGGAAATAAAGTCAAAGCTGAACTATTCAAGGAAAGATGCCGCATGAATTATCCGACATAAAGATTTTTACGGATCGTCGACGTTTTAGTCATGCTCTGAACAATAACTCTAGATGCATTTAAATATTTTCGGGTAGAGCAAGGTCGTCTTTTAAATAAACAAGTTGTAAAACTTTAATGTCTATAGTTGAAAATTGTTTTAGTTGTAATATGTATATTTATTTTACTAAATAAAATAAATGTTTTTTTTAAATACACTAAATCATGTAAAACGATCTATTTTTTTGTATCATAATGTGTTACCTCCTTTTATACAAAAGGTGGTAAGGCCTCTATATAAATAGAGTCGTTTAAAAATCTTTTTCTTAGAATTTGTTAGACCTAATAGCCTTCACGTCGAATTACCGCCTAATGGCTTAATGGTAGAGCGTATTTTTTGTTATAAAATAAAAAAATACTTCGTTTTTGTAATAATCACGCGGTCGATGTTTACATTTTAGGAAATTATTTTAATTAATTGAAAGAATATTTAAAGAGATAGAAAGAATTTAAGCTACTTTGTTTTGCACTTTATCAAATTTATTTAATAATTATTATTTTTTAGTGAAATGAAAAGGTTCTGTAATATATTTTTTGAAAAATCAATAATAATATTTACAAAAAATCGTTTATTATTACTGAATTTTGATGCAAAATAACAAAAAAAACTTCATCTACAAATATGAGGTTTTATATATCTTATCCAAACACCGCGTTAGACTATGGGATAAATATTAAGAGCATTTGTTGACATTACGCTTGAAATTTACAGATACCGTTACTGCATTGCTTCCGGTGGCATTGATCTAGGCAAGCACTTCTGTAGTTAAATCCATTTACTATTATAGTAGATAACTATATTTTGTCATACAGTAAAATGTTGTAAAAACGAAAATTAAATATTAAATTTTCTTAATGTATTTACATATATCAACATGAAGATATTCCAACTTCAATTTAGCTATATATCCGCCGGTAAAAATAACCAAACGCAAACGACATCAATTGCTGTAGACGTTCACAGGCTTCCATATTACAATAAGGAGTATTGCAGTAAAGCTGGCCATTGGCGGCCATTTGATTCATACCAAACGAGATAATGGGATCGATCAGCCAATGCGTCGTCAACTCGACAATGAACCGTGGGTCGGCACAGCGGCAACCATTGCACAACCGCTCGAATAACGGGTTTCGACATGCGACAACGCACCTCATGCTGCAGGAACCGTACAATATGACTGTGAAAATACTAAAATTAAACCTACCGTTTAATGTTAAGTACTAACCGAGCTAGCTGTGAGCGAAGTAGGTAGAATAGTGGCAGGTCAACAAGAATATGCAATACAGCATTCCTTAGACACAACACCAATTGTATTAAATCAGCTTTTAAAAAGTATAGTAGAATTATTAATCAATAGTAAAGTAACCTAGTTATAATTTCTAAATAAACAGAATTATAATATTATTATAGATTGAAAATTTACACAATGGAAAGTAGTACGCTTTAACAAAGCAAGAATTGGACCGGCAACTCGGTTTTTTGTGTGAAAACGTGGACTGTGATAAAAAAAACTTAATGTCTGGGTCAGATATCCAGACGGTCGCGCCTTAGATTGTCAAAATTTTGTAGTCCACGTGTGTCCAAGAAACGTGCAGATTTTAATGACATACTGGTTCAATTTAATGTAAGTTATAGCTACAGTAAGTCCCACATATCCGAATAAATGATGCAACGCAATACTTTATGTTAATAAACGCCATTGAGTTTCCCAAGAACATTGTGAATACCATCCGTGACAGGTAAACCTGTTCTTTCGTTTATTATTCTAATGACATTTAATACATGTCATGAAAATGATTATTTAAAACTGTGATACATAATGTGAACTTTAATTGAACTTTTCATTAAGAGAAAGAATCTTTTCCGCGATTTACATATACAAACTTTATTTTTCTATATTATATTATAATATTTAATCACATCTGTAATAGTAGTACTTAAATATAGCCGTTTAAATGTTACAATTTATATCAGCTTTACACTGTATCCCGCAAACAGCAGGGTGGGCAGTGAGAACCTAATGCTAAGACCGTCGTCCGTACCCCATTTTCCGTTGAATTATGGAGGCATTACGAGTTGAGTGGCGGAACTCAACATCGCGCTTTGCCTTAACACCAGAACGAAGAAATGAAAATATAAATTTAAACAAATATCGAACCCACAACCAATTGTGCCGTTACCGTGCAGGCCATGACTGGCCTGGAATGTTACAACTTGTTCAATGCCATAACCACACACCTTTATAGATGGAGTGATTTATTTAGTGGCGTACGTACTGTATATGTTTACTCATCTTATAAAATTTTATATGCAAAAATTGTCTCATAACTACGTGGTAGACGTGCAGACGATTTTTTTGAGATTATAGCATTATATATGGTAGTTGAAGCTCTCGCGACGCAGTAAGAGGATAATTGGACCATCAAGTGATCACGACTTGAGTACCAACATCTAGATTTCTATGCAAAACTATAATTGCTTTGAGCTAGCTGAGGTTCAAGTTGTTTATTTTTGTTTTGTTATTTTATATATACCTACTTTGAGGCCAGTCGTGGAGCAGCGGCACGAGGTGTGACTGTAAAACCGACTGGTTATGGGTTCGATCCCCACTCGAGGATATGAAATATTTACTCAAATTTATATTTCGATTTCTTCGCTCTGGTGTCGAGGTTAAGCGCGGCGTTGAGTTCTGCCACTCAACACGCAATGCCTCCAGAATTCGGCAGAAAGTGGGGAACGGAGTGTCTTAACACTAGGTTCGCTCTGCCTACCCTGTTGTGTGCGAGATACAGCATGAAGCTGATTTTTTTGATATATACCTGCTTTGCTTAAATTATCTTATAATAATATCGTAATATTAAGCAATTTTATGAGCTATCATTTCCAAAGTTTTAGTCTTTCTTGTCCAACTTAAAATATACCTTTAAACAACTTCGACGCTAATAAATAGAATTCTGTATACTATAAATGAACCTTTAGTATTGCTATATACTTTTGTATTCGATAGCATCATCTAAATTGAAACACCATTGTGTTGTCACTGACAATATCAATAATTTCTTTTGGAAAAAACCTACATTATCCTCATATACCAATAACCGTGGTCCGGAGTGGCAGCTCATTTTTTGATTGGCACAATAAGCCGGCATGCGCTCAGATTCAATTGGAAGATTGCGCCGATGTGTGGGAAGACGACAATGCTTACCCTCAGTCCGCCGAGGATATCCTTCCAGAAAATAACTCTCTGACAACCGCATAATTCCAGCTTGTGTGTATTGTAAAACGAAATGATATTTTTTTGTTTTTATTAACTTCACGCTGTATCCCGCATGTAGCAGAGTAGGCAGAGGGAGGCTAGTGTTAAGACACTCCGCTCCTCACTTTTGGTCGATTTCTGGAGACATTGCGTGTTGAGAGGCGGAATTCTACGCCGCGCTTTGCCTCAACACACAGATAACAAATAGAAATTTTAAATATTCCATTTTCTTAAGTCGTGAACCTGTGCCACGAATAGCCTCGACTACGAACGAATATCAACAAAAAAAAAATATTGCAATCTTTTTTTTAAATACAAAAAAAGAAAAACAAAGTTACATATATAAAACCTTCTTTGAAGCAAAAGAGAAATTTACAATAAAACTTGTAAAATTACGATACATCATTAATAATTCAATATTCTATTTTTGTACGTTGCTATAATCACCCCGGGCAAACTTTATGATTCAGGTGTAACAAAAAATAAACAATAAAGTCTATGATTGCGTATAATTACTATCGATACTGATGGCAATGGCCTCATCAGATGTTGGAACCAGTCTCAGTATATGAATCCTGCTCTTATTTCTTTATTTTTAAGTGCAATGGACGATGCAATAATATTATGTGACCAATAATAATGTAATGTAAGTCGTTTTATTTGTAATCTGAGAAGAAATGTTGTGGCTATCTGGGTAGGTACATCACTATTTCCTTTTTTTTCAATTGGATTACGTACATCCTACTTTATTACAAGATATCTATTTCGGATTAAGAAAATAACGATATTTTTTTCAAAATCAAATTGATCTACAGTAATGGCTTACACAAATACGAAATAACTTTTCATTGGCCAAAGTTAACAATATAAAATTTAATCCAAGTCATTGACTACAAACAGTGAATCACACAAACGCATCTCGACATTCTAGTTGCCGATTCTATTCAATGAGCCGATTAAAATTCAGATAATGTGTGGTCGTCTCGCCGGATCATCCATATTGCTAGCGCGCGTACAACATCCTGTCCAACATCACGCAGTAGGAAGTGTCCATCATGTGCCAACTTACTGTTCGTTTATTTCGCAGAAATTGAATAAAAAAAACCTTTTTTTCTTCCATTACAATATATTGTTTGGCTTGTAATTGGTCAATTTTTGTATTACACGGCTTCTAAGGTTTGGTTTGATAATAATGACTAACTAAATAGATAATTGCATGGTGTACTCCATCCAGAGTGTGTTATTTAAAGTAATAATAAAACTTCGACGCGTATGATTACATGTTACGAGAGGAGCCCATCAATTTCTGCAACGATTACAGCATTCTTGAGCAAAAACAGGATATTCCCTTTGCAATATTCTATTTCTAGAGTGGCGCCAATCCACATTCCTGAAGGATATCGGGTTAATATTTTTCCTTTGCTAGACATGTTATTTATAGAACGTACACTAACCGGGTTCTGCTAATAATGATCATTACTTTTATACATTTATTTTATATACGCAAATATTGAAGCTTTATAAGTAGCTCAGTACTTGTGGAATAATAAAAAGCAACAAAAGCTATTTTGTAGCCCACTTTCACAAATAGTTTACATCCTACTTATTCATATTAACTTTAATTTACTGTGACTAGAATATAGGCACCCGTCCCCCAACATATCAGGCCCTTAGATGATTCAATCTTAATAGAAAAATTACTGTGAATGCCGATGCCGGCCGGCGCCGCGTAACATTGGCCTTACGGCACTCACGACTTGCAGATGTGCATTTGATATCCTTATAAATTCACTATTATTATTTCGTCAAAACACTAATTCGATAATTTGCATTTTCAGGATGAAGGTCTTATTACTGTGCATGGCCTTCGCGGCTGTGAGTCTGGCTATGCCTGTCGCTGAAGAGAAGCAAGAAGAGCCTATTGCACTTCCATCTGTTCCTGAAATCAAATCTGAAGATGTTAAGCCTCAAAGCGATTCAGCGCCAAGTCCTGTAGAAGAAAAAAAACCAGAACCAGCACCTGAAGCAAAAAGCGTTGAAAAACCTGACGAGGTCGCTATTGAAGCCAAGAGTTCAGATGTTGCAATAGACGCTTCTCCGGAGGCTAAGGCGGAAGCCAGCCCAGAAATCAATAAAGAAGAAGTACCTGCAGCTAAGGCAGCAGACGTAGCAGGTTCTGCAATTGAACAAAAAGCAGACGTTGCTGAACCAGCCAAACCTGAAGAAAAGGTTCCAGAAGTTAAAGCTGCAGTTGTAGAAGAATCTAAGCCAGATGAAAGTCAAGCTAAGGTTGAAGAAGTGAGCAATGTACCTTCAGCAAAATCTGCTGTCTCTGAAGATGTAATCGACCTGGTCAGTGCTATCAAACCTGAAGCAGCCGTTGCCGATGATGTCGTTGATCTTGCCGCGATTAACCCATCTGACTCTCAGCCAGTAGTTTCTGCTAAAAGTGCTGCACCTGAGGAAAAGAAAGAAGCTGATGGCGATTCAGTTTCAGAAAAAGTTGACAAGCCTGAAGAAAAAAAGGAGTCAGTAGAACAAAAATCTGAAGATAAACCTGCCGAATCTTCAGCTGCTCCTGATGCAGTTGTGGCACCAAAATCAGCTGCTGTATCTGAAGACGCTACGCGTGTTATTCGTGATGCTGTTGATGAGAAAGTACCAGAAGCACCAAAACCAGAAGCCAAAGCCGCCGCTGAGGTAGTAAATGATGAAGTTAAGCCTGTTGATGTAGTAGAGGCTAAATCTGCCAGTCCTGCTGAGGAACTCATTGCCGCTCAAGAAGAAGCGAAGCCAGCTGCAGTTGAAGAAAAAGTAGAGGCAGAAGTAAAAGCAGTCGAAGTACCTAAAGAGGCTGAGAACAAGGAACCTGAAGCACCCTCCCAGCCTGCTGCTGAAGCGAAGAGTGCTGATAATGTCGAAGTCAAAAATGATGATAAAGTTGAAGCAAAGAGCGACGCTAAAGTAGAAGCCAAAAGCGACGCTAAGGTTGAAGCCATGAATGACGCACCAGCCAAAGAAAAGAGCTCCGAAGAAAGCAACGAGAGCGCAGACAAAGATTCATCAGAAGAAAGTGGTGAAAAATCAGATAGCGCCAAACCTTAAAATTGTTAAAATAGTCTAAGCGGCAGGCGTGTGTCGACTCACGCCTCGACACGCGCCTCCCGCTGTCGCAGCGCAGTGCGTTTGTGTTGTCACGCAGCGGACCGAACCCGTCCTCGACGTGACCTTCGACTATTCACTAGTTCTAAAGACTTATTTAAATAGTGGAACAGAAAAATTACCTATGTTGTAATTATTTTCAAAGTAAATTATCGAATTCACGGTACTGTAAGTAACAATAAATACGTTTTTTACAATAGATATTTTATTTCCCGATTCTTTAGTATTAAATCTTTTTTGTATATTATTATAAACATATTTTTAAATTAAATGAATAGAATAAAGAGCACTTTTTTGTAAGTTATATAATAGTATAATTCTGTAGATGGAAAATCAGTAACATAGATCACATCCTTTGCATAGATACATGTATTTTATTGAAAACCGTGGAATAATAGTATTATAATTTCTTCGCTCTGTTGTCGAGGCAAAGCGGGGCGTTGAGTTCCGCCACTCAACACGCAATGCCTCCAGAATCCGACAGAAAGTGGGGCACAGAGTGTCAAAAAAATACCAGGTTTCCTCTGCCTACCATGCTGTGTGCGGGATACAGCCTGACGCTAATATTGGAGAAAGAGAGATATCCATACATAAAAGCAAAACTGTATTTTAGACAACTTTAACAATATTTCAAGTTTATTAAGAGCTAAAAAGTAAAGCTAAAGCTTGTAGAGTAGCAGACAGGTATTTAACTTGATGTGCGTAGACAGAACTGATAATGAAATTATAATTTACGTAGCATATAAAAATATGTATTTCTGTAAGACAATTTCCTTCTTCATTTAACATTATGGATACACTTCATGTTTAGAATTTAAAATGTCTTTTTACTCTACTTAAATTTTAAATTGCCAATGAATAAAAATCATTAGTACCTACTGTCTGTTCTACGACTGCTACTGCTGCTACCATTAGCCCAGAAGGCTGTTCTGTTGCAAAGAGAGGGCAACAAGCTAAACAGTAGTCTTTTTATATTTCCCACACTATATGACCACTGATATAATACGGTTTTAGATACAGCTTCTTAGTTAATAACAACGGATGGAGCGAAAGATATATACATGTATCGTACTCGGATATATACATGTATCGTACTCGTAGGTGGCACTTCAAAATGGAAAAATATAAGTTAAAGAAATCGTAAACATTGAAGCGTTCAAGGAAAAATAATACAAAAAAACTTATGTATATTGTTAGCATCTCTAACTTATTTAGAATTATCATTTGGCAAAAGAGAAATACTACTTTAAGTATTTTTTTACATTTTTAAAGTGTTATTCCACATAAGTGTAAGGGAAAGAAAAATACTTATTAAGAAAACGTATAAAAATTACAAAAAAAAAATGGACTTTTACTTATGTGGATAAAATTTCCTACAGTTCACCTTTGACGTTGTACATCACGATACAAACTCAATTATCATATGCATCTTACTTGAAACTATTTCTCGCTAATTGTTTAAGTAAAGCATGTAAATTGCTCTAACAAAGACGTAGAGCTTGTCAAAAACAAAATAAAAAAAACAACGCAGGTTTTTATTTTTAACGTTATTTCCAATATTATAAAACATTTAACATTCTAAAAGGGATGTTTTCACTAAACTTATTAATTTTATAAAATAGAAATATATAATAACTTAAACTACACTTGGTACACACCAAGGTGTTATTATTAATATTTTTTCTCACATAGACGAGCGTGCGACTGTAAACGCGACAGGTTGTGGGTTCGATTCCCACTCAAAGAAATAAAATATTTAATGTTTTCATTTCCTCCCTCTGGTAACAAGTCAAAGCGCGGCGTTGCGTTCCGCTACTTAACACGCAATACCCCCAGAACTCGGCGAAAAGTGAAGAACGAAAGTGTCTTATTCGGAACAGAGTGTCTTAACACTAGGCCTACCCTGGCATGTGTGGGACACAGTGTGAAGTTAAAATATATATATTTAAAATTATAGGATGTGTATTTTATAAGACCACTTACCTCCCCCGTGAGCATATAACAGGCGATAACACCGAGAGACCACCAGTCCACCGCGTGACCGTACGGCTCTCGTTGCAATATTTCAGGAGCTGGTAACAAGAAGTCTTCATAGAAATTATCCATTATAATTGATAATAACATAACAATTGATGATTACAATATTGGTGGACTCATAAAAGTGATACTATTATATATTGAAAGACAGCTAAAGAAAATATGATACTTTGTTCCGTTTATATATGTTCATTTCCTTGAATGACATTTGTAGTTTTAACTAAGCAACAATAGCATATTAAATTTTATAAAATATGTTATTTCCACAAACAAGTCTTCCAGTTTGTGAATTCAATTCCCACTCGAGGAAATATTTAATGTTTTCATTTCTTTGCTCTGGTGTCGATGAAAAGCGCGGCATTGAGTTCCGACACTCAACACGCAATACCTTCAGAATTCGACGAAAAAAGTGGGAAACGGAGTGTCTTAACACTATGTTCCCTCTGCCTACTTTACGGTGTGCGCATAAGCACTTCTTGTACTCTACGCAACTTTTATTCCTCCATACATTCATTTAATTATAATATGTAAATAACATGAAATATATTTACTTTGATGGTAGGAATCTCGATGACATGGAGCACACGAAGGCTGGAACACACTTTTCTTTGTTTGATATCACAATATTTGCCGCACAAATTTCAACAATAAAACATTTACTGTCAAAGAACTTGATTAAATTAGTTCTTTTTTAAATACATTTTTTTGCATCAATTTCATAAATATAAGAAATTATCATAAATAAATTACGTTACGCATATATTTAGCCAGGCTATATGTACCGCCGTCTTTAGATCTAAATAATTTTTAATATTATTAATTATTATTAAATAATAATATTTTTTAAATAAAAAAGTCATTTAACACTATCAAAAAAAGTTTAACTTTATTATTGAATTGGAATTCGGATTGGGAACTAATTAAAAATCAAAATATTATTAATACTCCATCATTTATTCACATTTTTATATAAATTATCACAAGACTAAGATTTTTTTTATTTTTGAACTCATAAATCACAACATATACTAATTTTCATACATTCTATATATAACAGCCATTCACATTAAGACGTAGTCATCTTTCAAATAAGGCCATAGCAAGTGCAATTTTAGTAAAATTTACGATGCCCAAAATATTAGAGAGTGGCACACTATCAAGATATTAAATATTATATATATTGTCTTATCACCAGATTTAAAAATCCGAGTGGAAAATAAAAATATTAAAAATCTGATAACTTTATTTTGGTTAAATAATTTTAATTTGTTGTTGTAATAAAAACTCTACGGAGGAATATTCTTTTTCATTTAAACAACCGAGCATACGTAAACAAACAAATAATGAATCACAGTTTCGGTCAAACAAACTAAAGTTATTAGATCTATACATTAAAGGTACATTCTGATATGAAATGTGGACACAATAACTACCGCACTATACCACAATTATAATACATATAATAATAATTTATAATATTTCAATAATCAATTAACGATTGCAATGTACAGCCTCATCTTTGGTGACAAAAAAAAAATAATTCTGTTAAATATAGTTAAAAATAGGAAACTAGTTTTCCAATTCAGATGCAAACATGCTAAAGCTAGTCACAAAATGAGGTAGGAAAGTAAATAATCATATATAGTACAGATGACATAGGAAGAGCTTTGTTAGTCATAAATTGAGAAGAAATATTTTTTTTTACTTATTTCAGGGTCTTCTATATGTTCATTAAAAAGTTAATATATTGAGTTTTAAGGGTTTTCTTGGGAGGCGCAGGGAACCCAGCCTTAAGATACACTCTTCGAATTTCTGCCCAATATCTTGAACATTGCGCGTTGAGTTGGGTCCCTGACTGATTACCAAAAATTGAATTGTAAACGCGATAGGTGTGGGTTCAATTCTTATTTCCGGGAATATCCGGAAATAAGAATTGAACCCACGCCTATCGCGTATACAGTTAGGCTGAAGACAGCATCTGTTTTAAAGACATAATGGTTACAAATTATTATTGTACTTTACTAGTGCTCTGTACCGATGTGTAATAGATTAACAAAAATCACTAAAAACATGGAATACTACAAACAAAGCTCTTACTATACTTATCGGTCTACAGAAGTTTAATCATGGATGGATTCAGTCCTCCGCCCAAAAGAAAATACAAGATCATGAGATAAAGAAAATCAAACACTAGACACAACAACTTTAAAGAACAAAAACATTAAAATAATATTAAAAACATTAAATTTAGTCACTAATAAAATTATTGTATTGCAAATCTTATAGTTTTACTATTATTATGTCAGTTTTAGTCACTTTCGTAAAATGGAAATTAAATATTATTGTGAAATCAACCATTATCAAACATTCACACAAGTTAAAATATTGTATGTTGAATCAAATTAAAATTTGAATAAGGAGGTGGTTAAGATTTTATGAACTACACACTATAGATTATTGAAATGTATTACGATGATATACATAGAAAGAACATCAAAAACTATTTTAAAATTGTATATGAAAATGAATAAGACACTCTATTATCTATTAAAATGTGATAAAACTTTCTATTTGCAATATAGTTACATTTTCTAAACGACAAAACAAAATAAGGTCTACGGCTAAGTTGCTGTCAAACACCAAACCAACTGACGTTTGTGTTGTTATTATAATAAGAAATTATTTATTATTAAACATATATCGAAATATAATTTGTTACCTAAGCATTTAATACATCTATGACGTTAACGCACCATTTCTATGAGACAATACTTCGACAAGTATAAAGCGGCCATATTAAATATATTACATAGTTCGAAACACTCCCGCTTTACAGTCGTGGAAGTAAACACTAAGCATTAGTTATATAAAGCTCTCAATGTTAAAATAACATTAATATTTGAAGAAACATATTAAATGAGAAACATTTTAAATATTCTCCTGTACATTTAATAATATATACAACATCTATATATTTACGAGACCACAACTGGACACTCATTGTTATGCACATGTCGTTCATAATCAGCAAATTTTCATGCGAATATCACAAAGCATTTTTTTTTTAATATAAAACACCCAATAGTCAAAAGACTGTACTATAATAAACCGGACGCTCGTCCAGCACTTCCTTAAAAATATTGTTTACATAATCCCTAAATTAAAGTTACAACGATTGGCCGCTCCGTCACTAACACGTTTAACATTAAAAAAAATTACGTGTCGACATTTTAAAAAGTGACTCGACAGCTATTAAAACCGTACAGGTATTTTTATTACATTGATTTGTCTTATGATAACATCAAACCTAAGTTTACTGTGATCTATAATAGCGTTTTCACTCAGTGTACGGTAATACGAAACAAATCTAACAATACAATATAAAATTAGTCAAACCTTAAATAAAAATAATGGACACATCAACCAGCCTTCCGAGCCGGAGCTCCTGTTATTACAATTATTAATATAGATACTAAACATTAAAATAAAATATGATTAGCTAAGTTACAGCGCGTTCCATTAATAATTCAAAACCGCTAATAAAGAAATAGAACATTTTAGTAATTCTCAATTTTGTGCAAAACCACCCATAAGTACATTATTGCAGATTTAGTTATTGCGATTGATCAATTCATAATATAATCATATATTGTATGTAAATATAAATACGTTTCCATTTAATATATACAATCTCACACAAATAATTGCACTTCCGATCGACAGTTAGGACTGTAAACTTTCCTTTCGACGTTGTTACATCACAAATAGAGGGTGTCGCAGAGTAGTTTCCGCACGCGGTTGCCCACCGAGCTGGAGGGCGCGCCCGACAAGTTGTAGTGGATCTTGAACAGGTACGGCTGGATGTCAGCGTACGACGTGTCGAACACCAGGTCCGCGTCCGACCGACTCGGCATCTTGGGCACGTACTCGTGACGGTTGATGATCTCCGTTATGAACACTATCTTGTCCTGCAGCAGCTCAACGACGTTCTCGTGCTTGCTCTGCTCGGTGAGCTCGCAGCACACCGTCCACACCTCCCAGGGCACGCATTCGGGGCCGAAGGGCCATCGCGCCCGTCGCTTCTGGAAGAACTCGAGGCTTATGGAACCTTTGGGAGGAGACGATGAGCAATCGGCTCGCCGGAGCAGTTCCGAGAACTCCGATATCTTGACGTTGACGTTGCGGCCGAGCTCCTCCGACTCGCAGCACACGTACGTGAAGTCGATGAAGTCGCAGTCGACGTCCAGGTAGCTGACGGTGCGTATCGAGTAGCTCTCCTCGTTGTTGTAGGTGAACTTGCCGCTGGAGCGGTGGAAGAGGACCGTGTGGAATATGCTGGCGACTATCTCGTCCACCTGGCGGCCCTTCATCGCCATCTCGAAGGAGATGGTGCGCGCGTTCATGGTGCCGCGTCACGCTTGGCCCCACGCGGACATTACGTCACTGCGCGTCACGGCGCGTCACACCGCGTCACGGCACGTCACAGCCAACGGACGGACTGTCCCATTTACAAGGTAAGCGACGGGTCAAGTCCCACACTGAAACGGAAAATGACCGTGTTTAGTCGCGTCCGTCGACGTGTGGGGGGGGTGTGTGTTTACTTGTGTGTGCGCGACGATCCGCCGTTTGGAATTTATAGTATCAAAATATTGAGAAATAATTGATTGTTGTGATACTGTTTGTATATAAAATCGACGAAGCCATTGTAATATTGTAACCTTTAAGTATTGACATTTTCAGTATAATATTAAACACAACTTACCCATATATTTCAGAGTGCCGCAAAGTGTGGTGGTGCGAGAACCTATGGACAACCACTTGGACAGTCCAAAATCAACTAACTGAATGTGATAGTCTGAATCTAAGAGTATATTTTCTGGTTTGAGATCACGATATATCACGCCAGCGTTGTGCAGGAAATCTATAAAGAAAAAATATATATAATGATAAAAATATACTATAATTATACTAAGGTAAAATTTGAATTATAATATAATCACAACTTGCCTATAGCTAAAGCAATCTCAGCGACAAATATCTTCACAAGTTCTTCTGGTAACTTTCCGTACTTATCTAATAAAGCTAGCAATTCTCCTCCAGGAATGTATTCTGAAACTGAGAAGGGTAAGAACATTAAAACAATACCAAAATTCGCAAGGTTAGACTATAGAATAATATACGATTTATCAGCTTATCAGAAAATTTGCTATAATCTATGTTGCACTATATACACATAAATACTTTTACGAAGATAATAAAATATGGTACAAGGAAATCTATGTCAAAATCATAAATATAATATATAAGCTGTTAATAAAATATTAATAATTTATGCACAATTGCACATGTTCAGACATTTGAAATAATATAAACTGCAATGTCTTTGGAAAAAAAATATTTCTATTCGAAAATAGATTATAGACTATTTTTAACATTTTTAAAGTGGTATTCCACACTTAAGAAAGAAAAATATATATTTAGAAAACGTATAAAAATTAACCGACCTGGTCGGTTTCCAGGAAGCGCGAGTTCGAGTCCCGCTACGTTTAAATTTTTATACGTTTTCTAAATACATACAGGTTACACTATTGATAAACATATATATACTGGAGGACTTATATATTACACAAATAAAACAAATAGGTCGAAAATAACACATTTACAAAAACAACGTATTGTTTTAAGCTATAGCACGGCGTTAGTCTGGAATGAGCCTTATCCCGGTCAAGAAACATTGACCCTTGTAATCGTTAAGACGCAATATTTGGCTGACGGTGTTTTGGTAAACAAATGTGTAATGTCTAGTCACTGATAACAATGATAAAGATAATTCAAGATATGTAGGTCAACAACATACCAGACGTTTTAATTGAATATTTTATATACGGAAATATTATTTTATTTAAAAAGTAAAATCATTTTTCTTTATACTTACAAATGAAACACTCTTTTACTTATAAGTAATATGGATATTGATTTTATAATAGCCTCGTTTATAGACACATAACTTAATTAAAAATAACTCCGATTCTGTTTCCTTTTTCATTTAAGGCCGTACTTTTATTTAATACACTGAAGAGACCGTCAAAAGAATAAAACATAACATTTCTTTTCAAGAAATGATGTCTAATGAACAAAATATATTTTAATGTTCCTATTTCATCATAATAAACTTCCTCTCTATTCCCCAGTGCCATTGAGACCCACTATAAAGATTAATTAAACGTTAAATATGAGTATTGGTATAGATAACGAAATCACCGAACACTAAAGTGAATATCACGGCCCAGTTTAGTGCTCACAGTAAATAAACACACACGATAATATGTATATAAGAAGAAACTATTTATTCATTAATTTATGTTAGTCTTTGTTTACTACGAACACTAATATCTTGGAATTTAGTCGGTAATTATCATTTATTTTTCAACTTCACAGCGTGAGGTGAAGAAATCATATAGCAGGATAGGCAGAGGGATCCTAGTGTTAAGACAATCCGTTATTTCCACCGGATTTTCGAGTAATTGCATTGTTGAGTGGCGGAACTCAACGCCGCGCTTTGCCTTGTTTACCAGAGAGAAGAAATGAAAATACTCCTCCGAGTGGGAATCGAACCCATAATCGTCGCGTCTACACGTCACACGTAA
This sequence comes from Heliconius hermathena, assembly GCA_013403705.1. NCBI lineage: Eukaryota > Metazoa > Arthropoda > Insecta > Lepidoptera > Nymphalidae > Heliconius > Heliconius hermathena. The sequence goes on from JAAIXJ010000220.1 coordinate 101,435, forward strand.
GTGCTACTGCGCCACGACGCCTCATATTATAAGTTTACTTTTCTTCTTTAATTTCTTTATTAATAAATTCTCAATGATTGTGATATTTAAAATATAAGCTTTTGTGGCTTCACTTCAAGCATTCATAAATGGACGGAATTCGAAGAACAAATAATAGTCTCTACTATACACAAAGAGGCAAGTAGTGGCGCAGGGGGATAAAGGGTTACTGTAAAATCGACTAGTGGTAGTTCGATCTCCATTTGAGGAAATGAAATATTTATTTTAAATGTATATTTTAATTTTTCTCGCTCTGCTGTCGAATCAAAGCGCAAATGCCTCCAGAATTCGTATTCGGAAAGTGGGGAACTGAGAGTCATACCACTCTCGCCTGCTTATCCTGCTGTGTGCGGGATACCGCGTGAAGCTGATTCTGATTCTATTATACACAAACAACAGTATTCCACAAACTTTACGGTACACATTGAATTCATATTTTTCCAAACTAAAATAATCAGATACTAAATAAAGTACTAACCTTATAACTTAGTAATCTGTTTCCAATCTAATTACATACCAAAATAATGAACTAGTTATATGATTATTTAGTACAATTGAAATAGATAAATCGGCCACCTTAACTTATAGAAGATACGTCAGAGACATGTAATTCTAAGAGATTTTTCTAAAAATAAAAGTTATTTTTACAAACAAAATAATTTATAAAATTATCCTCGTACAATAAAACGCCAATTGTTAAGAATGACGCACACAGACACAAACCTATCAAAGTGATAACGCCGCACACGCCTCATTCACAAAATCGAGTCGTAGGTAATGTTGGCGATGTTGAATTATGTAAAATAGAACGAGTGATATCCTTTTCTCGTTCTAGTATATTTTTTGAGAATGATAAACGGCAGATCGGCAACGTTTAGCAGTATTTTTGTAGTTGTAGGTGTTATTGGTATATATTCGTAACTGCGTCACACGAAATACAGAATAGATAAATATCGTGAAATGAAAAAAAAATGCTACGACTAAACTGTTGAGGCATCTTGATTCATTTCTTTAGGTGTGGGTTTGAAATATTTTACTCTATGCTTCCCGTTTCAGTAAAAGGAGCGCACACGCTTCCACCCTGTATAATAATTCTTATGTTATAAAAACTTACCAATATACAGTCTTTTCTTGGTCTGCCACCTCGATACAGAACCAGCTATAAACGAGTGGTGTCCGACGGCAGCTTGTATACGCGCCTCCTCTTTCACTTGACGTACAGCATTTTCGCTCACTATCTGCAAAATTATATTAAATAACTATTAGTTAATTACCACATTTGGTTATTGATGGTAATGAAGTATATGTCGAATTTGGGTAATTCTCCTAATAATAATAATCAATAGAAGCCAGTCGGCGCAGGGGCACAAAATGTGACTGTAAAACCGACTGGTTGTGGGTTCGATCCCCACTCGAGGAGATGAAATATTTACTTAAATTTATATTTCCTTTTTCTTTGCTCTGGTTTGCTCTAGTCTCGAGGCAAAGCGTTGAGTTCTGCCGCTCAAAACGCAATGGCTCCAGAACTCGGCGGAAAGTGGGGAACGAAGTGTCTTAACACTAGGTTCCCTCTGCCTACCCTGCTATGTGTGGGATACAAACTATTTATACTGTCGTTATAATATGACAAGTTTAAATCAGAAATACGTAGTATACTGCTGATGCGAAGTATACTATTTTTGTCTTTTACGATAATTTTAAAGTAATATATATGCAAAAATAAAAAAAACCCGACTATCAAGTACAAGTACAACAAAGAACAATAAACTTAGCTAAAGGACAGGTAATATATATCTAAAAAATACATATTATAGGTTAGTAATCTATATGTACTTCTTTTTAGCTTAATGCTTTACCCCATGTATACAGTACGGTCGAAGAGTTGGGACCGCTCTAAAGTTAGCTGTAGATGGCTGCGCAGATTTCATTACATGGAATTTTCTGACTTTTAATTATATCTCAAAGCGCATAAGTTCAAAAAAATCAACTTCAGGGCAGCTACAGCTTGTCCACGTCGTCGTCGTCGTCAGTCTGTAGCAGAATAGACAGAGAAAACAGTAGACACCGTTTTTCGCTTTCCGCACAAATTCGAGACCCAGTATTTTTGGTGGTGGAACTCAGTAAGAAACACACTTTGTCTTATGAAAACGAAAAACCGGAAAAGCCCGAATCGGACCCCCAAGGATTTCGTATCAAAATTAAAGGTCTTGAGCCTTTTCTGAAATTCAATCTTCGCTTAGCCAGAGCTCTTTCATCTGATATCTCACTCGAACCAGTGGCTTTAGTAACAAATTTTGCCTCCCTTTAAAGGCTATCAATTTTTAGGATTGATATGAGACCAGCCGTGGCGCAGCGGCACGAGGTGTGACTGTAAAACCGACTGGTTGTGGGTTCGAAGTAAATATTTCATCTCCTCAAGTGGGGACTAGAGGAGATGAAATATTTACTTAAATTTATATTTCCATTTCTTCGCTCTGGTGTCGAGGTTAAGCGCGGCGTTGAGTTCTGCCACTCAACACGCAATGCCTCCAGAATTCGGCAGAAAGTGGGGAACGGAGTGTCTCAACTCTAGGTTCCCTCTGCCTACCCTGCTGTGTGCGGGAAACAGCGTGAAGCTGATTTTTATTTTTAGGATTTAACCACAAATGTATAGTTTTAATTTTTTTCTCTTCTTTCTGATCTAGTACTGCCTGAAGATTGAATTGAATTGAATTGAAAAGCCTTTTATTCCTGCCTGAAGATACTAACTGCCAAATTTCATATTTATAGGTCAACCGGAAGTTCCTTTTTAATTTTGATTCCCTTTATCGTGACGAAATAAGTATTTTTTGCGACATAAACGGCTATAACTTTTTTAAGTAAATGTACAAATGCGATTATTTCAGAAATGCCTGAGATAAAGGCTCTTGACATTCAGACAGACTGACGGACGGACAGCAAAGCGATCTTTTAAGGGTCAGAGTGGAGATTAAGCCCACGACCATCGTATTTACAGACAGAAGCTGATTTACTGCGTCATCAGAGCGAAGAAATAAAAATATGAAATATGTCATTTCCCTGATTGGAAATCGAATCTACAACCTGTCGCGTTACGGTCACCCACTTGTGCCCCTGTGCCACAACGGCCTCTGAATATTTGTTATTAATGAGCGAAAACAAATTTAAAATCCTTTTCTAAAACAAGATTCCATTTTAAATAATTGTTTTAAATCAAACAAGTACTAACCGTCCTGCTAAAAGCACATATACTTTCAGTTGAATTTAAGATGGTATACTTTTTTATTGATACCATTCTGTAAGCATACGTATATTCAACTTTAACAATCTGTTTGTAAAGTCCATATTACAACTACGACACGGACTAAATTGATTTAGATATAAAAAGAATTTACGATAATTAGTTCCTGTTTCAATACAAAAAACTGTAGGCTAATTAAATGTTGTTACTTTTGATTGCGCTCTAATCATGATTTTTTTAAAACTTTTAAAACCAGACTTTAAGTGTGATGTTTTACGGATTAACTGCAACTGGAGATAATTTTTTGTATTAAATTATTTGAATAAGGAAGTTTTAGTGGTTAATAATGATATATACGCATAGAAAGGTCTTAGTGTCCTACAGTCACTCTTTATTAATTTCTACTATTAAAATTTACTACAGCAGTCCTATAGATATAGGACCTTTAATAAGTTCTCGCTGTTTTTTGAAAGATGGCGTTGCGGCACTCTGTGCATGGAATTTCGTACGGTAACGAATCACCAAAGTAGTACTATATGTAACCTCAAATTATAGTAGAATAGTGTTTACTACAGTGTCAACTACATATTTATTTTCCCTTTGTGAAAATGTGTACTTTTGTGCCAAATAAAGTGTTTTTGCGGGGAATTTTATTGCACTGCTTTATTCAGAAAAAATCTGCAGCAGAAGCACACAGAATTCTCGTTGAGACAATGCTTTGTCGAATACAACGTGCAGAGACTGGTTTAGGCGCTTCAAAAGTAATGATTTTGACCTTGAAGACAAAGAGCGTTCTGGAGCACCGACAAAATTTGAAGACAGAATTGGAGGCATTGCTTGAAGAAGATCCATGTCAGACGTTAGTAGAGCTCGGGAAAACGTTACAAGTAGATGCGTCAACAGTTTCAAAACGTTTAAAAGCGTTAGGAATGATCCAAAAGCAAGGGCATTGGGTGCCGTATGAGTTGAAGCCGAGAGACGTAGAACGACGTTTTCTCATGTGTGAATTGTTGCTTCAACGGCAAAAGAGAAAAGGTTTTCTGCACCGTATCGTCACTGGGGATGAAAAGTGGATTCACTACGACAATCCAAAGCGAAAAAAATCGTGGGGCATGCCGGGTCACGCATCAACATCGTCGCCAAAACCAAATATCCATGGTTCTAAGCTTCTTCTCTGCATTTGGTGGGATCAGCAGGGCGTAATTTATTATGAGCTGCTTAAACCTAATGAAACTATCACGGGAGCTCGCTATCGACTTCAGTTGATGCGTTTGAGTCGCGCTCTGAAAGAAAAGCGGCCACTATACGAGCAGAGACACGACAAAGTGATTTTATTACATGATAATGCTCGGCCACATGTGGCAAAACCAGTCAAAACTTACCTGGAAACACTTCAATGGGAAGTTCTACCCCACCCGCCGTATTCACCGGACATAGCCCCCTCCGATTACCACTTGTTTCGGTCGATGGCGCACGGTTTAAGCGAGCAGCGCTTCCATTCTTTTGAAGAAGCCGAAAAATGGCTTGATTCCTGGATTGCCTCGAAAGATGAGTCGTTTTTCCGACGGGGGATTCAATTGCTACCAGAGAGATGGAAGAAAGTGGTCTCTAATGATGGACAATACTTAGAGTAATGCCATTGTAAGCATTATATTTTAAATTATTTTTTTTAAACAAAAGACTAGGAGTCTAAAGAAGAGGACTTATTCAAGGTCCTATATCTTTTACGTTTCTTTATTTCAGCTATAACTTAAAGAATTTTCTTTCAATTTACACACAAAAGAAACAAGATAAATAAACGTAATAACTCATAAACATAACAACTGGCTGAACTGACAATACACAAGGTTTACCTATAAATAACCATATGCCAAGTAAGACAAAAGAAATTTGCGCCAAGTTTCGAAACATACCTTTAACGTTTGAACTACCATCAATATTCATGTTTGTATAATTAATTTATTATTAATGAAACGATCGCATTCAAAATTTGAATATCAACGACAGAGGTAACACATCCTAATCTACAACGCCATTGACCTACTGTGCCACATTGAAATAAAATATAGCTGGCCATTTTAAAATTCGTTGCTTTATGTTATAGATTTTATTTCACATGTTATAGATTTTTTCGTTCGAGTGTTCCGTCTGCCTACTCTGCTGTGTGCGGGATACAGCGTGAAGCTGATTTATTTATTTATATTTTCATTTCAAGGCGCGGCATTGAGTTCTGCCACTAGACACGCGATGCTGGAGACATGCACGATTTCGGCGGTAAATGGAAAATGTAGTGTCCTAACACTAGATTCTCTCTGCCTATCCTACTGTGTGCGGGATACAGTGTAAAGCTGATGTTTTATTAATAAAATTATTAACTTATGATATCTCCAAAACCATAATAAAAATGCACATTTGTGACAACTTTTCTTATAACATTAAATAATCAATTTAAAATAATTTGCATTTCTTTGGCATGCTTTCTTTATATATTTGTATACTTGCCTAATATATAAAAATATAATATTTAAATACATTAATATATACATATAATTATATAAAATTTTCCTGAACTTCTAAGAGCTGTATTTTGCCAACTTATTCAGTGTTAATTTCTATATGCAAGTTTTATATGTAAATTGACAGTGAATATTATATTCATATATTATGTAGTTATGAATATACAATAATTAAAATCTTACATTGATCTTTAATCATCATCAAGTGTAATGTAGTTGTGGAGGAGTAAGACAATGTCTGATTGTAGAAAACAACTATTTTTAATTCTCTTTTTTGGTAGAGAGAACACAAAAATTCAAAAGAGTGTGTTTATACCGCTAGATTGCCTGTTTTTTTTGCTAATGTATATCAATTTATATTTAAATATGGAAAAAAACATTATAAACATTTAAAAGGGATTCAATTAATTAAACTTAACAAAAAACTTATATAGATCAAAAAAAAATTTTAAAGCTTCTACTAAATAGGCCTCAATCTATTGAAACAAAAATTTTTGCAAGTCTTTTGTTTTTGGGTGTGTATATTGTTAAAAAAAAATCAGGGTTTTACAACCTCCTTTGCTCAAATTTGATACCTGTTATGGTTTCAAAGCTAAGAAACCAGAAAAAAAAATTGAACAAAAAATCTACCTTTGAAGAAGACAAACGTTTTTTGTATAAAACATTTCTATGTACAAAGTATAAACAGACTTATAAACTTAAATTACCTGGGATTTATTTAAAACTTTTAGCGCATATTCCTTGTCTTCACTGATCTTCTTTACTTTGTACACTTCTCCAAAAGCTCCTTTTGCTACAGTTTTAACTATTTCAAAATCTTTTTGCAATAAATCAGTTGTTATGGGGAATTCAGGCAGAAATATTGACTCTTTGTGTGCTACTGGCCAAGCTGTCTTACTTGCATCAAGTGGATTGTTCAAAGTTGAGTCATTCCATCTGAAATTTAACATCCATATTTGTGATAATTATGTCAATATATTTTTTTTAGCTCCACACTGTATTCCACATATAATAAGTAGGCTGAGGATCTAGTGTTGAGACACTCCATATCCTATACACCATCTAATTTTCAAAACAGTGACAGGATTCAATATTTTTCTAAGACAAAAGATGGAGTTGAGCTCCATCCTTTGATTTAAAAAGAAAATAAAATAATTTGTTCACCCAAGTGAAAATTACACCCACAACTGTTGTTTGGCACTTACATTCAGACATAGTGCTGCTGTATTCGTATTTAGTAGTCTTAATAGATATTTAAATATAATTTTAGTAAAAATTGTTTTATAAATCAAGACAATAAATTGTGAGAAATTTTATAAACCATCAACAAATAAAAATATAAATATAAGCTGTTCTTTTACTATATTAGATAAAATTAAAATACTTAAATAGGTAAGAACATTGTTTTTTTAAAATCATTTAACATTAATAAGAATAAGACCTTGACTTCTAAAATTATATTATCATTCATTATATTGCATTAATGAGATCTTAAGATTGGTGTCTTTAAATATGTAATTTGTAAATTTTAAAAGAATGTTATTATTTAACAGAACAATAGTAACAGATGTAATTTTATTTGACTATTTTTTATTGTATGAATCATATATAGGTAACCATCAGAATGAAAGATAATGATGCAATATTATATATGTTTACATTTCAATTAAAGTAATTTACATTCATCAGTCATTTCGAATAATCAAAAATTATAGTAACTAATATTTATTACTTAACTAACCTGAGAATAATTAAGAAAAATAAGGTATAAACAAAAAAAAATAGAAGAGCAAATCATAATAAACGAAACTAAACTTACTACCCATATGAACTACTAACCTTCGTCTAGAAACCCGAGACCAAGGCCGAGATGCGCTGTATACCGACTGGCTGCTAACAACACTGGCAAAGGAGCGCCCGCTGAGGTTGCCGACGAAATGAGATAAACTAAACTACACACAAAAACAAATAGTTCTTTCTAACCATCTCTTTTAACAATAGCCTGATTTAGGAGAAATAACATTTTCAACTTTAATAAATGTCGAATTTAGTATCTGTATCCAAAAATATAAAGTGCAAGTAATCAACACAAGACAGTTATTCCTTGAGTAACAAAGAATTTGATTGTTACGTATGTTCAGCTGAGAGTGACATTAGCAAGTTTTCATTTGATCGCGCAAATTACTTACCTGACTCGTAAATGCTTGACCGTTGCGAGTGGAGTGCACTAATCTCTTATCATTTCTATATTCACAGTTCTTACTGTACAAATTTCCCATTAAACTAAGTTGTATACAATGAGCGTTTATTATAATCAAAAACAAATTTTAATTTTTAAGTTAGACCAATACTTTTATACACAACCATAGGCGCTCCCATAAACAAACCTTATAATACAGATTATAAATTTACGTAGATAATAAACTGACTTTAAAATAAAGCACCCTCCACATAAATATACATTTTTTAGATTCATGTAGATAAAAGAACATATTATACTTATATTTTAGGTTAGTAAATATTATTTTAAATCCCTTATACAAATTACAAATAGGCTACAAATATTGTTGTGGGTAACATTAAGAAAGAACATCAAACTGAATGAACTGGGTGAATAACATCACAACAACATCTCTTTCATAATAATATTTTTATTTAGTTCTTCAATATTTAATTATAAGTTTTATTTTAAAATAAACGCATTAAAGCTTAATGGGTGCATTAAATAAACTTTAAAAATATTTAAAAAAATGTGTGTTTACATATTTTATTTAATTAAAAAAGAAAAAGTATATGCACAATAGAGGTCGTTGTGGCGCAGAAGCACAAGTGTGTGACTGTAATAAACACGACGATTGTTGATTCGATTCTCACTCGGAGGAAAGAATTACTATTTATTAATATTTTCATTTCTTCGATCTCGTAACAAGAAAACGCGACTCGCAATGCCTCGAAAATTTGGCAGAAATGGGAAAAGGAATGTCTTAACACTAGATTTCCTCTGCCTAGAGCCTACTCTGCGATATGTGGGATACAGCGTGAAGCTGAAAAAAATGTGTGATTTCTACATACAAAATAGATTTTATCGTGATAATATTTTTTAAAAGAATTTTACACAGAAATAACTTTATGGTAAAATACTACTTTTTATTTTTATTTATTACTTTTTATTTATTTTATTTTACTACTTTTACCAATATAGAGACATTACGTCTGAAGTGACATTGCCCAGCGTTACGCTATATCTTGCAATAGTAAAGAGATAAATGTATTACAATAGTTTTCTTAATCAACACTTATAACTAATAACTTTCGGGCGTGACTATTAAATTTAGTCATTATTAAAGCATATTAAAAATGTTTATAAACAATAAACAAACAAAATAGAGTCAAAGATAGAGATGAAACGGAGTGTATCATCTTAATTATTTAAAGTGAAAAACATATTCAACATGTACCTAACATACTTTAATTATGAATCAGTGAGATTGAATAGAAGTAATAGCAATTTCAAAATATACCTAAATAAATTACTGTGACAGAGACTCGTCTAACAAATCAATTCTTGTTTGTGTAGAAACATGAATGCTTTTATTTTTTCCTAAAAGTTGTTTTATGTTTAGTTTTTGCCTACATTTTAAAATACTACGTAGTCGCTTCAAGATTAATACAAAATTATGCTTCGACCATACCAATAAACTAATCAAAACTTCTAAAAGAAACACAATAAAACTTATCCCAAGTAACACGCAAAAAGTTTGAAATATTCCACCAAGGTCCTCCATCCCCAAAGGTTTAATAGGTACCTCCTCAGTTGTATCAAAATATCTAAAATCCATCCATTTCTTAATCAGTCCTGCTTCGAACAATGCCATCATGTACTCATTATAATGATCCGTCAATGGACTATCTTTATGAAGTATCATGTTTAAGTAGTGGCTATGGATTCTGGCATCAGTTGCTATGTGGAGAAATTGTTTACCTTTATCGTTTAGCATATTATTTGCCAGATATCGGCCTACCGCACAATCTATTAAGCAAAAACGGCGGCTATCGTTAGGCATTTGTTTTACACAACCAAACAGATCATGTACAGCCTCCATTCTAGAGGTAATTATTCGAAAATTTTCTTCAGTGTCTGGAAGGACCACATCAGGTGAGGCCATTCCTTCTATTTTATATCCCTTTTCTATAACATCGTCAAAGGTATCTACTTCCTTACCTCGTTTATGTACAGAAAATAAGGAAATTATAGATGCCTGTGTGTTAAAATTTATAATGAAAAAACACCATATGGCAATCGCGAAAAAAATACGAAAAGAGTCACGTCGTGGTGGATTACTTAAACTTATTGACATTACTGTTTTACAAGCATTAATAAAATCTTTACCGGCTCGGTCCAAATTGAGCCTACCCAGTTGTAAAGTATTAAAAAGGAAAAACACAAACCACGTGCAAAAAAAACATGTATAATGCTCTATAAACAAATAAATATTGCTTCGAAGAAATTTTTCGTTAAAAACTATTGTTTCAAAGTCAGCCCGTTTTGACAACACACATACGCCGCTATCAACAAATGGCACTGTGTAGTCAATTTCTGCTATAATTAGATCAAATTGATACAACGGAAATAAAATTAGGTCTGCTTTTCTAAGTGTAAAAGAAAAAACTTGTTGGATATTAATTTCAAAGTCAAAATTGCCTTTCATAGTATCCTTTGAGGGAAATAAATCTATTTTAAAGTTAAAAAGCTCAGCCATAGTGTTCCAAATCAATCCGTCTCTATAGATCATAGTAAATGTACCATTATTTTCTTCTTTTATACCTAGAAATGGTAAAACTTCAACGGTATACGCTAAAAATGTGTATCCATGTAAATCTTTTGTTTTATCTTCAAATAATATTATGTCTTGGACCTTGCTCCTATTTGCAAAATGTAAAATCTCGGTATTGAAACCTATGCAAGTTCCTAGAAATTTTGACCGTAATTTGGAATATAAAGAAACATTATGACATCCCACAACACAAATGAAACTATCTTTAAAATTTTCTATCGGCATACCGACTTTATGGGCCGTCCAACAGCCAAATGAATGGTCTAATTTATAATTTTCACAAATGTAAGGACTAAAATGCGATATAAGGAATTCCTCTGAAGTATCATTGTACTGTACTATAATAACGTTGATGGCTCTATAATACCAAAAAATATAAAATAATTTAGCAATTTCTTCTTTATCGTACGGAACGTGATAGTGTAAAATAATATTGGCTAATGGATGCCAGTAAGGCAAAGTAATAATTTTTCGTAAAGCTTTCTCGAATTCTTCGAGACTAACACAGTCAAATATAATAAAATTAGAATGATAAGGTACAATATTTTCAATTTGTTCGTCGTCCTTAGTAAAACTGGTGACCGCAAAGGTATAAGGTATCATTTTTAAGCGGTAGTATAATGAGTCTGGTAGATTTCCAATGAAGAATATATTATTCCATCCGTTATTTTTTAAATTGTTTTCAACTATCTCAGCCTGTTGAAATAAAAAAAAATATTTATTTTTTTTGTTTTGAACTTAGTCATATTTTCCTATATTAGCTTATTGGCTGGCTTTACTTACAATTAGATGACCTTTTCGTTCTTCAGTACTATTTTTTATTTCAATTATTTTAGTATCGCCTAAAATTAACTGAAATAAAATTAAAAATAAAACAACTTTAAAAAAAATTGCCATATTCAGAGTCTTATTATTGGAGGGTGAGTTTATAAAAATGGTATATTTATGTTTGCGTAGTTGTTTTTATTGTGCAATCTGTTTAGTGATGATTATAGACCACTATAACATAATTACAATATAATGATAATGATATCCTAATCTTTTTGGCCCCTGTTATGTTTATTGAAAATTAAAGATTCATGGCAACATATACCTAATATCATAATTTGAAAAATGCACTTGAAAGAAAACATCAATATAATATAGAAACATTTATTATATATAACAACTTCACAATAAAATAACAATAAGAAATAAACACATATCTATTTCATAAAATTTAACAACACCATAAAAAAAGTGTTTTAAAAATATTTAAAAATTTTCAATTATATATATCGCTTAAGCTTAAGTTAAAATAAAATACAGCTTTTCCTATAAAACATTTTAAAATTAATAAATATAACATAGGGAATAAGTGTTGTTGAGATAAAAAAAAATATAATTAAAGATACTTTAATAGCATTCTAGTATTTTTCTTAAGGCACTGCGGTCTGGCTACAAAATCTAAAGTAGATTAATATAATACATTGGCGTAGGAAGGTGGGAGCCAGATGGGCCGTGCCCACCCCAGAAATTTAACTCGCAACAAAATTTACCACGTAAAATTAAAAAAAAACATTTGCATGAATATATCTGCAAAGCTACGGTCCTGGCCTACCACAGTAAATAAATCTAGATATGCTGATGATGTAATAAACATTAACCTTTAGGTTTTGCAACCAGTACCAGTGACCAGCGTATATAAAAGAATTAAAATATAAACGGTTTTGCCCAAAACTTCCAAACTATGAACCACCACTTTGGCGAAAGCTAAGGATTGGTTTGACGGTAATTAGATTTTTTCATTGATAATCAAATCAAATCAGCTTCACGGTGTATCCTGCACATTGCTGGGTAGACAGAGGGAACCAAGTGTTAAGACACTCCGTTCCCCACTTTTCGCCGAGTTCTGGAGGCATGCAGTGGCGGAACGCATCGAAAATGTAACACTAAATATACTTTTAGTGGTTTTTTGGCATTTATTTATTATATATATTATACATATATAAAAAATATATTATATATAATAAATAAATTGTCTTTTCATATAAAAGTTCTTGAATTTTCTTATACACTAAAATAGTAAATGCATATATACCTAAATTTTATTATTAAAACCAAGTACAGAATATGGAGACTGACTTTTTTAAACATTTCTTAATTTTTACGCTATTATTAAATACATAATAAAAACGCTAATTCAAAAACAGGCACATTATCGCATATTTTTTTTGTATAAGTAACGATATTATTATTGACATTGAATTGCTTTCTCTATAATTGGTTCTTCTTCTCTATTATTTATTTACAAGAAGTATTTCAATTTTTTTTAGCTTTACGCTGTGTCCCGCATAATAATAAATAATTGAGGCCATTGAGGTAAACGCGATTGAACCCACAAGCTGTGGGTTCAATTCCCACTCGAGGGAATGAAATATTTTTATTTACTTGCTCTGGCAACGAGGCAAAGCGCGTAGTTGAGTTCTGTCAATCACGTAAATGCCTTTCGGTAAGACTACTTTTTTATTGAAAAACATGTCAAAATTTTCGAGACACTCGCATGCATATTACTTTGAATAGCAAAACTTAACACCGCGCATTGTCTTATTAAGAGAGAGAACAAACGAAAATAATCCATTCTCCTAAGTGGGTCGTACTCACTCACCTATATGTTATTTTCTATTATCTAAGTACAATTGTAGTTGGTCCCAAGCGCGGTCGATCTGTTGTTGGGTGTACTCATAGCTCCAATATGGACTGAACACGACATTGGCGAGTGAAACTTGTTCTTGGTTGGTTGGTTGCGATTCAATTCTTTGTTTTGCTTCTTCTTCGGACAAGCTGTTACGTTCTTGTAACCTTTTAATAGCCTGTTTTGGTTGTATATTTAGATTTTTGGTTATATATTAAAGTCTTTTTTTTCTATACTGTCTACTCACACTCAAATGTCAAGCAGACAGTTTAAAAAAAATAATGAAACATTTAATTACTAAAATAAGTCTCTTTATAAGTGTTTATTGCATAACACATAGTAGTGTATGTGATGTTTGTTTTATCAATTTAATGTAATTTTTATGCATATAAAAAATACTATTATAGCAGTCTGCACTGCTCTACATAAAGTATAAACTATAACTCTGCCAAACTACACACTCCACCATCTGCATAACTTTCTTAAAAAAACCGGACAAGCGCGAGTCACCCATCGAGAGTTCCGTACAAAAATTTAAGGTCTCGGGGTTTTTCCGAAATTCTGGCTTAGCTTAGCTAGAGCCCCTTTCATCGGATACCTCACTTGATCTATCGGCTTTAATATGAAATGTTTCCCCCCTTTTAAGGCTATTTTCTTTTAGGATTTAACCACAAATGTATAATTTTCCTAAACTAGTACTACCTGTTGTTGCTAGCTAACAAATTTCATAATTTTAGGTTAACCGGAAGTACCCTAATAATTTTGATTCCCTTTATAGTGCCGAAATACGCGATTTCTGTTATAGTATGAAGGGCCATACCTTTTTTTAAGTAATTGCAGAAATAAGTTTTTTTCAGTAAATCATCAATCAAGTGCCGTAGATCTAGGTAAATAGTTTGAATTTCAACTTGATATCTCCAAGCGTTCTTGAGATAAAGGCTCTTGATAGGCAGACAGACAGACGGACAACAAAGTGATCTTATAATGGGTCTTTTTTTCTTTAAAAGGTACGGAACCCTAAAATGAGTACAAAATTTTAGCTTCACATATTAATAAATATATAGACAGTTACCTCTTTAGGTGGCACAATGACAGCCCACAGCTGATGACAACTCGTATACCACTTTGCTTGCACCATCACCGCGGCCTCCATTACAACCACTCTATGTCCCAATTCTCCAAAAGCTTTTATACGTCTCTGAGCTTCTTGTATTACAGCTGGCCATACCAGCTTATTGAGCTTTAGAAGCTGGTCCTGTAAATAATGTTTACTTTAAAAAGAACTTATTTTTAGAATTTTGTATTTGTTTTCAGGTGACTATGAAGTATATGAGACAATTTGTAAAACAATTTTAGATTTTTTTTTCATTTTATCTCCCAAAAAGATATAGAGAGAGAGCCAATAGTAGAACCATTGTCAGACCATCCTCATTTTATAAAGCTTAAAAGTTTCTATGCGCATACACCCAACACTGGTAAGTACTATCAGGGAATATGGAGTTTGGGTGGTGGTTTCTTGGCTACCAATATATTAGGTAACTAAGATGCAACTAGGTTAGGTACTATCCTAACTCAATTTTTTCATATTTTCTTTGGAAAATAAAAAAAAATGCCTCTAGAATTCGGCGAAAAGTGGGAAACGAAGTGTCTTAACACTAGGTTCCCTCTGCCTACCCTGCTGTGTGCGGGATATAGCGTGAAGCTGACAAATAATATTTTATACACTTTAGTATATTAGATTCGTAGGCGCTTGTAATTTATGAGAGTTTAGCGTTGTCTGTCAGGGGGCTAAAACCATGCTAAATGTCTGGCAATGGACAACGTCATTTCTTATATTATTCCAAAAAAATATGAAAAAAATGAGTTAGGTTATTTCTAATATTGCCATGAAAATATTAAAAAATTGAGCTTTAGAATTTAAAAAAGTTCTATTTTTTGCATATTAGTTATCTAATATATTGGTAGCAAAGTAACCACCACCCAAACTCCATATTCCCTGATAGTACTAACAAGTGTTGGGTGTATGCACACGGAAACTTTCAGGATATACATTTAGAATTTTATCAAAATGGCATATTATATTTGATACAACTCTGGCGAATAAGGTGCTTGACTGTACGCATTTATATTGTGTTCATTTCTATGGTGTGGTTAGCCTACAGTATAGGCTTTTGCAATTCAATATGCGATTTTTAAATGGAATGTGTGGAACATGGCTCCACCGAGCGGATCAGAGATTTCAAAAAGTCGGTGAAAACAGCCACCTTAAATCAGCATAATACGGCCCGTATTTATAAACCTTAAATTTTACTTATATTGGTTGTTTGTTACTAATACTTTTTGTATATATAAAGAGACATGTAGTAATTCTCAACTACTATAATATTGTAATTGTTTATACAGAACGTTAATTACCTTATTACTAAAAACAATGCTACCAAGTTTTTTTCTATCGATTTCCCCACTCTCAGTGATAACTTGTTTTCCAAATTCCTCTGAAATAGTTCGGTTTAGAGGCAAGCCTGGCTTGTATAGTTCGTGCGCTATTATATCACAGTTTACTATGGCTGCTCCTTTCGTTCTAAAAATAAATATATTTCATATTTATTACCAACTAGCGGCCCACTCGCGGCTTTGTCCGCATATCACCTATAATACTTTTATTATGCTGCATTTGCATAGATACATACAATTATGAATACTACGTGGCTGTATGATTGGATGTAATCGGCGGCAAGGGCTCCCGCCCTTTTTTTTCGAATGGACTAAATGCTGTTGACCTGGATTGGTCTTGAAAGCGTCACCGGGCTGGGAGGGGCGAGTGTAGCTCGCCCCTGAAGAAAAATTACGTGCATTGATGGACGAAAAGAGAGTAAATCGGACCAGATCCAGAGATCTTAGCGTTTAAACAAACAAACTCTTCCACTTTAGTATATTAGTATAGATATATCTTAGTTAACAAATCAATCCAGACCTAAGGTAGGTTTAAATTCTATGTTATTCTACACCTCTACAATGTTTTTGAACACTCAGAATATGTGTTGTATCACAGTTAAATCATTATAAGTTATTCTTTTTGACCATGGAGGCACAGATGCGGATTAAAGCTAGTATTTAATAAAGCTGGATCTCTAAAGATAACAGCGAAAAAAATATTAAGTTTAAAGAGCAATTCAAGAATAATCTGAAATTATCCTAGCACGGCTAGAGATGGCATCACTGATTATAAAATTGTGTAGTCTAATCTACAACATATTTTGAATATATTGTAGACTATTTAAATTTTAACCAATTAAAATTTAATACTATTTTAAATATCTGTAAAATAATGACTAATATAACAAAATAACTTTATAACTAGCGCCCACTCATACGCTGTTTCACACCTTTTAAAGTTATAATTATGCTATAGCCAAAGTATAATATTTTTTTTCATATAAATTGTAACCTATATTTCTGGAACAAACATCATAGTAGGACAGGATAAAATAGGATAATAAATTGCATACCTTAATTTTTCAGTTATTTTACTTTTCCCACTGGCAATGCCTCCAGCTAATCCAATCACATATGGCCAATCGGGGATATTTGGATTTGGCTAAAAACACAACAAGAAAATAGTTTTACAAGTATAGTCAAAAAATAAATTATTTAAATGATCATAAAATATTTCAAATATAGTATTTTCTTTATACAACAGAAGTAAATACATTTTGAGTTAGGTCTCTTTCAATCTGAAGATTCAATATGCCAAATGTAAAAATATAGTTATATATTTTTTACTGCATGTATTATGACGTTGTTTTGAGTAATAATATTTTAATTATATGGGCACGTCAAACGAATGAGTGATAAAAGAATGGCAAAAAAAGATTTATGACGGATAAGTAAGCGGTAAGAGAGGTAGGGGGGAGACGGACGAAGAGAGAGAGAGATGTATGAAGAGGTTGATGACAATGGACAAGGCGAAAGTGGTATGTAGGGACCGTAGCGTTTGGTGCTCCGTTCTATCTGATTACCCCACTAGGGATACAGTGTAAAGTTAGATTAGATTATATAGAAAGATTAAGTATTAGTCAAACTTATTTGTCAATTTCAGATAAAATTAGCTTTATAAAACAAAAAAAGTACATTCGTTTTAGCTTTACGTTGTCTCCTTAACTCTACACCCTAGGTCCCTTGGCCTATACTGCTATTCGCAAAAAACAGTTTGAAGCTAATAATATAATAATATAATTGTACCTTAGGTTCTCTTAAAACAGTACCAAGTAACCTCATTCTCTGATTACTGGAACTGACTTTTCCTTCTTCTTCTTGCGATTGTTTGTTTGAGTCTTCTGCTAGATCTATTGTATGGACAGCCAGAGGTTGGAGGCCATTTTCTTTACGCTTCTCATTAACTTTTTCTGCCCCGCGGAATGTTTCTTCACTAACTATTAAGAGCTGAAAATATTGATCTTACATATATTTTAAGCAAAGTAAGAAAAAACAAACTTATTGTGGATGCCATGATGCAGTGGCATTTGACCGTATCCAGGGGTTAGTGTGTGTTCGATTGCTACTCTAGCTATGGAATTATGTTTATTTCCCGGACTGAACCTGCGCTCTGTCAGACAAAGTGCAGGTTCTGACAGTCAACTTGCAATGTCTCAAAAATTAAGCAGAAAGACGGGAATGAGGAGTCTTATGCTTTTAGCTTAAAAGCTTTTGTTTATACATATTCTGCTATATCTGGAATACAATGTAAAACAAAATAAAAAATTATATAACAAACTTGAAATCTCGGGTCATCTTTAGTTGGTCCATAGATATCTTGTATTGGCAATACATTGTATTCAAGATCTGGATTTATATCTCTTAAAAAATGTAGCACATTTTTGATTCTATCATCTACTGGTTCTATTAGCTCCCATAAAGTTTTTGCTGTAACATATAAAAAATATAACATTCATATATTATTTTACAAATTTAATTTGATGCAATGGAATTTAATTTTAATATATACAATAGAAAAATTTACTGGAAATTATTATTTTAGCTTCACACTTAATCTTGCATTCAGCAGGATACAAGAAAAATATCTTAACATTTAATGTTTGTTCAATTGGTTCATAAATTAACAAGTTACATCACTTTTTAAACTGACAAAATCACATTGGAGCTGGAGCTGGTAAATAAATAAATATTAAACTATATTAACTTAAAATAACAATAAAATAACTTACATTGTATCATATTTACATCTGTAACACCAACTGTGACATGTTTTGATGATCTTAGTACAGCTTGAGATAAAAGAATTTTATGTCCATTATGTAATCGATCAAATGTGCCTCCTAATGCCACATATTCATATGTTTTTACATCTTCAGGCTTATCATATATAAGATTTGTTAGAGATTCATTATCTATATAAAAATATTAATGCAAGTTACTCATCTATTATTAAAAATAGAATAAAATCTATTACTGCAAGATGCAAATAATATAAATTAACTGAAACATATATTTATAAAATATATGCAAAAAGTAGTAAAATTTTTAAAAATCCTTATTTACCAAAGGTTGTTACCAAATTTATAATAATAACAAAGAAGGGGAAAATACAAAATACCTAATAAACTTTTGAATTACATGTTTTTGTGTTTCAGAAAATGTTTATATATTATCAGTTTCATGCTGTATCTCGCACACAGCAGGGTAGGCAGAGGGAACCTAGTGTAAGACACACCGTTCCCCACATTCTGCCGAATTCTGGGGGTATTGCATGTTAAGTGGCAGAACTCAACACCGCACTTTGCCTTGACACCAGAGCGAAGTAATGGAAATATAAATTTAAGTAAATATTTCATCTCCCCGAGTGGCGATCAAACCCACAACCAGTCAGTTTTACGGTCACACTTTGTGCCGCTGCGCCACGACTGGCCTCCAAGATAAATATATTTGTTTAGTATATAAAATAAAATTCTGTTGAATAAAGTCTTACCAACACTGTGAAGTGGACATTCTTTCTGTATATTTTCCAATGATTTTTTTAGGTTATCAATATCTTTTGTCAACTCTTTTTCATATATCACACATTGAATTGTTTTAGAAGTATTTATTTTATTTACAGAGTTTCTTGCTTTTAACATGAATCTTACATCTAAATTCCCACACTAAAATTTATGAAAATCAATAAATTTTTACTATTCGAGAATTCATATGTAGATGTTATTATATTTTAAAATTGGCTTACCTTAGTATATATATCAACAATTTGCTTATTTAAAATAGTTTTTGTACTCTCTGGGCCACTATTAAAATTTATGTATAAAACATCTTTCACAAATTTTGACACTTTAGAGCATAGCTTGTAAGCTTTGGCAGCATTTGAAACAAAAAGGATTCCATTACTCGCCATTGAATCTGAAATTATTATTAAAATAATTTTTATATCCACATATCTACTTTTGATATAAAATTTCTTTTGCAAATAAAATTATACTTATGCCACATTAAAACTTACACTGACCTGCTTTAGGGTAATTATTACTAAACAAATATGAAATACTAATAGAAAGTAATAAAGTAAAAAATGATAAACACAATAAAAACTTGGTTGTAGCCATAAAATATATAGATTTTTTTCCGCTTATCAAAAGTACAAAGGTCACTTTTAATTTATATGTAAACAAACTGATAAGTAAGGTATCTTTCTAGATTTTAATAAAGTAACCGTAATCATTTTATTTTAAACTGATGACGAATGGCAGCATAATTTTATCTAATTTTGTTTTTACCTTTTAGTATATCACTTTAAATATAAAATTGTTTCTCTTTAAATATATTTGCTACCAAAAAACAAAAACCCTTAAAACGGTTGTGTGCTATTTCGTATTATATTATATTTAATAAAATTTAGGGACTTTTAAAGTCTAAGCTAAGGTTAGTAAGAAATTCATATCATTTTGTTTTGAATTTTGAGGTCGCTTGAACTTTGATTACTTGAGTACGGTTTGACATTTGAGACGTCTGTTATAGATAGGGATGTAACAGTTTTACTCGACTTGTTTTACTCGTTTTGTAAGTATCGATACGTAAGTTATTTTTCATATTCATACTTTCAACCCTGAACAAATTATAAAATATATGGACTTGAATCTTAAATCGCTTACCCTTAGGGATAAGAACTAGAGAGATAAAATGGTGCCAGAGCGAATAAATGAAAATATCAATTAATAATGAGGCCAGTCGTGGCGCAGGTGCACAGAGTGTAAGTGACTGTAAAACCGACTGGACCCACTCGAGGTTATGAAATATTTACTTAAATGTATATTTCCATTTCTTCGCTCTGGTGTCGAGGTTAAGCGCGGCGTTGAGTTCTGCCACTCAACACGCAATGCCTCCAGAATTCGGCAGAAAGTGGGGAACGGAGTGTCTTAACACTAGGTTCCCTCTGCCTACCCTGCTGTGTGCGGGATACAGCGGGAAACTGAAAAAAAAAATAATGGTCCATTCTCTCAAATGAAGATCGAACTCACAAACGTCACGTTATTGTCACACTCTCGTGCCCTTAGCCACGACGGCCTCATTTATAATAAAACTACTGAATTAATTAGATTAAAAATATATTCCTGTTGTACAGCTTTTAACACAAGTCATAAGTTTTTATGTGGCATTAGTCCAGCATGTGTTGCCATGGTCAGTATCGTGAGTTCATTGACTCTCATATTCTGCATCACGACATCCAGCTATCGCTTCTTAGCTCAGGTAGCTCCATGGATGGATGTAATAAGGCATAATATTATTTTATTTAATTGACTAAAATCCGTTGGGAAACGTAATTTAAAACTACCTATAGTGGACCAGATAAATCATAATAAGTAAAGAAATGAAATCGCACGAGAATTAAGAAATTATTAATAAGTGATTGAGTGTATTTTTAAGTAAAGTAAAGCAACATTTTCAGTCCAATTTTTAATGATGTCAAGTGATAAATCGAAATAGAAGTTAACGAAGTCACGGATGACAATGTCAGCCACAAAATAAGTTAAACATCAGCGGAAACTAGGATCCGCCACATGCTGTGCACGGCGTGTGGAGCTGAGCGAAGATATGTTGTATAAAAATTTGCGCAGTTTTCTGTTTTGTCCGCATGTGTTGGGTTAGGTTAGTCAACCTCGGGCAAAGAACACGGCACCCGGACCCGACGGAGTTCCGTGTCGAGCTCTTGTCCTTGCTCTGAAGGAGCTAGAGCCCCAGCTGAGGGGGCTCTTTACGGCATGTCTCGAGCAGGGTCAGTTTCCCAGTGTGTGGAAGGAGGGGGAGACTGGTCCTGCTCAGAAAGGAAGGGCGTCCTGCGGACTCGCCGTCTGCTTATCGGCCCATAGTGCTGCTACGACGACGAGGTGGGCAAACTTTTTGAGCGCATTGTCGCAGATCGCCTCGTCGGCCACTTATGCAGGGAGGGGCCGAACCTGGATGACAACCAATTTGGTTTACGTCGGGGGCGCTCCACCATAGACGCCATCATGCGCGTGAGGGTCCTAGTGGAGGGAACGGTGTCCCGGGGTGGGGTGGTGCTGGCAGTGTCTTTAGGCCCTGGAGTTGTATTCGGGATGCTCTGAAATACCATCGCGTGCCTCCCTACCTCTGCCGTACAGTAGAGACTTACCTAGAGGGTAGATGCGTTATCTGTCAGAGACGTGACGGTGCCGGCCGGCATTTCATGTCGTGCGGTGTTCCACAGGGTTCGGTCTAGGACCGCTTCTGTGGAACATTGGTTACGACTGGGTGCTTAGAGGCGAACTCCCGTTGGGCGCTGACTTGACGTGTTATGCAGACGATACGCTTATAACTGCCCGGGGGAGCTCGCATAGGGAAGCGACGTTGATAGCCACGGCTGCGGTGTCACAGGTGGTGAACTGCATCCGTTGCCTGGGACTCGAGGTGGCCTTAAGTCGGAGGCCCCCGACGTGCGCTGGCGCCGGGATCACACATCGTGATCAGCGGGCCAAGTACCTGTGTCGCATAGACAGAGAGCCGGACGCTCGGTGCCACCACGAGTGTGTAGCTTGAAAGGAACAGCGCCGTGACCTCACAGATGAAGTAGGGGGCGATCTGTCGCTGACGGCCGTAGTGCGGAGGATGGTTGGTAGCGCAGAGTCTTGGGACGCGGTGGTGTCTTTCTGCGAGGACGTGATGTCCCAAAAGGAAACTGCGGAAAGGGAGAGGGAGATCTTGGTTCCCTTTTCCGGCCGCAGAAGGCGCACAGGGCGCAGGAGAAGGGCGCCGCGAAGGAACGCCCTTTTCCGGCCCCCATGAATGGGTCTAGGGGCGAGAGACTTGGGGAAGTCCTCGCCCCCTATTCGAAAGACCCGTGTCGTAGGCACGCGCGGGTGTCGGCGCGCGCCTCTGAGACGATGCGCTTCGCTAACCCGCGCAGGAGACGAGGCCTGGACAGACCCGGCCAGCACTAGTGAGGGGTTGCGGATGAATGAGGACTCCCGCGGCCCCGCGCTCACGTGCGAGGAGACACCAGGGTGGTTTTAGCCGGTAAGAGTCCGGCACGTCCCTCCGTCTTTCCCCAGGTGGAGGTAGTCCATGAGGATTTCCCTCCGTAAAAAAAAATTAAAACGTTCCACAGCTTAACTCTATGGGACAAATTTTGACCATTTACTCAAAAACTACAATTACAATTATCACCAAACTACTTCCCCGGGATCACCATGTCGTCCACAACGTTCGTACAAAATTTCAGAGCTGTAGCTTTAACGGTCTAGTAGGAATAGGTAGCATTACAACGAGACACACTTTTGACCAATAAAATGAATTTCTCAATATCATATTTCTTTATTTCATAGCCGTTGTTTATAACAGTTATCAGTTCATCATCTTCAGTATAACAGTTTTCATAAATCCACAATTTATATAAGTACCTAAATAAGTAAATACGTAGACAATAATTTGAATTAAACATTAATACTATGATACGATATCAGTTACCTTAATTTAAAAAAATCCATGTTACTGTTAAAATGGAATAATGATTTCATGCCTTATTTTACACAATTTTTTAATTTGATTGAAAACTGAATTAATTTCATATATTAAATAATACAACGTCCTTTCCACCCGAAAAATCATATAAATATTGTAACTGTTTATAAATTATTAAAATAAATGCTAGAAACTGGAGACTAGAGGCTTGATCGATACTAGATCGTTGGATGTACTATCTACTTATTTTGCAAAATATATTTTTTATAGTAATTAGATTAGCCATATTTCATGTTTAGTAAAACAAATTATAATTATGAACGGAAGTGTCCAGGTTCTCTCTGCTATGTATGCGGAATTAATTTATAACCGCAAAATTTCCATAAAATAACAAATTATCTAACATTTAATATGTACGTTACAATTTATATACTTACACTTATTAAGTAATATAGACTAAGTTTTGTGACACATAATTCTTTTTTAGTATCCGACGAAAAGGGAAGATTATTTTAAATTTAACGCATGTTGATGTTATATAGATATTGAGACTGTGCATATATAACTATATATGACAGTATGTTTGTATGTAGGTGTACGTATGAGTTATATTGTTACATATATGTCTGTATCGGTAAGGCTGTGGTATCTCAGCTCTCAAATGGATGAACCGATTTTTTTTTTGTAAAGTGATTCGGTGGCTCAATGGAGAATGATCTTAGCCATGATGGAAAAAAATATGTTCTATCAATATATTTTTGAAGATTATCTGTTTTACCTAGTTCATTTCGTCTTGATCTTTGTTTACTTATTAGAGCTGTTTAATTATTACTTAAATCAAATAGTATATTTATTAATTCTACAGTATGGTTTAAGAAGCGCGACCTTCTGAAGTTAGCTATAGATAGCTGCACAGATTTGAATTTTTTTCACTTTTGATTATGTTCTTCTCGAGTGAACAATGCTCAAAATTTCATCAAAATCAAACTTCAGGGCGGCAACGGCTCGTCGATTGTACTGTCATTACTTTTACTATTTGATCTACAATCTATAATTATAAATATAATTGCAATTTTAAAGCTAAGTTTACATTAATTATCCATAAAAAATATTAGCCTAGTGTTCTGTGTTCAGCTTAGTGTTCTATAAAAATAATGTTTTAGTTTTAATATACATATTTCTTTAGCTTTGAACATTTTTTATATTAATTTAGAAAAAAAAATATAATACGTTTTTTAAATCATTAAATATAGCTTAAAACTTCTTAACAATATTCATTAAAAATACTTTGTAAAGTTGTGACATTCATGCATACTTGTACTGTAAAATAGTGCTCATAGAATATTTATTTTTCTTAACAACTAAAATATCTTCTTAATCTACATAATATAATGTAAATTGACTAGCAATGGATATTTTCTTTTTTAACTTCATTGGTATTCATTCTGATTTTGTGATATCTGTAACCTGCAAAAAAACAATTATAAATATAAGAAATCCATAGACTAGATACTTAGGAATAATATTGTTATATGTGAATTGATAATTAAAATGATTAAACAATATTTATAATAATGTAATCTTTTTATATAACTTTTACGTGGGTAGTAGTTATGTAACAAATAAAACTGGCTAGATTAGAAATTTATATGTCCTCATTTCAATTTTTCAAATGAGTACATATATGTACATGTTACAATTGTGTGAAGCTTGCGGAAGAAAAACATTCCCGAACAATATATTGACATTGTTGCCGACATGTATAAGGGTGCGAGATCGACGGTGCGAACAGCAGTCGGTTATACCAAGCCAATAACAGTCACGGAAGGAGTGCACCAAGGCTCAGTGCTGAGTCCCTTCCTGTTTTGCTTGGTTTTAGACTCACTTACTGAGGCGGCGCAGTCTTCAGCCTCATGGACTTTTATCTACGCAGATGACGTTGCCATTTGTACCGAAAGCCACGTAAAATTGCAAGAGACGCTCCTGGCATGGAAACACCAGTTGCAATTGGGTGGCCTGACGTTGAGTGTTGCAAAAACCCAGTACATGGCCCTCAATGACCCTAGTCCAAATAACAGCCCAATACCCATTGATGGACAATTAGTCACCATGTGCGATCAGTACAAATACCTGGGCAGTATGATGCACATATCTGGGAACTTGGAATGCAACATTCAACACAGAATAGCTACAGCGTGGTTAAAGTGGCGAGAAGTCACTGGTGTCACCTGCGACAAAAAGATGCCGGTTAAACTGAAAGGTTTAATCTACAAGAGCTTAATAAGACCAGTCCTTACGTATGGCAGCGAAACATGGGCTGTTACTCGAAAAAACGTCCATACCATCCAAGTTGCCGAAATGAAGATGCTAAGGTGGATGTGTGGCGTAACCAGGCGCGATAAAATCCGCAACGACTACGTGCGAGGTAGCCTCGGTGTGCGTGATATTGCCGACAAGATGCAGGAGAGTAGGCTGCGATGGTATGGACACGTTAAGAGGAAGCCACCTGACTACATAGGAAATTTGGCACTACAACTTGACATCCCCGGTCGAAGACCAGTAGGAAGACCCAAGACGAGATGGAAAGAAGTAGTGCTAAAAGATAAGGAGGCATGCAAGGTCACTGACGATGACGTCCACGATAGAGCGAAGTGGAGAAGCAAAATTAGGAAAGCTGACCCCACCACCATGTGGGATTCATAGCTAGGAAGAGAGAGAGAGAGAGTACATATATGTACTATATCTCAGTCTTTAAATGAGAAAAATATATATGTATATATAAACAAGCTTCTGCATCAAAAGTGTACTGCTTTTAAATTATATTCAATATGGGAATATACCAATCCGCCTTTCAGTTCCGTCACCTAAAATATTCCGTCACTTTACTTTATACTCATAGAAGGACATATCCTGAGAAATAAATAAAAGAGAAATGCATAAAGATAATAAAAATATATAAAAACCTAGTTAACACATTAACACGACAATGACCTATTCTATTACCTTAATTTTAGTGGATATCTTTCAAGCGCATTGCGGAATCGTCAGCCGACATGCGCGTATCTTCAGTGGGTGCGGAGCTCGACCGTCCCGCAAAGCTCGCCTCCTGCGTCCGGAGACCGCGCAGAGCACGCCACCTGTGCACACATACTTGTTAATGTTTTTATGCTTTAATGAAAAATACTTCTTAATACAAAATAATGATGTGTATATTAATTAAAAAATATTATAATAGGAAATATATTATGTCCGCAGTCAGTTAGTGCATTTTATAAATCATATTTTGATTAGATTTGAGATTTGATTAGATTGATAAAATTTGAGGCCAGTCGTGGCGCAGAGGCACAAAGTGTGACTGAAAAATCGACTGGTTGTGGGTTCGATCCCCATTCCTCCTCGAGGATATAAAATATTTATTTATATTTATATTTTCATTTCTTTGTTCTGGTATCGAGGCAAAGCGCGTTGCGTTCCGCCACTCAACACAGAATGCTTCCAGAATTCGGAGAAAAGTGGTTAACGGAGCGTTTGACTAGGTTCCCTCTCACTGCTGTGTGCGGGATACAGCTGTTTTTTTTAATATTTGGATTAGAAAAATTATAAACAGTCCCCATTATGAGCCTAAAAATGAAATGCGACTTTTCAGTTAATTATTTTATATCTTTTTATCTTTTCATTTATTCATTCATTCATTCATTGTGAAGACCAAGCAACTAAAAAAAAATTAAATCAAATCAGCTTCACGCTGTATCCCGCACACAGCAGGGTAGGCAGAGGGAACCTAGTGTTAAGACACTTCGTTACCCACTTTCTGCCGAATTTTGGAGGCAAGGCAGTGGCAGAACTCAACGCCGCGCTTAGCCTCGACATCAGAGCAAAGAAATGGAAATATAAATTTAAGTAAATATTTCATCTCCTCGAGTGGGGATCGAACCCACAACCAGTCGATTTTCAGTCACACTTGGTGCCGCTGCGCTACGACTGGCCTCAACTATTGCACCGAATTTTTTTTCTGAACACACCTCTTTCTGATTAAATTGCGAACTTTATTTTTCCATACAAAAATAAAGAAGATGTAAACTCCAAGCGCAATATTGGAAAGGTCAACTACAATCCAATACCAGTTGGAGCCGCCGACTGCGAAGCTTATTACTTCTATTGCCCAGTTTACTCCCATTACAATGAACAACTTTAAGTAAAGTCCATATCTGAAAGAACATAAAAATATAATAATTATTAAAAAAATATCATAAATAATAATTATTTTATATTAAAAATATTATTATTAATAACATATACCAAGCACGTTACTATTGTTTGAACAAATTCCAAAATTGACATGAGAAGAGTCACAATGGAGGCTGATCCTGGATGTGAGCCGAGACATTGTCCAGCACTACCTTGAATAAGAACCGACTATAAACTAAGCCCTGGTGAACCCCCACTAAAATCTGGAAGAGTACCATAGAACCGGAGTCGTAGTACATGTCTCTGATAATCTCAATATAGGTCTCAATCCCCTTGGATCGCAATGCCCACCAGGACGAGGCACATAGTCAAAGCCTTCTGCAGGTCTTAAGACCGTCATGTAGATCTCTCCTTTTTTCCCTGCATGCCTCCATCAAAGTTCTGAGGGCGAAAACGGCGTCCATAGTACCTGATTCTGGCTGAAATCCATATTGAGATATAGACAGACACTCTTGGCGGAGCCTGAGATCAATCATGCGCTCGAAGAGCTTCATGGTATGACTCACAAGCTTAACGTCCCTATAACTACCACAATCTGGAACACTACACCTTTCCTTGTAAATAGAGGTAATGAAACTTAGCCGCGATTCATTGACATCTTTCCAGTGTTCACGATATGGTCAAAATGGCACCACGCTTCGATTGCATTATCATCAGGACCAATCGCTTTTCCGTTCTTCACGCGTCGCCGAAAAATATATTACTTTATATTATTTAAAAACATTCAAGCAAAAGAAAAAGTAAAGAAGTATTGTAAAATACAAAAGTCGTAAAAATTTGACAATAAAGGCAATTTTGTAAGTTAATCAGCCAGACGTTTTCAGACGTGACAATATTCAGGTTGTAAAAAGTTACAACTTCAACAAATTAAACTTTACTCATTAAAGCTTAATAGTAACAGTTCTTATAACTTATAAGTGTTTTTTCTAAGTAGGTTTGTAAATTAGTAAGACTGTCGCATTGTTGAAAAATACAATATATGGTCATGTCGTAGGCAATATATCCGTAAAATATAATTTAATTTAAAAAACACGATGTGTTCAAAAGTCCCTTTAAAAAAGTAAAGTTTTTCGTGGATGTTTAGTGGTTTGCGATAGCTTCAATTAACAATTAATAATATTTTTTAGGATTAATTAATAATTAAATATTTTGTACCTTTGCTTATCCTTTTTCAATTTATCACTTCGTGAAGATTCAGCTCCTTTTAATATGGCAGTTTCTTGTTTTATAGAGCGTATACGATGTGCGGTTATCGAAAAGAAAACCGAATTGCATACTACCAATACAAAAACTGGTGTAAAGAAATATACAAGTTCACTGAGCCAATCTAAAAATACATATATAATTTACTTTTCATGTAAAGTTCGTAATTTTCACAAGAGATACGAGCAAATGCTAAATTGCTCGTATCTCTTGTGAAAATTGTTTTTAACATAATTTCTTTCATATGTTCACCAAACTTCTCATTGATAAAGTTATATAAGTATACAATATATTGTTTGTTGATTTGTAGTCTTTCAAATATGTATCTATATATTATTAGTACCTACCAATATTATTATGAGCTCACTTACTTACTCTTATTAGGTACAGTATATTATAAAAAATACACAGTAGGTATAAAAGATACATACTTACAAACCAGCATCGCCTACTTCCAAAGCCAGGTATTACTACATTGTCAGGAACATCACCAAATTGCATTCCCACAGTACAAGCAGTAAGCAGTAGCGGGACGCCCCACGCGTACGCGCCGTACAACGCAAAACGACGATGTTCTCGACGTTTGTTTGAACTACTCCTGTATCCACTGGAATTTTTAACATTTTATAATTTATATTGATTTTCAGGTATACATCTAAAGTTAGTTTTTATGTATTTTAATATGATACAAAGAATTATTTTCAGTAATTTTATGAT
Organism: Heliconius hermathena; assembly: GCA_013403705.1. Lineage (NCBI taxonomy): Eukaryota > Metazoa > Arthropoda > Insecta > Lepidoptera > Nymphalidae > Heliconius > Heliconius hermathena. The sequence goes on from JAAIXJ010000220.1 coordinate 130,886, forward strand.
ACCTTTGTGATGGTTGAGAAGCAAGGCTTCCAATCCTGGATTTGCAATAAACATAAAAAATATATATAAGTAAAGCATTTAAGCCATTATTCCATTAGAACCACCGACTAGCACGAGAATGCTACGAACTAGAATAGGCTCTACGAACGGTATCATACAAAAGTTTATTCGAGACATATACATGATTTTATAGAAGTGGTTCCTTATTTAGTGGTAGTATCAAAAGTATAATTTTAAAAATAAGAAAAAAATATATTATAATACCTTATAAGGAACCACTACTATTTTAGATAAACCTAACATGTACTACTTATATAATATTTAATTCATGCGAATATCAACGTCATGCGAATGTACAGTAATATGATAAAAATAAATTAAGTTAATACTTGAGGCCGGTCGTGGCGCAGCGGCACGAGGTGTGACTGCAAAATCGACTGGTTGTGGGTTCGATCCCCACTCGAGGAGATGAAATATTTACTTAAATTTATATTTCCATTTCTTCGCTCTGGTGTCGAGGTTAAGCGCGGCGTTGAGTTCTGCCACTCAACACGCAATGCCTCCAGAATTCGGCAGAAAGTGGGGAACGGAGTGTCTTAACACTAGGTTCCCTCTGCCTACCCTGCTGTGTGCGGGATACAGCGTGAAGCTGATTTATTTTTTAAAGTTAATACTTAAGAATAATCTAAATTAAAAATAATCTAATATTATTATTATTCAAACATCAGGCAGACAGATACTTCGTTTTGAAAAACCGTTTACTTTAACCTGCGAAAAATTAATAGGTGTTTTGGGTTACTTTTACATAACTATAAATGCTGTGTTAATGTGGATATAATATAATGTCTTTTTTTTTCGACTTGGCTTTAATGCTGTTGACCTCGACTGGTCTTAACAGCGTCAGCGGGCGGGGAGGGGCGAGAGTAGCTCGCCCCTGAAATAATATGTTTTTTTTTCAACTACTGTATCTCGGATATAACAGGGTAGGCAGAGGGAACCTTAAAAAATAAAATAAATCAATCAGCTTCACGCTGTATCCCGCACACAGCAGGGTAGGCAGAGGGAACCTAGTGTTAAGACACTCCGTTCCCCACTTTCTGCCGAATTCTGGAGGCATTGCGTGTTGAGTGGCAGAACTCAACGCCGCGCTTAACCTCGACACCAGAGCGAAGAAATGGAAATATAAATTTAAGTAAATATTTCATCTCCTCGAGTGGGGATCGAACCCACAACCAGTCGATTTTACAGTCACACCTCGTGCCGCTGCGCTACGACTGGCCTTAAGAACTGGAGAGGGAACCTTGTGTTCAGAAATTACGATTTCCAATTTGCGCCGAATTTTTGAGACATTATGTGTTGAGCGGCAGCTTTCAACGCTGTGCTTTTTTGTTGTAAATTAAAATATTAATAAATAAAAATTTCCCCGAGTGGGAATCAAACCCACAGCTATCGCGTTTACAGTCACACGCTTGCTCCATAATAATAATAATAATCACGATCTTATTAACGTTTACATATTTTAAGAAGATATAGGACACGATATATTTTTCAGTGTCGAATCATGCGTACCTTCATAGATAGTAATTAGCCACTTTTGTCCCGTATTTGTAGCCCTTATTCTTTAATATTCGTATTTTTGAGAATATAAATATTAATTTACTATAGTGTATCAATATCAAATTACAATAACTTCTAAATATTATTTAATAAATTTGTAAAATAGTATATCTTGTATGTCTAACTATATCTTTTGTGTGATTCTTATTCGTCAGTTTACGACATAATGAAACATATTTCTTGTTATCCATCAAGTCCTTGTAAGTTGTAACCGATAACGTATGGCACTGATAAAATTTACATATGGAATAAAATGTAACTGAAACACTTCTCATTTTTTAAACATGTATGTGTCTAAATTTGAAACTTCCGAACGAATTTAAGTATTTGTTATGTTTTTAAAAAGAACATTAAAATTGACAAAAACAACAAAAAAAATGTCAGCGCTTTTTTTTATTTTCTTTTCAAATGTGATTGATATACGTTTAACTGGATGACATGTGTATTGTGTAGTGTCGTGAAATTTGTAACAATTATTAAATTTTTTTAAAATTAAATTAGTGTTAATAATACATAAAAAAGACATATAAATTCACGGCGACTAAAACAATATTGAAAGTAGTAAACAAAGAGTTAGCCATTCCAAAGTTACATCAATGTGTAAAACAGGCTACTTTGTAACCTACGGTTTAACCTACGGATAGTGCCAGCTGAGTTGCGATTGCGAAGTTGGCGCTACCGCTCTGAAACGTGGGGCAACATAAAATAATGCTAAACAATATAATATGTAATTATTAAAATTATTAATACTTAAGAATAATAAAAATTGAGTGCAATATGATTAACGTTCTGTGATTGTATTTTGATCGGCATAAAAAATAAGGAACTATTCAAACGATAAAGTAATATACTTATTTAGAAAATGTATGAAAATTTGAACGCAAATAAATTGTAACAAGCGTATAAAAATTTCGACGTAGCTTGGCGAGAACGCATGGCTTAGTGGTCAGAGCGCCTGGTCGGTTTCCAGGAGGCGCGGGTTCGAGTCCCGCTGCGTTCAAATTTTTATACGTTTTCTAAATAAGTATTTTTCTTTCCTAAGTGTGGAATAACACTTTAAAAATGTTTAAAAAAGATAAAGTAATATTTTTGTATAAATGAAAAGAAATATGGCGATTGAACAAACAATGTGAACATTGAGTTAGGCCAATCCATGGTTACATAATTATATTTAAATAAAAAACAAACTACATAGTAAATGTAACCTACGGATGATGCCAACCAGATTGCGTCGACGGCGCAATCCTTCTGAAACGTAAAGCAACAAAAGTAACCTTGAAAATATGTACCTATATCTTTTTATTAGCTCTACTATGAAACCCGTGTTGGTATTTCAATATTGGTTATTTTTTTAATATATTTATGTCTTTAATTTCTGTTATTTTCACATAGGCACGGTGTTGCCTTACAATGATTTAAGGTCAAACTGACTTAGTTGAAATTAAATTTATTTTCGTCTGCTTATCAGAGGTAATCCAATTGATTCGACTGAGGATATTTGATTACTATCACACTACATTTGTTAGATGTTACAAAAACTTTACACAATTTAACATTACATTAAGTTCAAAGAACCAACTAAGCATAAGTCGTTACCTATATTTATTGTTTTCTTTAAATAAAGGTTAGTTTTGTATGAAGAAGTACCCATATATAAGCCAAATATATATTTAATGTGATATAACTGCTTACCTGAAAGTCCTCCAGATGTCAAAACACATAACATTCAACCAGAAGAAGCTAGTTTGAAATGCATAGTATATGATGAATGCTAAAACAAAAAAAATCGGTAAGAATCTATTAAAGAGTTTCCTATAGGAAAAAGAAAAATATGAGAATATTCGCTACTTTTAATTTGTACTAATAGCAAATAGTATTATAAAGGTTAAGCAAGTTTTCATTATTAATTAAAAAATAAAATAAATTATTAATCGAAAATATTATTCTAGGCACGTAGGCAATTCCCGATATATTTATAATACACAAAATAGAAACTTTATTAAAGCTTGATCAAATACTTAAAACTGCATCAATATTTTTCGTAGACGAATGTCAATCATCGTCCTCTTTAATCTCCGTGACCGCGTTTTAGTATTTATTATAGCAACTGTTGTTAGTTTTAAAAATAGATTTGTTTTATTTTCTTACTTAAAATAATGATTCTTATACGAAACGGCATTATCATGAGCGTATGTAGAGATATTTTCTAGGGGGTGTTAGCTTGGACTTTACCTTTCAACAGATATGCTCGTAAAATGATTTTTTTAAAATTGAATAGTCTGTTGCCCACTCCAGAAATTATTTTGTTAGTAAAAGTTCTGGGATGGGCACTAGATTATTCTCGGATAGGCACGGAGACTCGGTTCCCCTATACCTACGCCCATAGCGGCATTTTACTATGATAGGCCTAAAATATTTAGGATGTAATAATATTTTACGATATTATGATAACAACTCACGTCGCTACTTGATATTAAGACGGAGTAATTTCGGTTAATGTGTCCAAGTCCACATATTTTATCGGTCATAAAATGAATACAATGTTTACGGCGTACATGTAAAGTAGAATATTCTATTCATATCGTATATTAGGGTAATCACTATTTCACATGTAAATTTCAAATGTACATATATTTTTTGTTTACTTCCAAGATAAAACGTACAGGCAGACAAAAGATATGAATTATTTCCTTATGATAAATGAAAAGGAAGGTTTAATTGCAAGCTTACGGATTATTAATAAATCGTTAGTAAAATTTCCTGCTTCGATAGTTTAAGGCCTATATGTATATCCCATTAAGAACGAAAACCTAAGAAATAAAAGTTAAAAAATATCTTAATTATCTAAATATATACATAAAATGTTTCTACATTTTATGCATATATTTAGATAATTAAGATTAACACATACTAACAAGAGGATTTTATCAATTAATCTGAGATAAACAAAATAAATATGATTAAACGGATCAAATGGTAAAAACCTATTTCTATATGCTGATATGGTGAATGTGAGAGAATAACACAAAAAAAATATTCTCTCGAGAATACTTAATGTTTGTACTAACCACAATCTAAATTATATATAGAATTCAACGTAAAATAATGAATGATGTATTTTTTTCGCATCATCTTGCGCTTTTTATTCGACAATTATAGATACATTACAAAATATATCTGAAATATTTTTTATATCGTGGACGCAAATAACAGCCTATGAGTGTAGCGTCACGATGTAATAAAGTAGCAAGTTCAGATCCTAAACGTCATAATATTTATTTTTAAAGCGTAGGTACTTGATTTATAAAAAAAAAATCTGTCTAAAAAGTATCAGAGAGATGGTTTTACATCTTCATTTTCAGGGAAAAATACTTTCCGGTTCCGGCTACCCTCAAATATTAAAAATAAATAAGAAAATAAATAAAAATATTAAAAATGTAAATTGATAATCAGCTTCACGCTGTATCCCACACCAGCAGGGTAGGCAGAGGGAACCTAGTGTTAAGACACTCCGTTCCCCACTTTCCGCCGAGTTCTGAAGGCATTGCGTGTTGAGTGGCGTAACTCATCGCCGAGCTTTGCCTTGACACCAGAGCGAAAAAATGAAAATATAAATGTAAATAAATATTTCATTTCCTCGAGTGTGGACCGAACCCACAACCAATCGATTTTACAGTCATACTTTGTTCCCCTGCGCCACGACTGACATCAATTTCATTCATTTCATCAGAATTTTGATTTATTTTTTAAATTGATAATGATAAAATAAGCAATTACGTTAGTGCCACACAATACTTAAACAATAAACATAATTATAAAAGGAAATAATGAGGCTCATGTTATAAGGCCTTGTCAAGGTGCACCTTATATGGCACACCCCTAGTTGTGCTCTAATAAAATTTGTATAATAATGCGTAATGAGATTCTTAGAGTTCTTTTTTAATATCAATTAGAAAGGGAGCGGTTCCGGTGAAACAATCCTACTGATTATAGAATGTAATTTTATGCGAGGTAAAGTATTTTCTAGTAAAAATAAAATAACATGTAGATGATATTGAGCATCCGAAACAAAATATATTTAACAATCTTTATTTATTGAAACTAAAGCCTTGATTTTTGTATATTTTTATATGTCCAGGACAAGACGCTATAAATTTGTTAGATCCTAGAAAATAAATAAAAAAAATGTAATTATAAATGGTATGAAGGTAAAAAATATATCTTATTTAAATTTTTTCTGTTTATTTGTACTACTTTTATAATAAAGTTTAACTTTCATTAAAATTTTATATTTTTTGACACGCAAGCTTAATCAAACGAGAAATAATGTGTACGACTGGTTGTTAAGTCTGATTCGTCATATATATAATGAACGTGTAGCGTGCATTAGCTATCGATTTTTGTACTAAGTAAGTTCGACATCGGTATAATACATTATTTTTTAATCCAGAAATAATAATGCTATCGCAAGATGGACAAATAACAAAAAACGTGTGCACACAGTTACCATTTACCCGGACTTGCTTGCAACACAGTCAAAACATATGAGCATTTATGTATCGTTTTTGCTTCATTTTATATGAAACTTGATGCGTAAATAAAACATAGTATACTTCCCGTAGACCTACAGTTATGAAACTTACGGCGAAGTAAGATCTTACAATATAAATAAAGTAAAAAATCCAAAAAATAAAAATTTATACATAGATATTTCTTATTATATTGTAGTTCATTTCATACTAAACAAGTGTATACGCTCGCAAACTTAAGTTTGTTAAGTTCGCCGCATCATCAAAATCAACCCAATCCGAATCCTGTAATTGGCACAGAACCCTCTGTGGGCGAGTCCGACTCGCGCGACGGCGGCTAGCGGCCCCCGCTAACTACTAAATATTTTTATCGATCTTTAGTCCCTTGTACCACAGAAAAAGTCAAATTTCTGTCATCGATTTGGCTGCATTATGTTTAAAAGCTTATAATATTAGGACCTTGAATAAGTTGCTGCTGTTTTTTGAAAGATGGCATTGCGGCACTCTGTGTATGGAATTTCGTACGGTAACGAATCACCAAAGTAGTACTATATGTAACCTCAAATTATAGTAGAATAGTGTTTACTACAGTGTCAACTACATATTTATTTTCCCTTTGTGAAAATGTGTACTTTTGTGCCAAATAAAGTGTTTTTGCGGGGAATTTTATTGCACTGCTTTATTCAGAAAAAATCTGCAGCAGAAGCACACAGAATTCTCGTTGAGACAATGCTTTGTCGAATACAACGTGCAGAGACTGGTTTAGGCGCTTCAAAAGTAATGATTTTGACCTTGAAGACAAAGAGCGTTCTGGAGCACCGACAAAATTTGAAGACAGAATTGGAGGCATTGCTTGAAGAAGATCCATGTCAGACGTTAGTAGAGCTCGGGAAAACGTTACAAGTAGATGCGTCAACAGTTTCAAAACGTTTAAAAGCGTTAGGAATGATCCAAAAGCAAGGGCATTGGGTGCCGTATGAGTTGAAGCCGAGAGACGTAGAACGACGTTTTCTCATGTGTGAATTGTTGCTTCAACGGCAAAAGAGAAAAGGTTTTCTGCACCGTATCGTCACTGGGGATGAAAAGTGGATTCACTACGACAATCCAAAGCGAAAAAAATCGTGGGGCATGCCGGGTCACGCATCAACATCGTCGCCAAAACCAAATATCCATGGTTCTAAGCTTCTTCTCTGCATTTGGTGGGATCAGCAGGGCGTAATTTATTATGAGCTGCTTAAACCTAATGAAACTATCACGGGAGCTCGCTATCGACTTCAGTTGATGCGTTTGAGTCGCGCTCTGAAAGAAAAGCGGCCACTATACGAGCAGAGACACGACAAAGTGATTTTATTACATGATAATGCTCGGCCACATGTGGCAAAACCAGTCAAAATTTACCTGGAACACTTCAATGGGAAGTTCTACCCCACCCGCCGTATTCACCAGACATAGCCCCCTCCGATTACCACTTGTTTTGGTCGATGGCACACGGTTTAAACGAGCAGAGCTTCTATTCTTTTGAAGAAGCCGAAAAATGGCTTGATTCCTGGATTGCCTCGAAAGATGAGTCGTTTTTCCGGGGGATTCAATTGCTACCAGAGAGATGGGAGAAAGTGGTCTCTAATGATGGACAATACTTTGAGTAATGTCATTGTAAGCATTATATTTTAAATAAATTTTTTTAAACAAAAAAAACAGCGATAACTTATTCAAGGACCTAATATAATTCAAATAAAGAAAAAAAAATTATAGATATTTCTTTTATTATAGCGGCAATAGAAATAGATCGTCTGTGATAATTTCAACCCTTTAACTATCACGGATCATGAGATATAGCCTGGTAACAAATCGACAGAGATTGAACTTTATATAGATACGGAACCCTAGAAAACATAAATAATTTAATTCCTTACCAAATACGTAGCATCGAGTCATCGCCTCGCCAATTTTACCAGTATGTAATTTTAAATAAGCAAGAAACGGATATGCCACTATCAGACCTCCACAATATGCCATAAGGCACATCCCATGTAAATTCCTCAACTCCGGAATAAAAGCGTAGACCAGAAAAGTCGCTAGCAGGAAAGGAACCGATAGCATAAGACCTGAAAAGAATAAATGATATGAATTACATAGGTGACCGACCTCCTTTAATAAGATGCTAAGTGAATGATATCATGCACACTTCGTGCTTTATGCTGATTATAGAAATTATTGGCTCGATAGCTTGGCGACATTCGTACGAACTACTTACGATATTTATTTGTTTTTATTGTTGGATTTCGTTTTTTATAATTAACCTTAGTAGATCTGAAATAGATGATATTTTGATTGCAAACAACAGATGGCATTTTTTAAGAGTTTCTCTTTTCTTTGATACATTTTTATCATAATATTAAAAATGTTGTTTCATAAGTTTTTCATTTATAGAAACAATATAACCTTGTTATATTAGTACTAATTATTATAAAAATGGTTGTTAATTCCACCACTCAACACGCAATCAATCTCCAGAATCTGACGAAAAATGGGGAACGGAGTGTCTTAACACTAGCTTCACTCTGAGTACTATGCTGCGTGCGGGATAGAGCGTGAAGATGATGATTTTTATTTATAATAGAAATGGTTCAGTTAGAAACTAGACTTGCTAGACGAAACTGAACGCCTTATATCAGTACCATACAGTCATTTGTGAAAGTCATAGTATCAATTCGACACGGTAATATTAGTCTAACCGACTGCTGACTTATAATAAATTGCTGTCGAGTTTCCAATGAAGCGCACTAAAATATATTAAGACATAAACGGATAAGGGTGATATAACAATATTCAAAATATACATATATTAGTATGTATATTTCGAATATTGTTAGTAAGATTGTGGGTTGTATGTAAAGCATCATAATTATGCATATCATATCATATATCAATCATATCATATAATGTCTATGGAAATTCAGCAAAATTAAATATCACTTTTAACAAAATTGGAGCAAAATTTAAAAAAAATTCTGGGACTTTTGAGATTAGATGATCGTCAGTTGTACTAATTTAATAATTAAGGCTTTCGTGGCACAGCGACTCAGATTCTGACTGTAAGCGCGACGATTTTGGGTTTCATTCCCACTCGGAGGAATGAATATTTTCACTTTTTCGATGTGATAACAGAAGAAGTTTCGTCGCTAAGCAATGTCACGAAAATTGGGCGGAAAATGGATAATGAACCTTGACCCTAGTTTCTTTCTGTCGGAGGATATGCGGAGTATAGCGTAAAAGTATTTTATTTCATTTTTGATTAAAATTTAGGACAAAAGATTCAATAAGATTAAGTCACTGTTTTCGTAAGATGACAAACGAACAGATGTCAAGACAGTTTCATATTTTAAGGAACTATCCAAATAGTTTAGATTTACATTTTCGCGGATTTTATGGGTTTAGCTTTGACATTAACCGCTAAGCTGAAAGTCATTGATTAGATTACGACAAAATGCAGACAGCGAGTATCCGTTCTGCATGTGGACACTTATTTTATCTCTTTATTTAAAAATTCATAGATATATACCTAATAAATAGTATGAGCATAATTATTTAAATCAGTTCTGGCAATTTATATTATACTATACACTTACAATTAAATGGTAGCACGTATTATAAACAATCTTTTTTTATCAGCTTCACGCTGTATCCCGCACACAGCAGGGTAGGCAGAGAGAACCTAGTGTTAAAACACTCCGTTCCCCGCTTTCTGCCGAATTCTAGAGGCATTGCGTGTTGAATGGCAGGACTCAACGCCGCGCTTTGCCTCGACACCAAAGCGAAGAAATGGAAATACAAATTTAAGTAAATATTTCATCTCCTCAAATGGGGATCGAACCTACAACCAGTCGGTTTCACAGTCACACTTTGTGCCGCTGCGCCACGACTGGCCTCATAAAAAATCTTAACGTAAACAAATACGTATACGTACTCTTCTACTACTACAAAGTAACGTATGGAGTTGTAAGCATTGCAATGTATTATATCTTGTTTTTCTTAGCGTCACGCTGTATCCCACAAACAGCAGGATAGAACGCCAGACGGAACCTAATGTTAAGACATTCCATTCCTCATTTTCCGCGGAGTTGAGGAGGCATTCTGGAGGGGAGTGGCGGAATTCAACGCCGTACTATGCCTCGACACAACAAAATCTGTTGCGTTTACACTTTGTGCCGTTGTGCCACGGTTGGGGTATATATCTTCAAAAGTATATAAAGACAAGAAGTCTTAAAAACACATAATATGTAGTTATGCACAAACAAAGAATTGAGATGCATAGCGTGCGATCAAAGGTGGATTCATATACTATTTTATAAGGATTAAACCACGACACGCATTTTAATTCAATGTAAAATAGGAAATTGTGGTACCTATTATTATAGTTGGTCCGAAATTCCCAATAATCCAATTTAATTTATTGATGTTTAACAGAACAGTCCTTTCTGAAGCTAATAGCCAATAAAATTTTACGTCCTTCGCTAGTTTATTAACAAAACATGATGGTCAGTAACCATTTAGTGGTAATAAAACTAACGAATAAATAAAAAGATTTAGACGTTCTGAAGAAAATAGTTTCTTTGAAATACAATATAAAAAATATTGTATTTATTTCGTATATGTATTTTCAAAATATTTATTTTTGTACTAGCGATTTGACCACAATGATGTCATTTATGTATCATTACGTGATATACCCGTAGGAGTTCGCATCATTGAACTCCTATGGGTATATCGCGTAATGATACATAAATGACATCACATAAAAATTATATTATTAGGACTAGATAAAGTCTGTTATTATTGCAGAAACTATTGTCTCTGGTTATAAATCATGCAATAAGCAAAATAATATTGCATTTATTTTCTAATCTTTAAGCATATTGATTGGATATGACATGTCTAACACTCTTAGGTGACAAAATCTAACACTCACACTATGTATCACCATACTAGGCATAAAAATAAATATATTAAATATAAATGTACCTTAGAGTGACAATAAAAGCTGTCAAATTAAACTTTTTTTAAAATATTACGAACTTACCAACACCATAAGCGATATAGAGCCCTACACTGTCATCTGTAGTGACGGTATCGGGGTAGCAAACGCCTGCAACTAATCTCGAAGTCGGTGAACTGTCGTCTAGCATCATATCTACGCAGTATCTTCCAGGTGTATGCCATTGAGGAAGGTTATGTGCTAATTCAAACAGACTCCCATTCTGAAAATAATTATTAGTTTTAATAACATCACCTAAATAACTAGTAGGAAGAAGTTATCGTAGATCTATTAGCTTATTCCTAACTCAAATTAATGAAATCATGGTTTTGGATTCAAATACAACTGGGGCGAATTTGTATTTAATACATTACAATCTATATATATATATATATATATATATATATATATATATATATATATATATATATATGTTTATTTTCATAATCTGGACATCCACTAAGAAGGGATTTTGAAAAATTTTAACCGTAAAGGGATGAAATAGTGGTTGAAAGTTTGTATGGATTTTTTTTTAAATCAGCACCAACTTTAATGAAATTTGAAATTCAGACTCTTAAATTTATTTCACTGAACACGTGTTTCATGGTTTTTTAGAATTTACCCCCTAAGGGTAAAGTAAGCTAAGTAAGTGGTTGAAAGTTTATATGGAAAATTCTTTAAATCGCCACCGATTTTTATAAAAAATTAAATTCAGCCTGTTAAAAATATTTTATTGAACACGTATTTCGAGTTTTCTTTAGAATTCACTCCTAAGGGTGCAAATAAGCGGGCGAATCTGCGCGCGCCCACTAGTACGAGTATATTCGTTTGTCTCAGTTTGGATATACAAAGAGGCACAGAACCTAGTTATATATTTAAATGATTCTATTAGAAAATGATGATCAAAAATTCTGTCTGTCTGTCTGTCTGCCTATACGTATGACCACGTACATCTCCAAAAGTACTGAACCGATTTTCTTAAAACTTTCACCTATTGTTTTGTTTTAACTCAGAATAGCATTTAAAGTTTGTTTCATCAAAATCGGTTCATTTAAAAAAAGTTGTCGTCATTTGAATGAACTAGTTTTTACAAACAAGGCATTAGTTTGCCTGCGAATGTTATATAGCAACCGCGCTGGTAAGATTCCTGGTTAAAGAATGACATTCGAAACGTCTTAGTTATATGACTGTTGATAAAAATATATATTTTCGAAGCACTATTATATAATATTTTATACAATATAGTAAAGAAAATTGAATTGTTACTGGAGATTACCTTCATAAATCATAACAGTTAAGTTTAAGTCGTAATTAATTCAACATAGAGATATAGAACGATTTGATCTTGAAAGAAATATCAAGTAAATACAAAGATTTTTTGGTTCGTTCGTTCGTTTGAAATAAATCTATATAAAAATGCCTAAAAACATCCTTTCTACGTGTACACTGTAATAACTACATATTTACCAATTGTACATTTAGCTAATAATATATGTAACTAATTTAAAAACTGTACAGGAGTTAATATGCAATTATTACAGTTATTTTACAAAGAACATTATAAATCATTACCCAAATCAATAATTTAACATTTAGGGCTGTTTCTGAAGCAGTAAATTAAATTATTAACTGACATCAGCACATTTAACAGAGTTTTAAAAAACATAACATAGGTAAAAAGTACGTAATGTTACAAATATATATATATAATAAATAATTAGCTTTATGTATATTTTATAAATCAAATATCAACGATGGTCGTATTTTTAGTTTGAAACAATCAAAAATTCTTATAGAAAGTACGATAATGTCGTAAAAAAATCATATTAGAATATTACAGATTAAAGTAATTAAAAATCATATTAGAAGTAATTTTAGTTGTCAATCAATTCTGCTTATTAAATCAATAATCATGTAGTTTAAGCGGGCGAAGCCGCTGGCGAGCCGCTAGTATATAATAATTATGTCAACTGATAGACGAATAAATTAATATTCTTTAAACAGTCCTGTTTAAAGATAAAGATTATTTAAAAGAGTGTCTATTATTTACTATCTGTAAATATTTACACGCAATGAACTAATTTCCATACTTGACAATGCATTCTAGATATGCAGTCACTTAACCATATTAATATAATTCTAGTAATTGAAGTGCAAAAATATTGCACACGTGTAGGTAATTTAGTTAAAATAATTTACGGATGAAAATAAAAAGGAATAGCTTTGCAAAACTCAATTTGGACTTCTGAAATAAAAAAAGACCGACCACAATGAAAATTATAATTTGGTGAATCTTTTGCTTTATTAGTGTAAATAGTATGAAATTATAGTATTTGCTAGATGAGTAATCGTTCATTTTGCGCTATATTTTGAAAATGTTTTTAATAGATACATATTTATTAGTCTTGCACTAAATTATCATTTCGTTTGGTAATTGTAAAAGTTTAAATTTGCAGCATTGAGATCCTCTATAGAACGTGAAATGCCTCATCCAGCGGAAAGTGAAAAACAGAGTGTCTTGACACTAAATTGCCTCGACCTAATTTGGTATATGCGGGATACAGCGTGAAGCTGGAAAAAAGAAAAAGAAACCTAAACTCATGCATGAAAAACTTATCTCATGCATGAAAAAGTTTGGCAATCATAACAAACTAATATTTAAAGTAGCTATATTTTTAAAAGCTGCCAATTGCAACATAAACTTTTGTATTTCAAAAGCATGAATAATCGTGTGAAACTGTATTGTTTTAAATAGAATGCTAAACTTGTGGTTAGTTAAGACGTAAATAAATATTACTATACTGCAAACGTGAATAATTGTTCGTATATCTGAGGTAATACTAGGAGGGTCTTTATTTAAAACGAAAGAAAGTGATTACAATATAAAATGAAGTTTAAATATAATAAATGTTTTGAATATAAAATCAGCTTCACGCTGTACCCCGCACGCAGCAGAGTAGGCAAAGGGAACCTACTGTTAAGACAATCCATTCTCTACTTTTCGCTGAATTCTGGAGGCACTGTGTGTTGAGTGCCGGAACTCACGCAAAATGAACGAAAGTGTCCTAATGGAGCCAGAGTGTATTAACTCTAAATTATCTCTAAGTTATTGTTCCGTTTATATTTTATATTAATTTTAAATAATATACTTACATTAAAGCGGGATATAAATCAATGTCAAAAAAGATTACCAAGAGCGCGAGATGATGAGCTCTATATATTAACCATGAGCATTACATTTTTAATATGAAATATTATGAGTAAGTACATAAACTTTTTAAAAAATATTTTTTGTAAGAGCGCTCGAAACATGTACTCTGGTAAAATGAAAGGTTCAATGTCCAGTAGCAACCTATAAAGATAATTTCACAGATCACCTTTAATGGAGTCAAAAACAGGCTAATTCCTCGCGAGTTTTCTCAGTAATATAATACGAGTATATTTTTCATTTGGAACATGGTATTTCTTTACCGTTATAAATCATTTAATTACAAGCAAATATAATAAAATAAATTTTAAGTTATAAAATATTTTTTTTAAGTGTTCCACACTTGGGAAAGAAAAATACTTAATAAGAAAACGTATAATTTTTTTTAAATCCCGGTGCATGATCAAATTTTTATATTTCTTAATAAGTATTTAACCTGAAAATATGTTCAAATCGACATTAAAAAATTTATGCTCACCCAAAATAAATTATATTGTACTAAAATAAAAACGAAAATAAATTTTGTATATTTATTGCTAATTTAATTTAAAAAATACTAACTTTTTAATCAGTGTTATATTACACGTCGTTATATAGATTTTATGCTGTAATTTTGACATAAAAAATTTATTTGCAAACTGCCATTTTTGTTCTAGAAGGATACTTTTTTTTCTTTCAGATGTAAAACAGCCATTGATCATATATCTTAGATAAAAATAATTGTTATCTTTCGATAAATGAATAAATGCATTTTAGAGGAATTAATTATAGACATGTTATTTCGACAAAAATAACCTAACTTCAAATAGTTTCATAACAAAACTAGTTAAAAGATATCTTTAACAATTCATACAATGAATAAAAAAATTGCTGTAACGGCAAAAAAAATAATGAGCAATACTTTACGATTAAGTTCTTAGCAATTACTTTAAATTTTCCCTTTATGCCATCCTTTATTTTGTAAGTTATTAGTGTTATTTTGTTAGTTATATTATTTTGGAAATTAAAAAAAAGTTTTGTTTATTGATGCTTGTCAATTACTAGTGCCGTTATTCTATATAATAAAAAAAATGTCTCGTATGAAATACAGACGATAAGAGCAACTTCTGGAAAATATCACATCAACGCATGTTTTATTAATAGGTGAGGTTATGAGGTATATTGTTAGCCGATACGCTACCAATTTACAGATCTAAATATAACCAGGTTTATAGAACTTTAATACCTCCCAATAATATTTAGGTGCTAAATCAAATATTACAGCGTTATTGTTAAGTTGTTCCGACATATGGTTATACTCTGTAGCAGACAGCCACACATCGCAATAACACACTTGAAATAATAAACAATGCATAATACTTAGCAATTATTTATATTTTACATCCAGCGTGCCTATGTTGTTTTCGTTCCGAGTTAAAATCAAAATTTTCATTTTATCACGTACTAAACAAACTCACTCAAAAAATAAACATAAATAAATTTTAAGAATTCCGTTCTTGTAAATAACAAAAACTTATGTTTAGTTAAAACATAGCCTGAGATGAGTTACACAAACATTCAGTTACGTCAAGTAAGTACTTATAATATTATTATTAACTGTTAACTTTCTTTTTCCGTCTAGGGATCTTAGAAGCGGTAGCTTTTGGTGGTAAAATTTTATGTACCTTAAACGAAAAAAATATATTTGAATGATTTTCCTAAATTTTATTGTTATTAATTATTTATTAAAAAAAAAAGAAAAATCTAACTTTACCATGAAAAATGTAAAATAACTATAAAGTTCTCACACTGTTTGATATTTCTCCTCATACTAAATGGAAAGAAGCTAATAGGTACATTATGTACGTACGTATTTATTATTTTTAAATATATTAAATTACAACTGGAAAAAATATATATTTATCAATTTCTTTTTTTCAGTTTCACGTATTTTCTCGCCTATATCTGAGCAGGCGAAGAGCATCTAAGTCAAGACACTACGTTCTCCACTTTTCACCCTAATTCTGCCGAGAGGAGTTCGAACCCACAACAACTGCGTAAAGTCGGACTCTATCTCATTGCGCAACAATGGCCGCATCTTATTTCTAAGACCTGTTTACTAAATTAAAATGCTGGTATCCATGAAACTGCCATTTATCAATTATGTAGGTACGTTGTATTTACGGCCTCCGCCTGGTATCGTGTGGGAATGTTTACGTTGAGAATTTTATAAAAAAATATCTCGTGTGCACGAATTGGCTTTTAAAAGTTTCCTTCCTAAGCATATTTGACTGTGAAAATATAGCTAATAGAAAACTTATTGTAGGGTATACATTTTTTACTTTAACATTACTTATCCACAATAAGAAACAAGTAGAAAGAAAGTGCTATCCATCTGTTATCAAGTTTATGCATATTTTAAGATACAGTGTTGGACCCAACAATGACCAACTCTATATTATTCTTGAGACCGTTGGTACAGCGGGGAGCGTACGCGCGATAGCTGTGAGCTCAATCCCCGCTAAAAAGAAAGATTATACGAAGACGTTGAGTTCCACCACTCTACAAGTAGTCTCGAAAATTAGAACGAGTGTGGAACGGAATGTAAATATATCTTAATACTAAATCATTTTTGCTTAGCCTGCCATGCGAAACGGCTACATAAGTATTAACTTATGTAGCCAACATCATAAATTTGCAAATTGATATGATCATTTATAAGATATATTCATCTAAAAGTACAAAATAAAAACATATTAAAAATTATATTACTAACATTAATTGTTATAATAATTGTAATTCGTTTTTTAAATAGCAGCGTGCTATAATATAGCATTGCTGAAATATACATTCTCTATATATTGAGAAGTGAACCAAAAACTTTGTACCCCTTTTTACGAAAATATTGCGAACGTAAAGATAACGAAGAGGGCGGCGGTGTAAAATTTGGCACAATTTTAGTTTATATAAAAATGAGTGCAAAATGCATATATATTTTTTTAAATAATCCATAAAAATACATTAAATTAGTATTAATTTAAATATAAAGATAATTTTAACACAAACTATCATGTGTTTGACAGAGTACAGTTTAGGTACTTTATGTGTCAATAATTGATTTTCTAGTAAATTTAAATATTCTTAGTATAAAATTACATTTCAAAGTTATTCACAATGAAAAATTAACAAGTCACGAAGAAATAATTAATAATGGATGCAAAATAGTAATCTAATATCATTTTTATTGAAAAAAAGCTAATGTTTACTGTAGAAACAGCAGGGACGGTGCGGGTGTGGCCCTTGCCGCTTGCACACAGTAGAATTACAGCCGTTAATTGCCCCTATTTTTATACTGTTAATGTTATTTTTTTACCATTATATTATTAATGCCTAGAATTTACTAATATAATACGTTTACTGTATTATTGTATATGATTTATCGCTTATTATACGCTCTCTGTCTCTCTCTCTCTCTCTGCCTTTCCGTTATGCGGGAAACGGCTTGAAGCTAAACAACAAATACTGTATAGCTATATTTTTTTTCAGCTGCAGGCTGTAGCCTGCATGTAGCTGAGTAGGCTAAGGGAGCCTAGTGTTAAGACACTGCCTCCCACTCTCCTGCCTAATTCTGGAGGCATTGCTTGTTGAGTGGTCCCAACGCCGGGCTATGCCTTGACACCAGATGAAATTAAAATATTAAATATTTTATTTCCTCGAGTGCAAAGCGCGTGGACTACACGGCCTGCTGTATAGCTAATATTAATTAAATTACTCTATTCTCACATTTTATTGTTTTAAAATCTATTTAATATATACTCAAAATAGACAACAAACACCTGCTAACTTTGTAGAAATATTTAATACATTTATCAGCTTCTCGCTGTATCCTGCACACAACAGGGTATGCAGAGGGAACATAGTGTTAAGACACTCCGTTCCCCACTTTCTGCCGAATTCTGGAGGCACTGCGTGTTGAGTGGTAGAACTCAACGCCGCGATTTGCCTCAACACCAGAGCGAAGAAATGGAAATATAAATTTAANTTGAAAAAATTACTTTTTCATTTTTGGGAATTTATTTTTTTCTGATTTATATTAGGCTTTTATAGAGTAGTTAAAACTGTGGTTTCATTTAAAGTGGTGCTTACATTTCCACCCTGTATACTCAAAATAGACAACAAACACCTGCTAACTTTGTAGAAATATTTAATACATTTATCAGCTTCACGCTGTATCCTGCACACAGCAGGGTATGCAGAGGGAACCTAGTGTTAAGACACTCGGTTCCCCACTTTCTGCCGAATTCTGGAGGCACTGCGTATTGAGTGGTAAAACTCAACGCCGCGATTTGCCTCAACACCAGAGCGAAGAAATGGAAATTTAAATAAATATTTCATCTCCTCGAGTTGGGATCGAACTCACAACTAGTCGGTTTTACAGTCACACTTTGTGCCGCTGCGCCACGACTGGCCTCTTATTTATTTTTAGATTCTTGATTTTTTATTATCGTAATATTAAATTATATAAGTATTTATTATACTAGCAATTGCTTATAATTTATTAGCGATCATTTTAAAATAACGCGAGAAACATTCAAAATTTCAAATGATCATTTTGACGCAAGTCCCACATGTAAAATAGACATAAATCAACATTTTTTAATAAAACAGACGAGGAACGCTCTATTGGTAATAAATTGATGTATAATGACACGGATATGGCATTTTAAACAATATTATTCGTCGAATGAGTATGATAGGGACTATTTTTAAACATTTTATTAGCGGAATTACGTTTACAACTAAAATAATGGTTTAAATCGACATTTCTTCATGTATGCTATATTTTTAGGGTTTCTCAAAAGGTAAAAATGAAACCCTTATAAGATCTCATCATTGTCCGTCTGTAAAAACCATTTTTTCTCGAGATCGCGTGGAGGTAAGAGGCAAGCTGAAGTTGATATACATCATCATTCATCCAGAACTTATCCTGTATTTTGTGAAGTTGGCACAAAAAACATACTGATACGTTTGTGAAACATAATGATCTGGCACATGACACTCAACTACTGATCACGTAGTATCTATACTGGACGAGAAGGGAAGAACGAAATGTTATAACAGTAGGTCTTCTGTGTATATCCTGAAATATTTGGAATATCTGTGAAGATAACAAAAAGGAAGGATCTTTATAAGCTCTTAAAAAATGAAAAGCTATGGAACAAGCTATGAAAGTTCTAATGAATTCAAATAAAGTTATGTGTAGTGTAATGGGAGTCGTTTTTTTACAAAATAATAAATTATTAATAACGTAAAATTAAAATGGAACAATATAACGTCAACTTTTCTGTGTTATCACAAGAGCGTCATTGTTTTTCTTCGAAGGTTGTGTCAAATTATAAAATTACTCAAAAATTTAAGAGTTAAAAATATATTGCGTCATCATGTTTTATGCAGAGGACGAAAAATTTATACATTATAAGGAGCAAAATAATAATATAAATACATATATAACCGGTAACCCGTTCTATGTATAACATAATATTTAGAAATAATTAACAAAGTAATTTCAAATTTACAATTGCATTTGTACGTCCAATTTTTAACTAACGAAAGAAATAGTAGTGACCATTGTCATATCTGGTCTATGATCCTCAAATAGTCGCAAATTCGTAAGTTCTATTGACATATAAAAACCGGACAAGGGCGAGTCGGGCTCGCCCACCAAGGGTTCCATAAAAATTGGAGGTCTTGAGCTGTTTCTGAAATTGAGGCTTAGCTTAGAAAGAGCCCTTTCATTTGATACCTCACTCAAACTAGCGGCGTTTATACCAAATTTTGTCCCCTTGTTAAGGATATCAATTTTTAGGATTGTTAATTTTTTAGATTTTTTCCTGAACTAGTACTACCTGTAGATGGTAGCTGCCAAAATTCATAATTCAAGGTCAACCGGAAGTAACCTATTAATTTTAATTCCTTTTATAGTGTAAAATATGCTTTTTTTGCTATATAAACGGCCATATGTTTCTTTTTTAAGTAAATATAGAAATATATTTTTTATCAGGAAATCATGGGACCGTAGATGGGAATCTAGTGATAAAACATTCCGTTCCCCATTTACCGACGAGTTTGAGAGGCATTGCGTGTTGAATGGCGGAACTTTACTGCTGCGCCTTGCCTCGACACCAGAGCGAAAAAATGGAAATATAAATTTAAATAAATAAATTCATTTCCTTGAATGGGGATCGAACCCACAACCAGTCGCGTTTACAGTCACAGTTTGTGCCCCTGTGCCACAGCTGGCCTCTTACACGTTATAGTAACACTTTACTAATTAACTAAAATAAGTATCACAACATTCATATAATTACTCGTTATAGATAATTTATCTCTCTGAGTCAGTGTTAAACAAACATAATGAATGTTTAACAGGCTGTGTTTGTAATGACCGTAGAGTGTTAACAAACTCTTAGGTAACTTCATTTAGTGAGTTATACAGAGTCGTAAAACTTGGAAATTTTGTAGCCATTTAACAAAGAATGGGTGGTATTTGTAGGGGACAGTGCCCTGTGCCTACTTGGGTAGGGAATAGTGCCCTTCCTGAATTGTAGAAATAAAAGAATGGACTGTATAAATAAATATATATTCAACTAAAAGTAGCCCGACAGTGATAACGACTATGGGACTTGAAGTGAATAAAGTTAAAAGGTAAGTGAGGACGTGTGCCCGGTCGCTCCGGCCGTCCCTGCTCCCCCCGCCGTTGCTCCGTCGCCGCGCCCCGCGCTAAAGACGCGCGATGCACTGCCCGCGCGCAATGGCAGGTGCAGTGTCCTCAACAGTATTAAACATTTCAGTCATCTTTTTAGGATACCTTATCTCGAAAGACTAAAATGAAACACATTTAGGATCACTAGGATCACCTTTAGGATCAGAGACGTGTCCGTCATCATCATCATCAACATCTTTTGAAATGTCATCATTTAAGGAATCGTAAATACAATGGTTGCCATCTCTTAGTCTGAGGTAGCAGGATTTGAACCCGCGTTTGAGTTGATTAGAACGAATGGCTTAGTGGTCAGAGTTTTCCAACGACGGTTTCCAAGAGGTTTTTTTTTTTATGGAAAAGACAAGGCAAACGAGCGTTCGGGTCACCTGATGATAAGTGATTACCGCCGCCCACGACCCCGTGTAACACCAGAGGAGCTACAGGTGCGTTGCCTTCCTTTAAGGTGAGTTGGGCGCCGGAGCCCGGCATTACCTGATACGAAACGCAGTGGCATAAAGCCACTACTTAACGCCGGTTTTAAATGCCGGGGGTGGTAATAATCCGGTCGAGTCTGCCCATGCGTGTTGCCATTGCTGGCGACGTGACTCTACCACACGTACTTTAGTCGCCTCTTACGACACCACCAGTACCAGGATGATCCTATTCTAGGCCGGGATCACACGGCATAAACCTACTATCAATACTTTACACTAGTTTCCTTCCAATAAGGGCCGTCACTTACAAGCAAGTAGCAACTACCCCCGATTGACACAATTCCACTGCTTTTATAGTTATTTTCCACCTAAATCTACCCTCTTTTACACGAGTTGCGTGTTGAGTGGCAGAACTCAACGCTGCGCTTAACCTCGACACCAGAGCGAAGAAATGGAAATATAAATTTAAGTAAACATTTCATCTCCTCGAGTGGGGATCGAACGCACAACTAGTCGGTTTTACAGTCACACTTCGTGCCGCTGCGCCGTGACTGGCCTCAAGTCTAGTCTACGTAAGACTTTTGAAAAACTAATATAACACTTGTCCTCTTTCTCAGAAAAGAAAAAAATATACAAGCTACTTTTTTACTATTCACAGATGATGAAACATTTGCTAAAACGAAGTCTCCAATATTTATTAAGTTGTAGTCTAATTCCATTTCGTAGTCTTCATACGCACAGGTATCAGTATCTTCATTCTCTTCACAGTAAATTGTCACTTCCTCTTCTGATTCCAATTGCATTTTTGAGTCACTTTCTTG